>JGVQ01000072.1:0-396883 GCA_001007845.1 Nigrograna mackinnonii | reverse complement strand
GCCGGTATCCCGGCTTTCTTGCGATCTGTCCTTTTCTGCTTTGCACTGCTTGCGCCTCACTGATGAAGGCGTGCCGGTATCCCGGCTTTCTTGCGTTTGCTCTGCTTTCCTGTCCAGCCTAGTCTCTCCCCCCCCCTTTTTTGTTTTGATACCACCGTTTTTTACACGGGTGTGGCGTGAATGAATGGTATGCAATGGATTGGAGTTTCATTGAGCACCAACCGGATTTTTCTCTAGGATGGTCAAGGTGCGCAAATGTAGCTATAGAGAGAGACAGACAGTGACTCAGAATTGAAGGGGGTTCCTACTATGAATCATCAAATGGGGACCTGGTTTATTCAAATGCTTTTTGTACAGTGTATTCATTCTAGACGTGATGTGATGTGATGCTTCGTGGCCTATGTGAACGACGCAAGACTATACTAGACCAGCACTAGCTCATAAGCGTATCAGGTTGGAATTCATTCCACTGGATTACGTTGAAATGACCTGTGGGGGTTTTTTTAACATAAACGAAGAAATCCATGTTTTGGGGTATCGTTAATCCTATCTAGATTGGCTTTGCCATGTTCTTCCCCATTTTCCCGTCCTAGTTGAAACCAGCTCAAAGTGGCTTTTCATAGGTTCCATTCCTTTCCTTTTCCGCGGCTTTCCATTTCCTCCAATACTCCCTTAGAGGAAACAATCATCCCAAACGCTTAAAAGAAACTAAACCCTCCGCCGGACTCTAGGCGTAGGCGCCCAATCCGTCTTCCCTTCAAAACCCCCACTGCCTCCCCCTCCAGCACCAGCACCACCCCTCCTCGGCGTCGACCCACCACCGCCGCCAACTCTCTGAAACAGTCTCTGAGCCGCCGGCGTAAGATTCCCCGGATTCCTTTTCCCTGCCCCTCCAGGAGTTCCCACCCCAGCACCCGGTCGACGTGGTGTAGGCGCTGTTAGGAAACGTGGTGTTTGCGTAGGGTTTAGAAGTGCTAGMCCTGCCGTTGCTGGTGTCCTACCCACCAGTGTATCAGAGGATGTGGTATGAGACGTGGAAGAAGACGATTTCTTGGTGTTGATGCGCTCCACCATTTTCAAATGTAGTTTCTCACGTCTATCGCTGTCGTGTATTGTAAATGGATTGTTCTTGCTGTCAGAACTAGCGCCGTATCTTTCTAGCAGATCCGTTGGTGCGTCATCGTCATCGTCGTATTCAGGAGGTGCTCGTACAAATGCGTACCCGTTTACTGTGTCTTCTTCATCGTCTTCGCCAGCGCCGGCTTCGGAGGGCGTGAATCGTGGACGGCCTGATATTGCGTCTCGAACGGCGCTCATTGTGGGACTTGGAGGGCGGGCCGGTACTGTGTCCTCCGGGTTTGGCATTCGGGTGTTGTGGTATAGGGTTTGTTTTGGGGGTGCGAGGGAGGCTGATTCGGCGCGTTGGGTGCGGGTTGGGGCCCACTCCTCCACCGAGTCTGGATTGAACATCAAGCTGTTTAATGCGGTATGTTTTGTCGTTGTTGGGGCTGCTGGACGTTTGTCTAGGTCTTGTGAGGGGCGGGCTATGAGAGCTTGAGAGGTCGATGTGGCTTTTGAGGCTTCGAGGACTTTTTGTTGAGCTATTCGTTGCTTTGAGGCGTATTTGTTCCCAGAGTGCAACCAGGCATTTGATTCGAATTTCTGCTTGTTCCGGGCGTCGATTAAACGGCTGAAAGATTCCTGGTCTTCGGAGGTATATTTTGCTTGGAACGCGTTAAGGCTCAGACTGAGGTCTACCTCCGGCTTCTTTTCCTTCTCGTCTTCTTCATCGCCATCTTCTGTGCCTACTACAGTGACCGGAGTATCTCCCACCCAGTTTCGGGGAGTTTCTCCTCCAAATCCTGGCCGTGGGGTCATGCTCACGCCTCTTCTCCCTCTATGCTTCCCAGGCACTGGTGTCATGACCTGTGTAAGGTTCTTTCCAGCTTCTCTTATCCATGACTTGTTTTTACTCTCCAATGCACTGAGATATTCTCGCTGGGCATCGGTCTCGTCCAAACCTGGGAAGAAGTCGCGGCGAATGATGTGATCGAGAGCGGAGGTGTAGGTGTCTTCATCGACAACAGTGGAGGGTCGCTTGATTCTCTTTGGGGCTGGCGGAGGAGCCATAATGCCATCGGAGGCATTGCGCTTCGTGAGCGCAGTCGATTCTTTCGAGGAAGACATGCTGATAGTATCGAGAAGTTTGCGCCTTGAGGGTAACGGAGGTTGTTGAAGGAATGCGCGCGGGCTTCTTATCCCTACTCGAGACCTCTTCCCTTGACTAGATTGTTAGAACTACTACAGCATCGTGAAACAACAAAGTACAAGTATACATGCGCACAACAATAATAGAGCACCAATAAAGCGGTTGGAGTGATTTGTACAAGGAATGGAGTATCTCCCGTTAAGAACTACAATGCCAAGGCGGACCCTCCCTCACCGCCTTCAGCCCTATCAGAGCCGCGTGGGATGAGGTATGGGTGGCTGCATACGTCACAAGGATACCCCGAATATATGTGCGCAAAGCTGCATTTTAACTATCTCTAGAGGCGCTATTGAATAATAAATGAGCTTGTTAGTCCTATCACTTGGGCTAGTTCACATATTCAGCATCAAATAAACAGCCTTTGTCATGGTATTAATTCATTTCTACATCAGAAGAGCTTATGGATTCAATAGTCCAGCTCCTTTTTTTCTCCAGACGCCTTGCGCCAACTCTCTCAGTCCACTGCATAGCCTATAGCGGGGAGAGGATATCCTTCATTAGGGGTTTTGGGAGATCTGATTTAGTAGAAGGATTCCACCATGGCATCCTTGTTTGTTGTATTAATGGCGCCAGGCCCATTGCCTTCGCCTAACCTGAAGACCGATTCAACGACTGAAAGTTCAGTAGCTGTGGTATCAAGACCTGAGGATGTTGTTAGTTGATTTTCGAGAGCTTAGAAGATTAAGATCGTGGTGTAAACGTACCGGTCACTGCCATCCAGTCGTTGACGACCATGCCGGCGCCTACAACTGCACTTCCTCGATTTACACTGCCTGCGACAAGTGGAACCTGAAGCAAGCTTGACAATTCATCCTGATCCTGAATAGACGTCTTTGGATGTACGATTCCACCTTGGTTACTCAAAGCCATGTATGAGCCGGTGAGAACATTATCCGCGATCGTCTGCCTGAAAACTTCGACTCCAAGTACATCTGCTACAATCTCCTCTGTTTCTCGTTCAATATCCGGGTGGACAAGCGCGACGTGATCGTTGCAACATATTACGTTGCCGAGTGCTGATAATCGTTCTTCTATCCGCTGGATCTTGACGGTGTCTGGTATTGAGTTTCGGAGATGCTGGAGTTCTTGGTCGGTGGTGGTTGTTGGGACGAGAAGGCCTTTCTTGTTGCTGTTGAAGAGGTTAGTCTATATGCGATTTTTTTCGTCTTGTCCAAGTCGAGATCAAGCAGAGATATCTCAAGTTGGTGGTTCTCAACTGGAAATGCTCACTACTTACCCTGCGGTTAGTCTGCCTACTATCCTAGTCCCAGCTATTGTTGCGTGGCAGATTGGTATGACGTCTTGGAGTTCCGCTTCGAAGACACTGATAGTTCACATGTCAGACTCTAGCCATCGAAGGAGAACCATCTGTAGGATGACCAGATATTGTTGAGCATACCTGTAAAAGTTTTCTGAAGCTCCTACTGCTACAATCGCATACGCATTGGTAAGGGTGGAGAATACTCCGACTCTAGACAGATGGTGTGAGCACTGAATCCAAAATGAGGTCGGGTGGGATGGTGGGGTAGGCTCACTCGTTAGAATTCTCAAATTGCGCGCGTACGGCCATGATTAATGTTGCGAGATTAAAATTGTTCTATAAAACTGTGCTTTGGTGGAAAGAGGGTGAAAAGGGGTCGGAGTCTTTGTAGCTGCGTTGTCGTTGTAGAGAGCGCTGTTTGATGCTGTCAAAATAGTGCGCAGAGCGTGAAGCTTTTATGAGGGGCGATATCATCGGCGGGTCGGACCCAGTACGAAATGAGATTCGCACTAAACCTTTTCCGTTCTCGCACTGGCAGAGTTCGTAATTTCGACTCATACTTTGTTGCTGACTTCGCCTCGCGCCATCTTTGCCGCCTCAGGTATCTTTTGGGCAAGTCCAGTGGAACGCAACAGTAATGACTGTTGTACTCACAGTCATACCCTTGTGGCTGAGTCTGATTCCCTCATACATCGCGATTACTGAAAACTGTGCAATCTCTTTCTCGCGGGCTTGGACCGGAGCCAACCGAATGTGTCCTGAAACCCCGTCTTGTCTCGTCCGGCCAGCCACACCATCCACCCGTACTTGAATCCTGCTTTGTACGCGGAGGACGGGGGGTTCACCAAGGTCTGGAAATGCACGTTCATTTTGCATGACTGAGGCATCCAGATGTGGTCGCACCGGCGCCTCACCAGACAAGCCTCATACTCATGTCCCATACCACGGGCAATCCGTATTGAGAAGGTAACAATTTGATTTAGCGCCGCCATCTTTTTGGTTTTGGGTCGGCATTTCTACAATTACAAGTTCATAGTCTTTAGAAACTACATTACAAGAGCGTGCACTCGTTGTGCTGTGGCGTTGGCCTATCATAGGCAGGTGTGGTATAAGAAAAGAAATCGCTCTCGTGGTGTGTAAAGGTTTAATAAATAAATCCGTAGATCTAGTAAGCCGACTAGGCTATGCAGTCGCTCGCTCAAAACAGAGAATGCTACACGCTCTAAAGACGGGGGAAACTGTACAGTGTCCATGAGTCTCGGAAACTCGTAACGATTTAGACATCGGGAGAGATTGAGCCGTGACACGTGGAGGGGGAAATATACATAATTAAGGGACATAAAAGTGCGTCAGTGCGATCATAAAGGTCTTCATTCAGACGTTTCGTGGGTATGGTTGGAAAAAGATGTCGGGTAAGTTGTTGGATATGATGAGATATGAGATCGTTTAGAATGGTTGAGGTAAACTCAAGGTGATGCAACCAGATATTATGACATCCTGGATGCAAGTATTGCTAGTGCAATCTAGGCCAATAATTAGCTCATGACATATGCGGGGAGATTGAGACTTAATAGACTTACAATTACTCCGATGAGGAGCGTTCCAATCCCAGACATTATTCGGTTCAAGTTGCGCCACCACATTGCTTTTTGATACGACCGATCATCTAAAGGTCCAAGTTGGCTAGCAAAGTGGCGCTCAAGATCCAGTTGGCTGGGCGTTGGCTCTTGCACAAGCTCTGGGTCAGGGGGGAGTGGGAGAAAGGACGCGATCATCCATGCTAGTAAATGGGTGAGTATGATCTTCTGCGGTCGGGATCATGCGCATTGATCCGGGAGTTTACTTACCGAAAGGAAAGATAAAACCTAAACAGAAAAGTAGTATCTGACGATTTTGACGACTAAAGAATAGAGTTCCTAGAGAGTCGTCGAATGAAGGAGCTTTCCAAGCACTTAGACGGGCCTGGCTCCTTCTATCTTGCCGCAGCCTAGGAGTAAATGGCTCCGTCATGGGTCTTCGGGCGGGTCCGACCACGTAAATTTCGTGTTCGATGGGTCCGTCAGATATGGACATTGTCTCTGGGTATGACATTCGCTGGTGCGGGCGATTTCGGGGTCGGTATATACTCAGAGGGAAATTACCCTCTGAAGGGGTGTGTGTCCGGCCGCTTTGCGCTGTGGGTACTCGAATGCTCTCAGAGGCTTCTGTTGAAGAGTCAGGAGCCCCGAGAGATTCTCTTTCGCCGCGACGGTAATACACTCTATTTACGATTAGATCCTATATGCTTTCGAATTACGACTCCAGAATTACGTACCTTGCCCATGCCGGGATTGTATTAGTGATAAAAGTAGATAAATCCGATTGCGAAGATCCTGGTCGGGAGGAGGTCGACCGTGTCGACCGTGAATCGCTATCATACCTTCTCAAGAAACCCGATCGCTTCATCCGAAGAGGAGGCGACTGGAGTGGAGATACGGTATCATGACCCTCCTCCGAATCTCGCTCATCACCTGATGGTCGGGTAATGGGAGAAAACAAAGGCAGAGGGACCACCACCGACGACTCCGTAATGACGTCTGAAGACACATTGTCCGAGGACGATGCACTACCAATCGTCTGGCGCCTTCGCTGAGTATAGCCTCTGCCATTCCCCGAATGCTCATCATGCGATTGTGAACGCCCATCAATAGACCGTGAATGCCTCTCGATCGATCGAGAGCCACGTTCCGACTCCGACTGTATCGTCGAAAGCTGCGAGCTCCACTGATGCACCTGCGAGGCGCGATTGTTCATTCGGGATGATATAGTCGGGAGGTTTTGTGATTCGGCCCATAAGCTACTAGCAGAGGGCGCTCGAACGATGGGATAGTGAACTCGGACTCCGGTTGCGAGAGCGACTTGACGAGCGTCATGAATAGTTGGGAGTGGATGTGAAGCCGAGCGTGGGCGGTCGGTGCTATAGGAAGAATCAGAGTATGCGAGAGATTCAGTGGATTCCTTCAATATAGGTCGTCGATCAGCCGTATTAGTAGATGAAGCCTGCTTCTTCTGTTCGGATCCAGACGACAGGGTATGTTTGTGTTCTTTTTGTACGGGTAAACTGTAGTCGGAAGAGTCTCTCTTGTGTCCGCTATTACGATGTGTAAGGGTGTCCGCGGACGCGGTCGAGGCAAGCGACGCGGCAGATGCCTTGGGAGTTAATGCGTGGCCCTCGAGTGGGTCACCACCGGACGAGGATGAAGGAATGACAGTCCGGATCGTTGGCCTTTTCAGTTGGGGACCTTCCTCCTCAAGTACATCCAACGTCTTATCTTCGGGAAAGATGGAGGACGGGGCCGTGCTGCCTTGGGAAAATCTACTGGATGACGGCGAGAATGACGAGGCCACAAGAGTGTCCGCATCGGAGTTGCTAGTCGAGGCCGAATGTCTAATTGCTCTCTTGTGCTGCAAGGGTTTTGGAACTAGACTTTGCGTTGCCTCGATCTTTGCGACCGCATTGGCGACAGGTGAGTGATCTGAAACACGAGCCCCCCTGCCCTCGAACGCATACCCCGGCCTATTACGAGGAGGTAATATCTGAGAAGGCTGACTTGGAAATGGTGTCTTTGAATAGACATCGGTTCCTGGATCCTCTACTATGCGGATTGTTGGGCCCGTATATTGATTGGTTTGCGAGTTGGAACGGTCGTGGAGAGGTCTTCGGATAGGAGAAGCGTTTCTCGAGGAGGGCGGTGAAAACTTGGGCGCGCGTGCGAGTGGGGAAGAAACTGGGGATTTTGATGCGGATGTGCTCTGATCCGCACTGGAGGACATGCTGAGATATCCAAGTGGTTCATGAACTAAAATCCGTGAAGACGTTGACGCGTTCCGACGATATGAGGTGGAACATTAAGATAAGAGAGGGACATATGATATTGGAAAGAAACAATAGGAAAAAAATAATAAAAGACTGAAGAAACGTCAATTGTAAAGAGTGACAAGAAGAGCTATACAGACATGCCAAAAGAGTGACAAATGGTGCGCGAAGGCATTAAAAAGTTTGAGAATATGAAAAAGAAGAGACGAGGAGTGGGCGGCGTCTGTTAAAACTCTCAGGAGAGCTGTGGCCCAGCGGCCGAACCGAATGAGTTGGTAGGCTGATGCAGGTGCAGCTCGCGTCTGCAGGTGCTATCCAATGCCAGCTCAGTCCCCTGCGCGCGGAGCAGCACGAACCACAGGCAGTCGTGAGGCCGAGATGCCCAGGTGCGCAGATGGCTCGACTTTGAGAACAATATCGTAGGTCCACGAGATTTGCTGGCAAAGGTCCGCCTGAGATATGCCCATGAACCCTCCACCTGATCCCTCACGATCTGCCCCTTATCGAATATCGATAAAAGAACGACGTGCCAGTGCGCGACGCGTTGTGGGAGAGCGTGGAGATTGGGAATAATTTTAGCTTGTCCCCTTTGGACCACTGACGTCTAGCCACGGGCCGTTGAGGGGCCTTCAAAGATGTCACTGGTTGCGAGATGGTCCTTGCGTTCGTGATGGATGGGGGTTGGAGGCTCCAGTAAGCTCGAGCGGCGCAGGGATGAAAAGTGGCTTGAACCCCGATGGCCGGTTTTCCGCCCGCTCGAAGGGGAACACGGGGCGGAGCGACCTGGGGAGGCGTGGGAGGCTCGGTGGTTGGTCGATATTCGTATATATTGTCCCTTGTAGTTGATGCGATTGCTATGATTGGTCGGTCGGAGGAACCAATTTCTCCGATGTAGTGAATTGTCCAAGCGCCTGTTTGGTTTGTTTGCAACTCACACCTTGTCAAATGTAATGTCAAGCCCTGGATGACGGCAGCGGACAACGTCGGTTGAGAACAATCTTAAGGCGAAGAAAAGGGGACGCAGACAAAGGGCAGCTATAAAGGACATCTTGGAATGCCAGACGCTATTCCAACTCCTGTATAAACCAATCCCTCAGCCGCGCAGCTCGAGCCGTACTACGGTACGCTTGCTACACCCGGTTCCCACAATGGCGCCTATCAAAGGTCTGGTCGATCGTTTCAGCGCACTGGGGAAACTGTACGAACAACACTTCAAAGGCGGTAAGCCAGAATCCATTGGCCTACACTCCTCCCTCTTCTTCAACCGCTTGCGCAATGCACCTCCAGCTTCGAATTCTGCACAATTATTTTCAGCATCCATTCAATATCCTCCTCCATGTCTAACGTTTCGTCAGCCAACAAAGCGCCGGCCATCTCTCCCAGCACTGCGGCTATCTTGTCGGTGCGTCCCGTTTCAAACCCCCCACCATGTCCTTAGGTGCCTCTACCTATCGTGTGGCACGCATGAAGGAAGATTTGAATCGAGTCTAACAGCTGAACCTGCAGGTGGTCTTTACACTCATCTACGTCGTACCATTCTACCTTTCCCCGGCTACACGGCCCTCCCCGCAGCTCTCGCGCGATGCACCTTCGTCGATACGTGCCAGAGTGCGCGCGGTCACGCTCTCCACCATTATAAGTCTTCTTCTGACCTCTTATATCCTGCATGAGTACGGTGATGCTTCTCCTGGCGGGATCCTGAAGCTGCTTGGGTTGTGGCCCATCTCCCTAATCGACCCTGCCAAAACAATGCTACTTGTAAGCATTCTATTCGCAGGCCCGCTGTTCGAAAGAGGCATCGTCGACGGGCAGCTAAAGGACTGGATACGGGCGAGGCGTTTGGTGGAGGTCCTTAGTAGTTGGATTGGATACCGAAACTTCGTCGTAGGACCTGTGAGCGAGGAATTGATCTGGAGAGGAATGATCATTCCATTGCACATCTTGGCACATTTCTCTGGGAAGAAGATTGTCTTCCTGACCCCACTTTATTTTGGCATTGCACACGTTCACCACCTTTATGAGTTTCGCTTGACGCACCCGCACACCCCGGTCCCTGTGGCTATTCTCCGGTCCCTGTTCCAATTCACCTACACCTCTCTGTTTGGGTTTTTCGCAGCCTTTGTCTTTCTACGGACCGGGAATGTCTATTCCTTGATCCTGGCTCACAGCTTCTGTAACTGGATGGGTCTTCCCCGCTTCTGGGGTCGAGTAGGAGTAGAGGCTGGCGTACCCATTGGTCCATTGGGTGGAAAGAGAGATGATGATCATGACGATGGCCCACACAACCAATCCAAGGGCGTGGGATGGACAGTAGCATACTATTTGGTTCTTTCCGCGGGGGCTTATGGATTTTACAAGGGGTTGTTCCCACTGACAGAAAGCAGCAATGCCCTCCCTGTCGTGTTGATTGAGGAATAGACGAGACCTAAAACTTGAATTTGGTCTCATGTTCAACACGAGTGGTGAATACTATGCGGTAGATACTTATTCGTAATTCATGATACACAAAACAATCTAATACCTCTTCAAAATGATGGAATACGTGGGGGTATAAAAATTCCCAGAGTCAATAATGTTTGCTCATCATTTTTCTTCCTTAGGCACCGCAATGGCCCACCAATTGTCTTTCTCATACCCCGACTCTACTACCTCGCCACCAGCTTCTCCAATGTTCTGCTCCAATTCTCCCTTTTTGTACAAATGATAATACCGCAGGAACGTTTTATCACCCTGCTGCTCGGATGTTTGTTGCTCGTCGTTCTGAACCGAAGCTCTGCCGCTCTTCTTCTTCTGGCTTTTCTCCTTCTTCATCCTCATAACCCAAGGAACCATGACATCCTGCTCATGCCCTTCATCCCAGCCTCTTCGGCTGTCCTTCTGCTCTAATGCCCAGACGTAAATAAGTGCTCTGCCCACACTCTTGGGATCTCCATCTCGCGATCTTCGCAAGAGATCCAAGATGGCTTTAATAGCTTCGACTCTTCTTGCCGGAGTTGATAAATGGTGGACTACTGCGATTGATATTGCAAAGTCAAATCCATGATGTGGATGTGGCAGGKTCAGATTGTCTGCTACTACAGCGGAATGTGGTTGATGTTGTTTTGCTATTTTGATCAGGTTCGTTGACCTTTTCAAACCAGTCGTCAGATTTTCCATATAGATCATACATGCTTGTAATTTGGCTATCATACCTATCGGAACCCACGATGAACACTTTGGGATTTACAGCCAGGTATTTCCCGTTCCCACACCCGACATCCACTCCCACAGCACCATCTGGGAGTCCATTCAGGAATCGTTCAACAATAGGCCAGGGCTACACAAAAATCAGTCTTTCTTTGTCTTTGTACGCCGCACGAGAGATGACGCACACCTTATATCTTGTTGATGAGAAATGAGACGCTATTTCCTCGTACACAGCGTGAACATGCTCAGCCTCATATGTTTCGCCATGAGCGTCTGATTGCGCCATCATGTGAGAAATGTGTCTTGGGACTGGGTTTGTAGAACAGAAAGCTCATGAGTTATGGGAATTTTGCGCCTACCAATCATGGTGAATGCCAAGACGCTAGACTACTTATTCAACGTCTTCTCGAAAGCCAGGCTTCAATAAGATCATTCATATTTGTAGCAGATATTCATTCAATATATCATGCCCATTGAAACAATAGTCGTGTAGGATAATCTTGATTCTCAGTCGGAGCTCTTGGGTTATGCAACAGATGGGACAGTTGATCAGGGAACATTTACAGTCTCCTAGGTCACCCGTAATTCTGTCCTCATCCAAAATGAAGCCGCTAGTGAGGTCGATACAGAGTGTTAACTATTGTTGCAAACGGTGGATGCGAGTTAGCAAACATGGTTAAGGTCTATCCGGCTGCAATTGCTACTAGTGTCACAGGAGGCCTATCATCACGAAATAGATCCTCTTCAACTCTTTCAAATAAAGGAAAAACGGATGGAATATACTATTATCTTTTCCAGAACAATGAGCGACAAGGGTTGATCCTTTGCTGAACAATCACTTTCTTCATTCATGCCAAAGAGTAAACAATAGAACAATAGATTTGGGCCCAGCAAACGCGATGAGTATTCGCAACACTGTCTTTTTAATAGTTGAGTCCTTCTTTAATTTTCTAGTTGTCTTCTCCCCACAGCTCTTCTTATAATTTATCCTTCATTACACCTTGAATTTTCGTGAATCCAACGACAAAATGGCACCGACCACTCGATCAAGCAGGCAAACCCGCTTTGCTCTGAAATCCACCACACAGCAACGAAAGGATCAAATCATGAGTTCCATTTCCAAGAAATGGTACCGACATCCGAATCGCCCCAAAAGTAGTAGCAGAGGCTTGCAAAACCGAGACCTTTATCGCTGCTACCAGAACGCCGCTCTGCAGGCTCTTCTTCATCAGCCCGCCTTTCTAAATTGGATCCGAACGCACAATGAACCTTATGGGAAACGTAACAAAGTTACACATGCCTGTCCAGAGGACGACTCCGCGAATTGTGTTGCTTGCTCCTTGAAGAATCTGGTGAACCTCTACTGGGGATCCCAAAACCCCAAGCACCCAATCCCCAGTGCAAGGACACCACTCATAGATCTTGCAAACCTTGCTTACGGCGGAGATTTCGAAAAGGGGAGATATGAAGATGCGGATCAATTCTTGGCGGAATTCTTGCTCCCAGGATGCGCTGCAGCGACAATCCCGTACGTAATGGCTTCTTCTGTGAACGAAAAAAAAATCAATCATGCTAACATGAATCAGATCCTCAGATTGGGCACACCATTGGGAGGCTGAATACGCCGCACTCTTCCGAATCGACCTTCGACAATTCTTTAAATGCCCAAATTGCAACAATGAACGCCCCGGTCCTTCTATCCACGATCCAGGGGTCGATTTGATTATAGAGGATGGCACGACGACCCTCTCAAGAGCATTTAAATCTACATTTAAGGATTCTATCACCATGCGGTGCCCAACCCCAAACGTATGCAACAACACGAACCAAGACCATCAAAGCATTCAAAAGATTGAGGGTGCTCCACATATACTACGGGTTCGCCTTAAACTTTTTGGAGGGGAAAAAGGGGGAAGAAAGCTATTTGTAAACCCAAGCTTTCCGAAGAAGCTCAATCTTACCAAACACCAAACGAACACAACATTTCCACTTCGCTACAAATTGACAAGTGTAATGTCGCACGCCGGAAAAGGTGACGAAGACAGTGGGCATTGGATCGCAAGCGTGCGCAATCGCAAGAGAATCTACTGTATCTCTGATGCTAACATGGAGCGCTTCACGGAAGAGGAGTTCGTTGGAAATCCTCAACGTCCACAGACTTGTACATACGCGCGTGCGTTTGATGCTGTAACGCTGTTATACACGAAGGATGATAGATTGAAAGAGAAGGATAAGAAAAAAATTAGGCAACTTGGTGGTTTGGTGACGGAGTTCTAGGAGAAGACGAGGAATATGGGTGCGTGTGGCGAAATGATGTTAATTTTGTTGCATAAAGTTCGACTTAGTAGATAGTCGCAAATAGATTTTGACCAGGTTTTAGTCATCTTAAGGATATAGGTAGATTAACCCTTGATGAGCCAATGACAGCAGTATTCGCATACAACCTTCGCCATTATACCTATCATCTTCGTGACTGTACAGCTATCCAGCTTGACTGATTTCCAAAAAGCTGAATTTCTCTAGATCCAGATGATGGCTTCGTAATCGTGCATGAACCCCCTTTGAGAGCTTTATATCCCTTGAAGTCTGTACACGTCGTTTCATGGAACCACCCCCACCTTGTTATCCGTACTAGGTTTTCATACCCAGGCTTCGTAGTTGACCGAAGCAACTCACAAGCACAACGATATCACTGTTGGAGACCTCAAGCTCAAGAACTGAGTGCATATCATTCCCAACATTCGATAGAACATAGACAGCAATTACAGCTCCAGCACCTTATATACAGTTATTTCATTTCACATCAATACACTCAAACAATCCTCTCAATATTTATACATCCGGGTATCATGTGTCATTCCAGCCCCCATCCTCTTATTCAGCCTACTCCTTCTCACTCATCACAACTTAGTATTACTCTTTCTTCCCCCCAAACCAGGCCTCTCTCGCAATCCCAACCCGACTCTTCAACACATCCCAAGTCTCTGCTGTCGACCGGCCTTTCTCTTTTTCCTCGCGGTTAATGCGTGTAGCGGCTGCTGCGAGGCCGATTGAGATTGCGAAGATGGGATCTAGGGATCTGGGTGGTTGGTTAGTTGGGTTAGACGGGGGGTTGGCTGGCGCGGTTGGGATGGAATGGAATGGATGATGGTGGACGAATTGGGGACTGGTGACTGGGGACTGACTTTGAGATTATGTATTGGTATGCCATTGTGCTTGTCTAAGGAAGCTTTTGGTCGGTCTTAGGTGGGTAGGACGGGAAGTTATGGGTGAGTTTTGGGCGTCGTGCAGCGCTGGAATGAGCTTCAAAGTCGACGGGAATGTAGAATGATCCTCCCGAGAGTGGCACCAAAGAAGCGGCTTCTTCAAGCTTCAAAGCGACCAACAATATCACTGCAGTTGCTCAAATCGTATAACCCAAAGGTCTAGCTAAACTTTTGACGAAGGTGAAAGCTCGGGGCTCATGAAGGCTCGGCTCATCCCTCCGCAATCCACCGAGCTCCCGTCCGGGTCCCGTCATGGCCAACCATCCAACCCAACCCTTACTTTAGGGCTGGCTGCTTGGCGCAACGTTGCCGCCCGTCCCACGCCACGCAGGTACGATAACTGGCGATTTCTGAGACGAAGAGTAGCACAAGGGGAAAAGGGCGGTCTGCACATGATTGAATTCTTCACCGACTAATTATTCTAATCGCATTTACCGCCGTGATCATGGTTTGTATCTTGGGACCAGCCCTTCATGACCTTGGCAGATGGCAGGCTGGTGATGTCGTCATCTGGTTTCAGAGCCGCAAGTCACGCCGGCAGCACCAGGAGCTTTGTAGTCTACAACACAAAGCTCAGCGAGCTCAATAGAAGCACGGAGACTGGCATGGAAAATGATTTCGGTTCATATCCGATGTATTTGAGGCATAGTATCAAAGTACAGAGCAACGCATGAGGGAAAACGAAGGAGACAATAAGTCAACCCATCCTTCAGCCATCAGTTTCCAGATAAGCTCGTTTGCCTACGCATGCCTCGGCAACTCATTTCAGTACCTGTAACAGCTCCTGAAGCAGGGTCAAAGTCAGAATCCACGCTTCTCTCCTGGGAACAGAGAGAGTCCGTCTATTGCGCTGGATTTGAGCTCCCAAAAGAAAGCTCCCTCAAACCTGCCTCGTTCATTGCGGTGTACTGGTGTCGTTCAAGCCACATGATTTGCTAGAGTCGTGAAAAGAATACCCAAAGAAACCAGAACGCCCGTTCAGCTCACCGCGCCCCTCGAAGCCGATAGTTGTTGATACTGATAAAGGGAAGTCGCGGAGAAGGGAAACGAGCGCTTTAGATGGCCTCTCCAAAGGTGTTCTCGCCCGAGTATCTACGCTGTTGTCAGCAGAAGCTCCTCGAAACCAGCTAGGCAGAAACATACGTGATGTAAAGGAAGCCGTCTTCGTCCTTGTGCTCCTCGTATATTGAGCTCATGAGAGCGGCGGTCGGGGGAAGCACCTCGTCAACGAAGATGAAGATAGCCTTCTCTGGCGAAAGCTTGATCCTCTTGCGGATCACGTAGACGAACTGGCCTACGGTGAGATCTGCTGGGACAAGATATTTCTTCTTGTCAATAGTTGCAATGTCCGACTTCTCGACCTTCTCGCAGATGACCTGTGGAGCTCAGTCAGTACGTGTACACGGTGTTGTTGGGCAGAAACGGTGGCGAACGTACCGGAATGCGGTCGTTGTACTTCTGCCGGATACGCTCAGCTTCCGCCTTGCGCTTCTCGAAAGGGTGCTCGTCCTTAAACTTGGATCGCATGTTTACGGAGTTGGTGAAGGTGTTGGTAGGAACGGAAACTGTGGTTGTGTCGGAGATGGTAACGTGAAGTGCTTTGAGCGGGCGGTGGCGGAGGTTTATGTAGGAGGCAGGGTGGCAGCGGTGAGAGGACGTTAATGTAGGCAGCAGAGAGGCGGGGCGCGTGCGAATCACTCCCCCGCTTAGTCAACCCAGTACCAGCAGCAAGACAGTGTCGCAGTTGCTATTCACACTTCAAGACTTCACTACTAGAATTTCGCAGTCGGCAGCAGTCTTGCACGGTAAAACACAATCGCCGCAATGCCCTTTGATCATTCGCGCTGCCGCCCTTTGTCTGATTGCGAGCCTGAGTGACTCCTCGCAATGGCTGTGCTGACCCCCCAGCCCCCCAGCCCTGATGGCATGAAGTCACTTGCGTCGCCTCATATGACCACAACATCTACTTGAGTCATTAATATTCGAGTCTCTTCTACGGGGGTACCGGCAGGTTCAATCCACAGTAAGAGTTAGAGGCACGGGTACCAGCAGTTTACTTTTCGTGAATGTAACATGGGTCCTAGTGGGGTCTTCTCGTCTGCGGGTGGGCACAGAGCTGTGCGCAGGTATCTATATGCAAAGCGCACCATCACAGTACTATGAATCTAGTCCATTTGATTCTCATTCCTCAAGGCCCGCACTGCCCGTCATAATCTGACTGCCTAATCTTGCAGAGTGGAGTCCCCAACTATTCTCCTCCTCCATTGGTTCCTAGATACTTACATAAGTCGGGCCTCTACACATGACACGTGATGTGCTGTTTGCACCGTTTGCATCGAATAGTTCCCTCCCGCATCGGAGGTCCGAAGGTGTTCCCATCATGGTGTGATTCCTGACCATCTTTTTCCGCGAACACATTTTCATCACCCAATAAAAATACCCTTATAAATAAGAAACTCGCTCTTTAAGCCCTCTCACATCTGTTCAATGTCTCGTTCATAGCATTTTCTCAGAATTGACCAGCAATTGCACCACAATGCCTTCATTCCGACCCTCTCCATGCCGTCTGGCTCGGGCAATTGAATTGCCACATGGCTATGCACCTAGAGCTTCTTTACGCTCAAACCGACTCATTGCTAGTCGCATAGCTCCAGCGAGGCGATTTGCTTCTTCGGAGAGCCCTAAGAAACCGGACCTGAAGGCATGGCGCGAAGTGAAGCCCAGCAAATGGCCGAATAGGTTCCGCTTTGGCACACTGCTATTGCTGGGAGCTATAACATATTCCATCGTATGTATCTGCAAGAGGCTCAATTATAGGAGCCACAGAACCTTGCTGACAATGACTAGCTCACTGAAGAGAAATCCAAAACGGAGGCCCCAACCATTGCCGAGAGAGACGCGGTGCTCAAGCGTGAGAATGGCATCTCAGAGAATTCCCCTATGCGCCTGAGAATGGAAGCATTCATAAAGCAGCACCAGAAACAAATCGTAGCAGAGCTAGAGAAAGTGGACGGCCAAAAGTTCAAGATCGACACATGGCAGCGACCGGAGGGTGGCGGGGGCATTACATGCGTTCTTCAGGACGGCGATGTCTTTGAGAAAGCTGGTGTAAACACATCCGTGGTGTATGGCCGTCTCCCTCGCGCCGCCATTCAGAAGATGCGAGTCAACCACAAGGCATTGGACCCAGACGTCGATTCTCTCGAATTCTTCGCCGCTGGACTGAGCATGGTCCTACATCCGTCGAACCCCAACGCGCCCACAGTCCATCTCAACTACCGCTACTTTGAAACCGCCGATGAGTTTGGCAATACGAATGCTTGGTGGTACGGTGGTGGGTGCGATTTGACACCTTGCTATTTGTTCGATGAGGATGCAATCCACTTCCACAATACAATCAAGGTGGCTTGCGACAAGCACGATAAGAACTACTACCCACGCTTCAAGAAGTGGTGTGACGAGTATTTCAACAACAAACATAGAGGCGAATCACGAGGCATTGGTGGGATCTTTTTTGATGACTTGGACGAGACGGAGAAGGACCAAGAACAACTATTTTCCTTCGTTCAGGACTGTTTGTCAGCTTTCCTTCCCTCATATGTCCCAATTATTGAGCGAAGGAAGAACCTCCCATTCACAGACCACATGAAGCAATGGCAACAGCTACGGAGAGGACGATATGTCGAGTTCAACCTTGTTCATGACAGGGGGACCGCATTCGGACTAAATACGCCAGGATCAAGGGTGGAGAGTATCTTGATGAGTCTGCCGCTCACCGCAAGGTGGCAGTACATGCACGCACCCGAGAAGGGCAGCAGAGAGGAACGACTCCTCGAGGTGTTGAGGTCACCAAAGGAGTGGGTGTAATTATGTATATTATGTAAATATATGTACAAAATAATACTGAAAATAAAATGATTCAAATTTAAATTGGCGATTTGGATACACACGCTCTAAGCCACCATCTAACATCAGACAATTTATATGCGATTTCAACATTTTGTCCGGGACATTTCCAATTTCTGCTCCAGTATCGAAACGATAGCTATTGCTTTCATGTTTTCACAATCAGGCGGATCCGACATATCGATCTGGTTTGTGCGACCTCCAGACATAATTTCCAGCGTTAGAAATTTTAAGGAGAGGAGAAGTGGAGGCCATACATGTACCTCCATTCTAGTACTCGTTGGTTTCTCCTCGAAGTGCAGAAGGGACACTGTTCTGCATAAGCGATCTAGCCAGCGTTCATTGACAATATACCACGCTTCCCATACATGGCACATAGACTGCGCGAGTATGGTTTTCCATGTGTTGGCTACAGACCATGTCCCAAAACACAGCCTTGGGATATTCGCTTTTTGCAAAGGAGTTTTAGAGACAGGAGTATTGCATTTCACCCATCGAATCGATCTCCGAGTCTTTTCGTTAGTCCCTTTAGAAATGGTTAAAGAGACTGGAATGCATCTAGCTGTTAGTGGTATGGTTTTCAATAGCTTCTTGTTACTCCCCACGAAGCCATGACGCTCTTTGTCGGGTTGGGTACATGTAAACCAAGGTGGTTCTGGATTATAATCGGAAATTGGTGTCTGACAATGTTCTTGTTCTGACGTGGACGGCATAAGAGCATGTAATGAGACATCATTCACTCGTCGTATACTTTAGTTGATTCGTGCTAATACTCATTGAAGACTGCTGCGTAGGATTCGATGTCTGAATTGCCAGGCTCCAACATCAAGTTAGGCATTAGACACTTTGCCTTGGTCGATCTCTACGATACATGGCTTTGACAAGAGCAGTACTCAGTCCCAAACATGTAAAGTGGATGTAAAGTTGTGTTACACTGTCGATTGAGAACAATTCCAAAGAGGGTAAAATTGTCTAGCATTCGATTGGAATGCTATCTCCATTCATATCGAATCTACAGCTCCTTGGTGCACACAATGACATGAACCGAGCTTCTGCTTTACTCTTCGGCATAGAGATGAGAAATAGTGAGATATATAGGCCATGATGTCATGGTATAGTTGTTCCTGGTTTCAAGGACTTGTTAAGGCTAATCGATTTATTGCTCTCGGTTTAAACCGGTGATCCTTTAAGCATATGGTAATATTTGAAACATTCATCATGTCCAGATCAAAGTTATAACCGGGTTTTGTGATCAGATGCCATTCATTGGATCGATTGATGGTTTTCCAAGGTAAATGATGGGCTTATGATCTGCATGCTTTTGTCGACATCGAGCCCGGCTCTATATACTTCTAGACGATTCTTTCGCGTCAGGTTCCACATAACTATCCAAAACTACATTTTTGGATGTGTTCTATAGGGGATGCACATGAAGAGGTGGCACAAGGAACACCTAGGAGCAGCGTGCAACTCAAGCTAGAGAAAAGACGCAAGCCGTCGGTCCATATTAAGAAGATGCTGTTCCTCCTGCTCCACATTGCGATTTCCGCTTTTTGATTCTATTTCCTGACTCGGCGGGGTCAATGTTCAATCTTATTTCGTGTAAGATGGAGATTGAAGGCATGTGCTCGGCAACTGAGAAGTCTTATAAAGGTAGAATTTCCTTCAAAGGTAAACCATCGACGTGAACAAGGCCATGTTTCGGTGCGTTTAGTCAATAGATTTGTCGCTCATGATTGGCTGAAAATGTAGATTGGTGCTTGGGCGATGATCTGCTTCATAGATAATTGATTCTTAGGAGTTCTAGTGAACTGAGGAGCTCCAGAGTTATGTTTGGATCTATTGCTCAGGGTTGCGAATGCCAAAATTGGCCCCGATTTCCCATGTTTCCGCGATTTTCAACCTTTGGAACTCATGAAAAGGCCTTGCATATGGTAATTGGAATGTGACTCTCCAGAAGAGATACGAGTCTTTGTGAGGACATTAGTGGCATTACTCTGGCAACATAATAAAAAGGCCCGAACAATCTTTCATTGAATTAATGCTGTGATGTTCGACACCAGAGATAGGCAGTCGACTGAAACAGCAACAGTGCCCCAAGAGATCTTTCCACTGGCGAGTGTCCCGGATCGTACATAAGACCTGGTGTTTCAAAATTTTGCTCAGCAATTCATATAACTTGTATTCATCGTAATTTAAGTCACGAAATTCGATCGCGATGCCATACCGCAGACACACTCTCTTTTTGGAGAACCAGCCTGTGGAAAATTTACCACCGCCGTCTCAAGCACCAACATTGATCGCGTGAAAGGATCATTTTTATCCTCAGCTTCTGTGAGTGTGATCTAGAGAAGAGCCCCATGGATGAGCAGATTCCAAAGTGGACGCCAAGGCATGCCCAGTGGGTTTGTAATTTTCTTTCCTTATGGAAGGTTCACAGGAAGCATTGAGTGCCCGACATTTTCATTCACCCCGCGAGATTTTCAAAGTCTGTTCAAATCATCCATAGAAGGTCTTAGAATTTATGATCTTGAACGGGCACACTCTTCCCGTACTCACATCCGTGAGTGGAGCGCGGCTAGCTCATCGAGTGCAAAGTATGCCTTTATCATGGCCTTCTCCAGCTCTATTTTGGACATTATCTGCGGATTTTCACTTGAGCATAAGCAGTCATGCTCTCTGTTCGTCGAGAGAGCTAGTGGAGGCCCAAAACTCATTAGAGTATCTAGTCAGACTCTGGAACCTTCGTCGGATGCTGGAATCTTTTCTCCAATTCTTTTTGTGCATACACTATACGAATCGTGACGTTCTCGGTGGAAGAAGCGGCATCAGGCATAGCTGTCATGAACGTTGAACATACGTGGGTGGTATGAGGTTTAAGCATGTTCAAGAACAAAAGACATTGTTCAAGAGGAGTTAATCTTTTTAATTGTTATTTTGGATTGGTGTCCTGACCCAAATATCAGATACCGAGTATAAATATGGTGATCAAATAGGTAGACACATGCATATGGTCGCTAGACACTCAAAGCAGCCCATCAGGCATGCCGTGGCAACCTCACCAGATGCTCCGCAGCAATGGATACTCTGGAGAAAATTCGCTGTAGCAGCTAATTATGCAACACTGCCACCCTTTTGCGTTCCTTGACATGAAGCCTGAGATCTCGGCTACCCACATGTATCGCATATGGATCGGTTTGGGCAATTTACGAAAACGCTGAGAGTTTTCCGTCTGTAACCTTTTTTAGTCTTTAAGGAGCAACGACACCATATGTCCTCATCTTCGCAATTTTTGTTCAGATCCATGATGTACGGCCCGATGACTCGCTGCACCATAGCGAACTTGATTACGCGTTTTAGTAAAGACATCCCAGTTTTGGAAGGCACATTGTTCTCTCCTCCTGCTTTTTTATTATTTCAAAAAATGTCTTTTGGCTCAAGTGAACTCATACGACTTGCAAAGGACTTATGTAAGCCTTACATGTCTTACAAATCTTGGTCGAGTTTAGAACATAAAGTTACAAACTTCGGTCCGAAAGAGCCGTTTAATTTCTTGAAATCATAGTGTGAAATTGACATCTCTTTCTACACCATGAACATTGTGGTCCAAACGGCACGATAATTTATAGAAGATCGAATGTTGTATCAATCAAATATAAATGTGTGAAGCAGGCAACCAAGATAGGCAGAATATTCATTCGTTTTCAATCCCAAACCCAGGCCAGTTTCAAGGCTAGCGGTTCGCCGGAACATACAGAAAGTTGACAGCTTCTTCATATGAGTTCCCCCGGGTCCAGGCACACTCTATTTCATTTACAGAATATGAACTTGTTTTACAAACAAACTGTGCCACGATATTTTCGATTTTAGATAGAGAGAACGATGAAAAGGTTGTGTTAGAGAAACCCGCAGTATTCATATAGGAGGTTGATTGAGGCATGAAATGTGCCCGAAGGCGGCATGAACCAAGCGTCTTTTCTGTTAATAACTTTTTGAGTTATCGAACTCGATCATCTGTCGGTTGCCTTCCAAGTTTCAACTCTATAAGAAACACACATGCCCTCCACATGGTATGGTCTTTTATAGGGATTTTCGTTGAAGCTCGGAATTTTCTCAAACATCTGTCTGTATGGCTAGCATCCCGATCATTTTATATTTCGAAGTTGCCGAAGGAAAGAATTGCACCGTTCTTCGTGGTTTTTGTATACGGAACTCGAGCAATGCAACACATAGAAAAGGGTATTTCATTTCTCTCATTTTGATAACTTTGGCAGATTTGATTGTGGATTCGATTGGTCCATGAGTGATTAGTAAAGTCATTTACAATCCCCCTACTGATGATTGATTCATATCGATATATGTGACCAATTCCAAATACCGATGCTCCATAGATATGTGCGACTTCGATTTTAAAACAGTTCTCTTCTCATGGGCCCCAAACGTCCTAGCGTTTGCTTTTGGTTTCAGCCTATTCGCACCGATTGCACACACCATTTAGATGTCATTTGGTAGATTTTTAGGTGAGTGAGTATTGCCCGGGTTGTGTATTGGGAGCATACTCCATTCCCCATTCCGTGTGACCACGTGAACTGCACTTTTTCGACCACTACCGAGCCCACCGACTTCTTCGTTGCCTTGACATATTTTATTCTTTGGGAAGCACTCATGATGAAGTACTCAATTATTTTTTTTTGGACGACATCAAATCGCCATGTAACTTTCTGCGAGCCCAAGAGTCTGTGGTCCATGGGCATCACAGCGTTGTCTTTTGCTGTTCGAATTCCACGGCTCAATAATGTAGCCCCGTATACGAGATTTTACAGTCGTCCAGACACATGCTCAGTCCGATCTTTCGTCTGCATCTCCTATGTCATGTTTCAGAGTTTGATTTTTAGGTCCGCGGACACTGGCACCATTCCAGAGCGTGGTCATGTTTAATTTTGTTGAGAATGAATCTGGTGATGAATTAAGAAGTATCCCGCGTTCCTGGAGAGCTTTATATAGCTGACGGCTAGGGTGCTGACTACCACCAAGGCCCCAGCATTTACACCTGAAGTGCATTCTTACATGGGACACCCTCCATTCCCCTCGTGCAAATTCAGCCCAGAGCTTTTAAAAAAAGATCAAAGGATCAAGGAACGCAGGTGAGCGACTCTCGTCGCCTAGAACTTTAAAATTAGGCTCTCCTTCATTATGTTGGAACCTGTCAGATAGGACTACGAGATGGAGTATGGCATATATCTGTCCAATCAATGCCTACACTCAATGTAACACATGTCGGGGTCCCCATAGCATTCGAAAGTCTCGGACCATTTTTATTTTTGGCAATGAGCTGACCTTTGTAAAATGTCAAAAGCTCCATGACATATGTTTGGTGTGGATATGACAGCAGTATCACAGACCATCGACCTTCAATTCGTAGTCATGAGGCCAGTCTGAAACCTCCGATGGGCACACCAATCACCCGGACATAATCACCGCGGTCGTCATATTTAACCTTCCTACATCATCTTCGCCGCCTGTGTGTTTTTAATCGAGTTAGTGGCTAGTGTTGTAAGAAATGAAAATGGCCGTGGGTTAAGGTGGTTTATATACCGGCCGCTTAGGCCATGGCTCACTCAAGCCTGGTATCCTACTTTGCTGAAAAGAAAAAATTGAATACATTGTTCTACTTGTTTGTGTCCGCAGTCATGCTCGAATATGTCGAACCACTAAAATATAACATGCTAAGCCAACTACTTCGCTACACATAACAGGCTCCTCCCACCTTTTGCTCGAAACCGCACATCTTGTTCGTCTATCTTTTAAAGGATGACTTCAGCTCATACATATGATGAAAATTTTTCTTTTTAACAAAAAAAACCTTCACTCTTGGATCTTCATGACGATTTTCAATCTCAAAGCCCCACCTATAACCATTTCTGCATTGTTGACAACATCTTTGAAATAGTCTTAAGGCATCTCATTTTTGTATCTACTATAGATATAGACGCGGCGTGATAGTACCCTACCTTGATCTTCAATTCTTGATAATATTCCCAACTGCAATCAAAGAGACCCAGCGCACCCTTCACCCAGATGAGATCGACCTCTGTGGCTGAGGTTGAGTGATTCTCCAATGTGTTAATCATGTGGAGCAAGGCGGTGGTTCCGGCAAGGATTTGTACACTGTTTCGGGGAGAGCACTCTACAGCAAGAGTAGATACCGAGGATAGCCTCGCATGGCCATATTCACCGCTGGATCTTACATGATAGGATTGACTGGAATTGGTTTCCGGTGCTCTGCTGTAGGACAAATCTATGTCCTCTTTAGAGCTTTTGAAATACATGACTAATCGCCTAAACATATTTTTCTACATTGATCCTCTCCACATCCATGAGCTTCATAGCCTGGGACCTAGTCACTGTGCATATCCATGGGCCTTCAGCCACTCCCTAACAACCCCCTCATCTCGCTTCCTGTACTTGGCGTGGCTCCTGATGGTGTCGTCGATGACATCGAGGCCTTTGTTGTAGCCCCTGTTGTCCTTGTTCTTGAAGAAGGCTTGAATCTCATCTGCAATCTTCTCATCGGAGAACTTGTTAAGACCGAATCTCAAGAAGCGTTCTAGCACAACAAGATTTCCAGAGAGTGTTGGGTGTATAGCAGTGTCCCAGTTGTCGCGGACAAACTTCCAGACTTCAAGGCGAACCTTGGCATTGGAAGCGAGCGAGATGGTGCCGGAATGCTTGTCCTGGAGAGCGACTTGCTTGGAGAAGATGAAAGACAAGAGCTTTTGGGCAAGTTCTGGTGTCTGGACACGCCCTAGAGACTGTAGGCAAATCTCCTTACCATCGATTGAGGTGGTACTTAAGAACTCGTTCTGAACAGCCTTGAACGCCGGTTCGCCCTGCTCCTTGACTGCAATCGAGTAGATAGCCTTTCGTAGGGATGGATGGATTGCACCCTTGTCTTCACCAGAAGTATAAAGCTCAAATCGTCGCAGAGCTTCGTCAACGGTAGCCTTGTGGCCAACTAAGCCGGCAGACAGTATCAGCGCAGCTCGGAGTTGTCCAATAAGGAATCCCTCTCCTTCCTTGAATTCCCAGCCAATCTTCTCAACGGCAGGCGTAAGTAGCTTGAGCTGGAACTCCTTCAAGCCGTTGCTGATATCGTCTGTACCAGAAAAGACGCTGCGTACACTACCCAAGCTTGTGAGAATCTGCGACCATACCCTAAATTTTGTTAGCTTTGGGAAATAAGACTCATAAGAATACCTACAGATATTCGGACTCGTCGTGGAAGCGCTCCGCAAGAGCCAATAAGCCAGGCGTTGACCCATGTCCAGCGACGGCGTTTGCGTAGGAGTCTCCGACAAGCCCAATCTTATCCTGCACGGACAAATGATGCCTTGCCTCTCCAAGCTTGACCAGACGTTCTGGAGGATAGTTGGTCCTATAAAAGCCCGTGAGATCCTTATTGATTTGGTAGAAAGACTCGTCAATATCGCGGATGGTATCTTCCTTCTTCGTCAAAGCGCCAACCTTGTGAAGTGAGGCCGCGGAAGCAGACGATCCTGTGCGTAAGCCGAGTGGTACCCACCAGACGGTCTCATCCTCTTCTGGCTTGGCATCTCCAGAAAGGAGGAAACGCTGCTGGCGCACGCTAATTTGCCCAGGCTCTTCAGCAACTGTCACTACGGGGAAACCAATCTTGCGGATCCAGAAATCCATGAAGCTGTTGACATCCCGACCAGATGCTTTGCTAAGAGCGGACCACAAGTCATTGGTAGTTGCGTTGCGATACTGATGAGCTTTGAGATAGTCTGCGACACCCTGAAGGAAAACCTTCTCTCCGAGATGCGCGCTCAACATGCGGATCACGGAGCTACCTTTGAGGTAGCTGATGTGATCGAAAATCTGATCGACTTCGAGCCCATCATAGACAGGGACTTCGATAGGATGAGAAGTTCTAAGAGCGTCGAATTGGAAGGCTGTTTGAACAGAGTCGGTCTAGATTAGAAAGAAATCGTCAGCAATGGCATGGATAAAAGCTACCTCTGGATCTTGCACGTACAACAAACTGCCCCCATACATTCCATTCTATAGGTCTGTTAGCGTAACGACATGGACAAACTGGTGAAGAATGAATTACCTGGATACAGATGGTCAATGGCAAACCAGCCAACCCAGGTTGCAAAACCTTCGTTCAGCCACAGCTCACTCCACCAATCCATGGTGACGAGATTGCCAAACCACTGATGGGCGAGTTCGTGAGCCACCACGTAGGCTACGCGGTTCCGATAACTATCGGCAGAGGTCTTTTCATCGAAAAGTACGGCGGTGGTTCTATAATGGAAACATATCAGGGATCCATCCGGTGAAAGATTGGGCGTTTCAGCTTACCGGTACGTGATGAGACCCCAGTTCTCCATAGCACCGTGTGACTAGCAAGCAAAGGTCAGCTTAAGTGTTCATATCAATGCAACACGAACGGAACAAGAGAGTGCTATAAGGGCAGGATAAGGACAACGGAATGGGGGTACATATAATCGGCTACAAATTAGCGCAATTCATTGCTAGACGAGAATGGAAGGAAACCGAATGACTAACAAATTCATGAACTGCAAGCAGATCCACTTTAGGAAGAGGATAATCAATTTGGAAGACCTAGTTTGTTGTCATTAGCGTTTACTCGCCGTCTCACTTCTTTGCCTGAAATCATACCTCGGAGAAATAGTCGACAATCTGATGGCAGTTTTCGAGAGCGAAACGCCCCTGATCCTTGAGCCCGCGAGTGGTGTATACCCTTACAGGGAGACTCTTTCCATTGTACTTGCGCTTGGTGAATGCTTCAACGTATTCGAAGTCTCCAATCGCCCACGCCAGCAAGTATGTGGACATGATTGGTGTACGCTCGAATTGAACGACCTTGAAACCGCCCCTTGGGCTTTTCTTGACCTCCTTCTCGGGCATGTTGCTCAGAGCAATCTGGTCCTCGGGGATCTCAATGTCGACATCAAAGGTAGCCTTGAGGTTTGGCTCATCGAAACATGAAAAGGCTCGGCGGGCATCGCAAGACTCGAACTGGGTGCTAAACATGTAGTGGAATTCGTCATCCTTGGCCACAGAAGCCGGGACTTCACCTTTGGGCTTGTATTTGGAACGGTAGAAACCGGCCATGATCTGTTTCATGATCAGCAGGTATTGTATTTGGTTTGACAAGCCCTGAACTTACGTTATTGATAGTACCCTCGAACTTGACAGTCAAGGTAGCCTCTCCAGAGTATTGAATCTTCTCTCCAAAGTCTAGGGTGACTCGCTGCCTTTTCTCCTCATAGCTGATATCCTTGGACTGTCGCGAAGCATCTGGAGTCTTCAATTCGGCACTGTGGACTTTGAGTTGATGGGCATTGAGCACGAGATTGTTCCAGCTGGCATCATTCTTGATGTTGACGTTGATAGCAACGGTACCCTGGTATTTGAAGTTCCCGCCGAATTCGATGTCGTGCAGAGAGACGGAGTAGTGTGTAGGCTTTGCCCTATTTGCATTCGTTAGGAGGAGCCGGGAGTATGGCGTACATGAACTTACCAGCTTGGGAGAATGTCTCTGTCGGAGGCCATGATTGCGAAGCTGCTGCTGATCTCCGTAGAACAGGATCTCAGCTGATTGTGGAACGGCGAAGCTCCGGGCTTAGGATATCTTCTAGCGAGGGGTCTGGCGTGAACACGCGGGAGCTGCTTCGGAGCTTGACTATTACTTGATGGCGGCGATAATGTAGAGACAAGACGTAGGCAAGCCGGCGATGTAGAGCAAGCTAGGGGTCTGGAGGTGACGGATAGCTTGGTCCACAATAGCGGGGAACGAGAACAAGGTCTCGTGAGAGTAAAGAGGGCGGCCAGTTTCGGAGAGTGGGTGGGATGACGCAGTATATGTACAAAGTGGGGAGGGCTCAATTGCGAGAATCGGTGCAGGGCAAGAACTGCTGTGGCACTGTAGGTGGGTTGTGTCGGTGACCGGTCAAGGGCAGGACCTGCACCTACAAGGAGCAAAGCAGCCGCAAGCCGTGCTGCCGCCAGCCGCCAGTCGCTCGCCAGCTGATCCCCTGGCGTGGGGCAACCCGGTGCCCTCTCGACGTGCGACCTTCGACCCCGCGCTCGCAGGTCGCAAGTAGCGGCGGACAGCGTGTGGGTTGCCGCCGGGCTTTTGCATAATTTCAACACTGGCTTGCGTCTTTCCGAAATCGCAAACCATCTGCGCCGTCGACATTTGTGGACATTCAATCGTAAAATGCTGAAGAGAATGTCGCGTTCGGTGGCGATGATGCTTCCATTATAGACGCCAGGTATCATTATACCAACCCGTGCAATTGTCTATAAAAAAGTGGCCTGCAATGTACTCTATTCATCCTAGATGCGCCCACAATCATACGGGTGTTAAAATACTTAAACTCCTTACGCTTAGGACGTGTTGGATATGTCAGTGCCAGGAGGAGCTTTTACATTGATGAAAAGGGCTCAAAAGTGTGAATGTGAGGATGGTTAAATTATCCATTCTTACTGCACACTATGTGCGACTAGTTGCGTTCACATGCACACAAGCTTCCCCAATACAATGATCACCGTGGTATCCTGTTCCCTGTTCTTGCCCTGCCGAACCTTGACGTACCCATACCGGACATGCACGTAGATAGGCCTCGCTGCGAGGGCGCTTTCGAAAATGGATGTCCGTTTTGACTCCAAATAATGCTCAACCCGCTCCATGCGCCAGACAATGCAGATCTCTGAGGTATCCAAAACTCAAAACCCTCCTCTTAACCATTATTAATTATTTCCTTCCTGCCTGCTTCGAAATATGTTCATGAAAATCCATCCCTACTCTCATATCCTCACCAAGACATCCAAGCAGGATATCTTCCACTCCTTCTTCCCTAGCAAGCCCTTCACCCACTCGTAGCCTTGTCCAGCAGTGCCACTCTGCCCACCGAATACGTCCTTCTCCTTCAAACCATCGACCACCCCCTTCACCATTGCCCGCGCTGTATGATCTGCAGCCTGGAAGACGACTCCAGCCGTGTCGAATAGCGAGTCTCTGAACGGCGTGGTCCCATTCAGCGCAATCTCAGTCGTCTCACTGCCCAGCGGAGCCTCGAACCAGGGGGTGTGGAAATCGAATAGTGCGACAACGAGGATGAAGAGGAGCAGCGAGCAGTAGACGCATGGCCGGTTGAGGAAATATGTTGCGCTGATGAAGAGGATTAGGTAAACTGGCGACGCGTTCGTCCTAAGTCTGAGAAGAAGTCAGTACATGATGCGAATGGTATCTGGCTGGAGGCCTTCACAGGAAGAAAAGTATTGGTATCCAGCTGCGAAGGCAGAACATGGTTTCGGATGCGGAGCCACGGTAGGTACACAAGGCTGCGAATGCTGAGTGGAGATCAAGTCAGGTTGAGGTCGGAGGGTAAGCCGTGGGCTTAAACCGAGAATTTGCCACTTGTAGGGGATTTATCACGTTTGTAAAGTGTTCTAGGTGTAGGTGGGTGAGAAGTAGGAATGATGATGATGTGAATGGATTCGGCGGAAACGCAGCATTGGCCAAGACCCACTTGCCGAACCTAGTTCCAGTAATACGAGTCACGTGCAATCTGACATTCACTCCACGCTGGTAAGAGAGCAAGTGAGTGAGAGCTATCGAATTCAAAAAAATAGAAGAGAATACATTATGTATTGCGATGGTTGTGAGGGCCGCGGTTTCGTATATAGTGAGAAAAGTATTTGAGGTTCCAAACCTATGAGCACCCACGGAATGCCAGGTAAATGGTCATTCTGGCTTTGAATAAGAACCGTTGCCACCATTTATCCTTTCCATTCCAATAATACCACCACTCCATTTCATATGTATTCCTACACCTCAGAGCAACCAAATTTGTATACGAATAGAAAAGGAATTCTCCATCACTGCACAATACAGAAATCGCCTACATCCAACCCATCATCTTTTCCACCACCTTTATTCTTGAGTATACAATCTGCTCTTCCTGAATCCATCTCCTTGCTTCGGCTATCTCTTCCCTTTATACTCTGAATCCGTCGTACGCTTTGATTTATAGGGACGATATTCCGGCTGCTTCGAAAGGAAGAACACTCAGGCGAATAGGAGGCCAAGTACGCTGCGTAGTACAATAMAAGCCGTTATATTCCGGAGAAAGCTGGTTTTTCTCAAGGTTCCGGAATCTGTGTTGAGACTGGACATCCGAATCAGTTGAACCGAGCCAGTGCATCAATCTAATATCGCCACTGCTCCAAGTTTCCTCGGCCCCAAAAGTAGGCAACGATGAACGGCCTTCTACCTGTACAGACTCCTCCCGCGACACTCGGACCGAACAGACGAAGCTTCTGATCTCACGCTTTCCCGCCGGCCCTCGGAGTATTGAGACAGTGTTTCGATGTCCTTTTGGCTTGGTCTGGCTTTCAGAAGTATCAGGGTATACTTCAGTACCGATGGTGGCTTTGCCACTGTCCTTCCTCCTGCACTTTCCTTGGAGTTTCTCGTATTGAGTGCTGTGTCTGGATTCGATGAACACTCTGTCACAATATTGGTCGGGGATGAGGTAGGAGTATGAGAACGCGCCCCTGGATGGAAGGAGAATATGCTCAATATCCGAGACTTCGGCATGAGGCCCGGGTGTCAAAGGAGTAGATGTTCTGCGGAGATATTTCTCTTCTTGTTCAAAGTTCCGGGAGACTTGTCTTGTGATCGTTGTTTGTTTAGGACAAGCAAGTCTATGGTGGCGCGCTTCAAGGCTCGATCGTCTGCATGTTTAGTTTATCGTCGAATCAAGTGGCACAATCCCATCTTTTTGCCCAACTTTAAGATGTAGAAAGATAAGAATTTTTTTTCGGTCTTACATACTACTGTCTCAGTCCGCATTAATATTCCCCAACCGTCGACCCCGGCAAATGCTGGCTTCCACGCTCCTGCGAGTTCCAGTTACCGCATCCGGCACAACCTAGCCAAGAACGGGCAGCTCTTTATATCCCGCCACCACTATACCAGCGTTACGGAACCGCTAGTAGATGTAAAAGGAAATGATTACCTTAAGACATTATCGAACGCTCTAATTCTTTTGGTTTATCCTTATGCTCATCGAGATCAGAACCCGAGAGGGTGGGATGCATCATGCGGTTTCAGGGACGCTGTCTCGACTTGAAAGTCTAGACTCTGAAATGAATCTCGGTCCTCGCAAGGCTAATCAGTCTCAAAGTGGTTCGGCGCGGAGCCGCGCGCATATGCTTGTTCCTGGTGTATTGTCTGAGAATTGGTGGCGTCCGCGTGGTGCGGGTGACAGACAAAGAGCATACAAACGTCGCTTTATGCTGTAGAAGGAGAAGCTACAATATTCTAACCGTATTATGGGATAAGCAAGGAAATTTTGAACCGTGTGTGAGACTGTGGAGCACATCGTTCGATACTTGTGCCGCATACATTGACATATGGAATTGCGTAAGAAGTATTGCATTTTAATTGTGGCAGAGATCATTTCAAACCTATATTAAAACTATATGTCTTTCAATGTTGCGTATAGTCTATCTTAGGCTCTTCTGGTAACTCACTGATATAGTTTAGTGATTTAATCATACGCGGCCCATCAGCCCAACCCAGATCAAGATTACAGAACGGCCACGCATGCGTTCAAAATCGTAGAGTAACATGCATAATAATGTACAACATGCAATAGTGTATGCATAGCCTCTTTCCCTCAAAATTGGCCCCCGCATCTTCAGCGAGAACATTTCGTGCATCACGAAAGGGGCGATCGGTACTTCGTGTCCAACCTGCATATACGCAAGGGAGTGTATGATAGAGAAGGTGAGTGCGGCACGCGATACTTAGTTCCGAGCCCCGGTGTCTGGTATTCAAACTGTGAGCGGGATTGGAAAACCTGGAATCTTTGGAATTCCTCTAGGCGTCTACATTCGGCTTGTTTGGGACAGAGGCCCAGATCTGCTTGTATGGTTTCCATACATGTATATAGCAAGCAAGGGAGAATGAGGGGATGGAATAGTATAGCATTCAATAACCAAGCGATCTATGTGCAACCCAAAAATCCCTAATGAGTGAAGTGAGGGAATATACAATTTTCAATAACGCACACGAACTCAATAATAACACATCCCAGGCGAACAAACAACCACTAACTCCCACTATGACAATTTTGTTTCCATCCCCAAACACCCCTTGTGATGTGACTTTGCACGAACCATTTTTTTTGTGATAAACGGCCGTTACAATAAACCGACATTCATGAAAATCTCGAGAATAGAAAGAAATTTTACACTATGTGCCATGTGACTTGATCGTTGCCAGGTTCAACTCTCTCGGGGGTGACTATCGGCCATCGCGATACATGTTAAACATGGCATGCATCCTATCATGCTGACCCTTCGTAAAGCCCTCATAGCAGTTGTCCATACTATAATCCATATAATTATGGATCGGATCATTTTTGTCTTCACCCTCTTGATCAGGGCAAGTCTGCTTGGGCGGATTGGTGGGGCAACCGTCGGTACTTGTCCTTTCATAGGGCGTGTCATCAATGTAGTCGCCAGGGCCCGAGCAGGCTTTACCTTCAAAGGTGTGAAGGAGACCCATCCAGTGCCCCGTCTCGTGGACGGCGGTTTTGCCCTTGTCGAACCCTTTCATCGAGCCTCCCGGCATGGTATTGGCGTTCACGCTGCACCCGTCGGTGACGTAGACTTGGGGGTCGACGCTGCCGCTGCCGATGTTGGATGGGAGTGTACAGCGGCCTAGATTCTTCCTTTCCAGATCGGTGTGGAAGTAAATGTTCAAGGTTGAGTAGGTACCCTGGCGGAGCGCTTGCTTCATGGCAAGATCGTCGCCTGTGGTTACATTGCCAACTGCCCACACATCGTTGACTGTCCATGTCACGTTGATTAAGTTGAATGAAATGCCGTAGTCCTTGTAAGATTCGTTTAGTGAATCGAGTTGAGCGCTCGGCATGTCGTCCGTGATGTCTGCCTTCTTTTCGGCTTTGGCAACAATGTGAAATACGGTGTCGATGACGATCGCAGAATTGTTGTCCTTGTCTCGGGCCGCGAGGGCAGCTCGTCCTGCAAGTGAGCCGCTATTCTTAGGGTTATGCAGGGCGGCAATGGAGTCCATGAAGTCGTCGGAAGCGTGATGGCTTGTAGTACCGCAGTCGAATGGGTTCCCCCTATCTGTGGCGGAAGCCAGAAGCCCCAGGGAGGAGGCTAAGAGAAGTTTCTTGAGCATCTTTAGGATTATGGGAGATGCAGTCGGTTATAATTCAGAATTTGATAGATGGAATAGATAGATCAAAGCTTGCTGCAGGTGATTTGGGTTGCTATTTGAATTAGCGACTGAAGTCGGTAGTGACAGTTCGATAGCTTCTGGCATTTTCTCAACCTTATATCCTCATCTCCCAAGGGGTCTGGATCCTCGAGTCTCAAAATGACCGTCTGGGCATATTTTGGCAACTGTCCAGGCAACTGCCTGGGCCGTTTGTGTAGCTGCAAGCGGGATGGCCAGCGATTGTATACTGAAACCTGTCTCGGGTACCGCGTCTAAAGCAAAATGACAGAAAGCTTGAACCCGCAGCGTGGTTTCGGATACAGCTGATCGGGAATAACAAGCATCTGGTGACTATGAGCACATCAGGCAGAAGGGCAAAAGACGAATCTGAATTCTTATTCACACTAGACGCTCCTAAACTCCAGATTGTGCAAGGGCCAGTGATACAAGTACACTACCAAAATCCCGGTTCCTGACCTGACGGGCTCTAAATCAAAGAACAAACTCCCCTGCTCCATTAAGAAAAGTAGTTGCCATGCTCATGCAGTGTCCCCTGGACGACTGCGTCCGGTTGTCGTTGCCGTACTAGGTTGGTCATTATTCCACGAAAGGTAAGTGTGGTCTCCGAGTTTCCTGCGGTGGCAATCAGTTTCTCCGCTCTAGACGTCTGCTTTCATTCTCGGGCTTACCTCGGCTTGATAAGATGGGTCGCAAGGAAGACAGCACCAAGCAGAATGCAGAGACCCCCGACAACGATGTAGGCAATGCCCAGGAAGGGGTTTCGCCCTCCCATGACAGTGCGCGTGGATATCAAGATTGATTTGGTGCCACCATATTTGTGTACTGGGAACCCTAGATCAAAGTCAGTCGTCAAGGTCGACCGGCGAGATGAGCTGACATACTATCAAAGATCTTAAGGCGGTATGTTCCAGCCTTGAGAGTCTCATTGTCGTTCCTCATTGCCAATTTACTAAAGGTCGGGAGACCTGCTGTTCTCATCCAGACTTGGAAACCTTCCCATTCATGAAGATTTGGAAGGTCATCTGGTCCATAGGTACCATTTTCAAATTGATCCGCCCAGTTAGGTGGCGGTACAACGTCCTCGGGCTTGTATTTTGTCTTTCCATATAGGGCTCCCTCCGAGCTCCAGGCAATGCCTTTTTGGTACATGGGGTAGAAGCTCTTTTCGTCGGAGTCTTGGTTATTTGGGTCGTTCAAGAACTGCAGACCGTCCTGGTCAAAGGTGTCATTGAATATAGAATTAGCAATAAGACCGCAGGGATAGTATGGCTTGCCATTCTCTCCTGGGGCAACGCCAAGAGGGTCGCATTCGCCGGATTTGATCGCTCCTCGAGATCTGGCATCTCCTTTTAACTGATCTACGTCGAGGGACTTGACGTATCGGCGATGGTTTTGGTAAAAGTTTGTCAAGCGGTAATAGAACAGGATAGGCGGTTGGATGTCGTTGGGGATCTCAAAGGTTACAACGCATACGGATGTGTCGTTCCTCTTATTGGATAGAGGGAACTTCACGTTTTCTGTCGCGAAACCCCACTGAGGCTTGGTCACAGACGAAGACTTGAAGATACTTGACACTCGGTCCCCTGGTATATCATCTAGATTTTCCCGTGCTTCGCGATTCGGCTCGGTAGCGGGCGCTTCGTCGCAGTTTGTGTAATCAATCGACAACTCCTGGACCTATTACGTGACCACAATCAGCGCCATTATACACGGCTTCCAGATCTTCTATAGCTTACCTGCGAGCTCGCATAAAGTAAGAGGCCCCCGATAGGAGCGAATATGATTCCAACTATGAAGAAAAGAGGGAGGACGGTTTTCGGGGTGAGGATGGGCCTAGGTCGAAGCGATTAGCTCTTGTATCGTTTCCCGACGCATACGATGCTTTTCATCGACGTACTGCCATGCTTTTAATCGTTGCTGTCGAAAAGCAGTATCTGCGCAATGATTAGCATCGTCAGTCCCACTCCACTACGTGTGCTTGTCATGTGTCGCTCACTTGCTGGCCTCCTGCTCTTGGTCTTCTTGCTCTCTTCGTGATGGGGGTCCTGGCTCGATATCGAATCGGTATGCTCAACCTGTGCGTCGTTCGCCATCTTGGGTATTCCGCGCTGTTCCGCGACTCGCAGTAACGGTGAAGATGTGGTTGCTTCGATGGAGGTAGTCGGCGGGCGGCGGTGGTAACGGGTAGCGTTAGCGTTTGAAGTTGGCCGGGGTTCAAGCGTCCGAGCCTCATCCAATTTTAGATGACAACGGTGCTTCCTGGCCGCTCGCGGGCTAAGCCATAATCTTACATCACCCCTCGCGAGCCAGCACGACATATCAGACTCCAAACTACGAGTATTGGAGACAATATCAATATGGTTTATAGTGAGGTCCAAAGCTATTCATCAGATACTTGTCGTCTCATTCTGGACTACTCTGGGGAATGCGTCACAAGTCATCCGTGCTCAGCAGTCACATGCAATTAGGCGGAAGTGATTCGGTCGCTCGCAATTGTAGTATTGCTCATCCTAATAGACTATCTAACGGTGCTGGCGCCGGTCAAGACCTCCAGTGCTCTGCATCACGGGTCTCTGAAATGCGCAGCTATTCCAACAACATAACATCATGGGGTGTGGGGGGTATCAGCATAGCGTAGACAAAGGAAAAGTATAAGAGTGAGCCCACTACAAAGAAAAGCCATGGCCGTGACTCTGAACGAGTGTGCGTTCGAGCCGCGAGCCTGCAGGTAACCCAAATAACCAAAAGCAAGGAGACGCCATATCATGATTCGTGTGTGAGAATGAGTGGGGAAGAATGTCCATTTCCCCATGCCGTGGTATCAATCTGAGCCGAAACTAGGAGCCCAACACCGCCCGCGTTCATGTGATATGCAACTTGATGCGAAGGAAAGCAGAGTCGAGATAGATGTTAAAGAAGWGTGTGTGTGTATGTGAAAATCCCAATATGTATCGAATGGTGAAAAGCGGAAGACGCAAGGGGACTTCCTTAGACGAATTGACGGAAGAACTCTGGTTTGAACCAACCGACCTTGTCGTACGCTTGCCACAGTTTACTGGCCTTGTTGACGTCGATCTTGCAGGCCTGCTGAGCGTCTGTCTTGCGGAATTCTTTGCCAATCCTCAAAGCGTCGATGCGAGCCTGGAAAATGCGTCGCTTGCTGCATAGATAGGTTGCGCAAGTGAGGCGGAGAGTAGAGGCGAGGTTGAGCTCAGCCTCGTGAAGGAGGTCTCGGTCCGGGTCATTGGAGAGATCGAGGACTTGTCCTTTCCAGTCAGCCTTGAGGACTTTGCTGTTGCCCTTAGGCAGAGTCTCGAGAGGTGGCGAGAAATCGGGAAGAGAATTGTAATCCGTATCGTCTCGGTTGGTGGCGGGCCTTGCAGGTTTCGGTGAGGCTGATTGTGCAGGAAAGACATCGAAGGAGTCATATACACGAGTCTGAGGAGTTCGTTTCGCTGGGCGAGGAACGCGGGGCAATCGTGGGAGAGCGACCTTTTGCCGGCGTGGTCCTGACGATGGCGCTGGCGCAAGTTTCTTGAGGGCTGGTCTCTTCTGGACGCCACTGGGTCGTCCGTATCGCTGGTCGAACTCGCGCTCTTGGGCGTACCACGCTCGAGGGTTCTTGTTGTATGACTGGTAAACTGTTGAAACGAAGGAAACCGCCAGCTCATAGTCCTCGCGGGCGGGCTTGCTCTGTAGGTTCGCGAAGTCGGGAGATTTCATGTGCTGAGTGATGAGTTTCTGTGCGACCGGGTCAACAGGCTCCTGGGGGAACAGAGGCTCGTCGGGCGCAATCGAGCTGGCTGCGTCGCTCGGAACGAACAACTGAGGGTCCCGCATGCCGCTTTCGCTTGCGCATTCCACATTCTCCTTCTGTGAGTTCGAGTCGTATGGCGAGATTGGTGGCGAGGCATAGGCGTCGCGGTTCGACGAGGCTGCTGCCTTGAATGTCGCAAGGCGGTCGCCCATTGTGGGTTTCTGAGCGTCGGATCCGAACGATGAGAAAGGCGTATGAGGATTGGAGAGTGCAATTGAGGAGGAGCCAAATGACTCTGATCGCTTCATTTCTGGCGGGGAGAGGAGCGAGGAGACTGTAAGACGATTGCTGGGTGGTGACTTATATGTCGGGTTTGCCATTGTGCGGCTGTGGGGGTCGTAGAGTGAGAGTGGTTTGCTTCGGAATTGAGTGGGCGGCGCAGGCGGTCTCTTAAGTAGTGACGGCCAGGCAGCAACGGGAACAGTAGCGGTAGCGGGGGGAACGGTGACGGTGACTGTGACGGTGGACGAGCAAAGGTTTCCAAATCCGAGTCGGGGGGTGGTTGGGTGGGTTATATGGAGACTGGTGGTGCGTGGCAAGGTTGTCCTTCAAGGCTGGGTGGTTGCTATTGTCAGAGCGAACGTGACCATGGAACGCTGTGGAAGGAGTCGTACCAATTGCCGGACGAATGCTTACACGAGACGACGTATTAGTAAATGGGAGTATTGCGGAGGAATTGGGCCCCGGAGTTAGGAGTTGAGGGCCAGCAGCACAAGGTGCAAATGGTGCAGGGCAAGAGGAGTGTGGATATAGTGGGAAACGGTTCCGAAAGAGGAACGGGGTTTGGAGGGGGGGGGGGAGGGCAGGCTTATCACAAGAATGAGGATGATGGAGGGCGACGCTGTTTCAAAGGGCATCAGAGTAGGCTGCCAGATGACTAGACTGAAACCACGACTACTACACCGACCTGGGGCATGTGGCCTTGTCTGGTACCGGACAAAGGAAGGGCCAGGATCTCAAAGGCAGAAAGAGGGTGAGTGGTGAGGGTGGGCGTTGTGCCTAACAATGAGGACTCACGATTCGCATGGCAGGGCTCCAGTGGCTGCGTCGTCAGGGCGCTGCAGGCATCACGTCCACGGCCGCGGGCAGTAGTAGCGGGAAGGGCCAATGACGGCTCGCAGGAGGAGAGGCGCAGGCCGACCAGGGCAGCGCGCGCAAGGCATGGAACAGGACAGGACAGGACAGGACAGAACAAGGACAGGATGAGAGAGAGTGGTGTGCGAAAGTGGGTGGGTGAGGTGTGTGGGTTGGTTGAATGTGACTCAGTGAAGGGAGGGGGATGGGGAGGGGAGCGAGCGAGCGAGCGAAGGCACGGCGAGCGCGAACCCTGGGCGACTACAAAGTCCTGGGACCGAAATACGGTTAGCCCTGGTGCCCTGGTCTGGTCTGCGGGTCTGCGGTAAACTCACACACTCACACCTGCACACCTGCACACCTGCACACCTGCACACCTACTCTCTCTGTGAGCACTGGAGTCTCTCTTTGGGTGTGTCTCTTTCTCACCGGCTCTGTGCGCTCTGTGCGCAAGCCGCCCGCCGCGCGCCCTGTCCGTCCGTCCCCACGACCCCGTCCCCCAGTCCACACCCCATCGTCATCGTCACTAATACACTGCACTACTCCTACTCATCATTACCCTACCCCTCCACGACACGCTCCCTCACTCGACTGCTGCTTGTCTTTTTGCCATTGAAGGGCCCTCGTCGCGAATGCTGCCTCAATTGCTGCCAATTCCGCATTGCAGACTGTCCTGCAAAGCACGCCAACTGTCCAAACCCCCATTGGTAGCACTCGCGCTCTTTTGTGGTGTGTTCGGTGCCTATTGGGCGTGTCCTGATTCCTGACCCCATCGCTGCCCAGGTGGCCCTTCCACTACCTGACAATCAGTCTATCTCACCTGTGTCTAATTTCCATTGCCCATTGCAATCCTCCACTTCCACTCCACCACCGTCGCCGCCGCCGCCGTAGCCACGCCGCGCGCCGCCTTCCATTTGCCCCTCTCGACGGGCCTCCTGCTTCCTCCTTCCCTCCTTCCTCCTTCCTGTCGTCATCCCCCGTCCTACTGCAAGTCAGTGGAGTAGGAGTAATACTTCAATTCTTCTCGCCTGGGCTCCAGGTCCGCCCCTCCGCTAGAAAACAATACCCACCGCGGCAGAACAGAACCACTCCAAGACTAGCAACTCTGTCCTTCTGTTCTTGACCGCTTTACCGTGTAGCAGCAGAGCCCGCCTGCTTGGGTTCCACACAGCTCCACATTCGGCGAGCAACGGACATTTGCATACCACTGCTACACTGTCCTCCAACATTACAGAGTTCTTGCACATTTGAAATCATTCTCCGCTCCCGGCGTTAATAGAGGCAGCAATCGAATGCAGAACCGAAATAAGCGCCAATCGACCTGCCCTGCCAACACGCTGACCAGCTCCTCCATCTCCCTCATTTGCCCGCTGAGGACGCAGCGGTCTTGTGACACAACCCCATCGCCCCGAAGCAACAATGTCTCGCAGGTCCAGCCCAAAGGTGCTGCCTGCACGGGCAATTCCCATCCCCACGATTTCTAAATCGGTCCACAATCTGATAGTGGAATTGCTCAATTGAATAACTGAGCCCCGTGATGTCTCGCTCGAGTTGAGTTGCCGGTGCCTCTAAGGAGGTTTTGGCATGTGACAGCCCAGTGTATCTACCTTGCCGTCCCCCACACCTACCACACTGGAAGGTGCAGGTGCAGCTGAGGCCCTCACGAGATTGCGTCTTCACACCCTCTTGCGCATCTTGGGGGTCATCCGGGGACCTGCTCTGGGCAAGAGCGCCTGTATCGATAATGATTTCGATAAGCCTCACATCTACAATGTCCAACCCCTCACCAATTCTCCCGACCTCAACCATCTTCAGTGCACCACCCTCCACTTCGCGACGCACGCGACGGGCTAACAGGTCGGTTCTGCGATCCAACGATTCCTCGTCCGAGTCAGCCCCAATTTCAAAGCAATCTAATCATGCTCGGGGTTCCACACGGCTCGCGCTGAATGGGTTGCTGGTTGCTCTGCTTTCCCAGCCAGTATGATGCATCATTGTCTCCCAAATCTGTCATGGGATTACTGGCCAGGCTCAATGCGATTGACAGCCCACCCCATGCGTGTCACGACGTGCATCGTGATCGTCCCGCACATGATTTGATCAGCGATAGGCCAATGCCTGCCTGGAGGGGTCGTCGTGGTCGTGGGGTCCGGAATTTGGCCTTCCCTCGTTTGCTGCCCTGAGTCTTTACTCTGCAGGGCGACATGCTCGGTCCCTGCAGCTGCCCACGCAACCACTGCTGCGCTGCATGTCTTGTTTCGAGACTCTGACAAAAGCAATATCCAAAAGGTCCTTTCATCTTTGCCCACGAGCTTCCACGTCGTCAATGGCGTCTGGTCCCAGGCGCATCCCCATGTATTAAGAATGCCACATAAGCGCCCCCTTTTTCTCTCCGATGGCCTTCTCGCCCTGCCCAAAAATAACCCGTCGGTTGTTGGATAGCCTTCCCTGCCCACCTGTTTCGGTCGCCGGAGTTGGCAGCAAATCACTGCGATTGTTGCGGGCATGGCACAGACTGTCCCAATTGGTCGGAAGATGCTCGCGGATAAGGCAGAAGAGGGTAACCGGTCATGGTCACGGCTGATGACGAACGCGATTGCAATTGAAGCCCGTCCACTCGCCAATGCCTCGAAGGTCAACTCGGGAAGAACAATGAACGCAAAGATTACTTCATTGCAAAGTCTTGACGGCATTGACTCGTAGAATAAGATCATCCATTTCAACTGTCGTCGCTATAAACTCAAAATGTCCGAGGTTCCCTGCTTGCTTTGGGTCACGTGTAGCGCGTTTGCCTACCTAACCTTGGAAAGGCAGAAGCACGTCAAAGCGTGCATCGTCTACGGCCCGGCGGCCTCCACGCGCATCACGCTTTCCCCGCAAAACTCTAATGAATCTTCATCGCAAAACCCATATCGATAGATCAACGCTCACACTGAGTCCACGAACGCAATGATACAGAACAACAACATGTCAGAACACAATGCCATCTCCAGACCTCCCCACATCCCGAGCCTTCATAACGCAGCTGCTAAACTCGCTGCCTGGCCACCGCCATCCGCAAGGCTCCGAGATCTCCACTGCCACCAACACGGATGTGACGAGTCCTCTAAACTCCGTGCCTGAGGCAGACAGAAGCCATCTCCTGACTCTCCACGTCCTGTTCCCGAATGAGTTCCTGCCTGCGCTCGACCTTCTCGACCGGAGCCTCGTAACGCGCTTCCGAATACGCCGCGGCCGCCGCCTGGGAAATGGTGAAGCGCAAAAAGCTGCGCCGCGCGTAGCTAACGCAAATCAATGCTCCGATACGATAAGGCACGGTCGTATTAGGGAAGGAGGAAATGATGATGTGGAAGATGAGGCGGCGGCAGCACGGACAAATCTCGAGGCGTCCGACGATGAGGCGCTGGCATCTAAACCCAATCCTAATCCCGCGGCGGCATCTGCATTGGTAACGGAGTCCGGACAGATTGGTTCTCCCGATGCAGAGATGTTGGACCGTGGATCTTCGCCCACGCCCCGTGTGGAGATGGATGTGGAGATGGAAGAGGCACAGACAAGACAGCCTTCGAAGGATTCGGGGGGGTCGATAGTTGGCTTAGAGGCTCCCCGGATCGCCCATCAGGAACTGGAGGAGCAGGATGGGGAGGGCCATGTAGTACAAGTGCGAGACATCCATCCAAACAGCGGGATGGTGCAAGAGGATGTAAATGGGAATGCAGACGCGAGCGTAGGTGCGGACGTGGACGTAGACACAGTATACTACGTTCGCTCCGCACAACAACACCGCTCATTCCATTCCTCGCGCCATGCCTCCAATTCGAACCCCCCACAAGAGACCCCACCATCCTACGAAGTCCGTCTAAAAGCGTGGAACTGCTCATGTCCCGCCTTTGCCTTCGCCGCTTTCCCAGCCATACATCCCGAGCCCGAGATTTCTGTCCACAGTCTTGATATGCTCGACCTCGACGTGCACGAAGAGCATGAAAGGGATTGGATCTTCGGCGGCCTGAGCCTAGGATCCGGTACACCGCCCGTGTGTAAACATCTCCTAGCTTGTATATTGAGCGAACGGTGCGAGATGTTCAAACCTTTTGTGGAGGAGAAGGATGTCAGTGTTGAGGAGGCCGCTGGGTGGGCTGCTGGATGGGGTGATTGAAGACTATATCACCAGCACAGTCTCCGTGAATTAGTACGGATGATGTCTTCACGAATCGGTATAGTAGGGAGAAGAGAGGGTATATTATGATGCCATGATTACATGACAAGAATAGATAGATACCCGACCTTTATGTAAATGGTCGCTAGCATTACGGAGTAGACAATCTGAACAATTTCTAGCACATGTGCACATTTTCAATCAATAACTGTTGCATCATACTTCCCGCAGAAATAGTTTGAGAGCGGTTATAAATACAGCGGTGTCTATTAAAAAGCAGGCAATATGTCGAGTCAGAATCTCAACTTGATGGCTTGGTTGCTGTCTAGTCATGGTGACAAGCCGTTGCAGTCTTGCACTCTATTGTAAATGGCGTATGGAGTGACCCACAATTCGCTACTATGAGAGACACATACCTGATATTTTCTAGCTATTAATTTCATTCCCATGTCTTCCAAGAGAGATATCAATACGCTTTCCAAGTGCGTAGTGTTAGTCATAATTCTACGCGTGAGAGTAATGGTAAAGTCTATCATTCATAGATATTCTGGATGCATTAAATCGCGAGCTGTATTATAAAACAGCTGCTTTTCCTTCATCCTCCCCTGAGAATAATTCCCCATGCACCAGTTGTATCTAATTATACATTTGCGCTTCCTATCCTCTACCGTACTCAGGCTCATCATTTCTTCTTCTCCCCTTCACTCTTCTCTTTCCCCTTTTCCTTGTCCTTGTTCTCGCCTTCTTTGGCGTCACCGTTGCCATTTGCCTTCTTTTCCTTGTCCTTGCCCTCGCTGGCTTTCTCCTCCTCCTTCTTTGCCTCTTTCTCTTCGGCCGACTGCCTGTTCTGGATTTTGTTCTCAATCAAGTCGTGGAATGCGGTAATGGCGCGGATCAAACTAGAAAGATAGATGGCCATAAGCTGGTCGTTAGTCTTGATGCTCATAGCGCGCGCAAGCTCCGAGTTATCTAGAGCTCCTGCAGCGCCCGCCGCGGGCCCAACTCCGTTAGTCGCACCGCCTACAGGTGTGGGTTTTGGTGTTGATAGATTGGGAAGGAGGTTGAAGACATCTTGGAGATTCCCCAAGATGGCATGGTTGACTGGGAGGTCGCCATCGAGCACTTTTTGGAGGTATTGCCCTATGTCGCGAAGCCGGAGATGCAACCCTTGGAGAGATTGTAGTTGAGAGGTTATTCGCGTTGAGAGAGTGCCTACAGCTACGTCGCGAATATCGCGGAGGAGGTGCTCGACGCCGATCTCTTCTGCTTCTTCGGCTTCGATTATTGAAGGTGTGTGTACGAAGGTTTTGTTGGTTGTTGTGCCGTCCTGGAGGTAGGTTAGACTCTAATTCAAAGACAAAATGAAATTCTGAGGACATGTGATAACGCAGCACTTTTGTACGACGTATCGACATTCCCAGAGACGAAATAGAGCGAGTGCTTACATCCTTGATTTCCTCCACCGCAAAGTATGCATCTGTTGGTACGCCCACCTCTTTCGGCTGCACATCGATAATAACTAGCAAAGGGTGTGGTGTGTACCTCTTGAATAACTCGTTGATCTCAAGATCTGACGCTCGCAGCTTTGGACCAGTGTGATACCACCCGATGAGTTTCTCCCGTGCATTGACTTTCTTGAACATGTCGTTCATCGACTCGACATAGTTGTGATCTAAGAACCAGACTGAGGGATCTCTCTCGTCTTCTTCGAAAGGCACTGTTCACCATGTTAGCGACTGTTACGGTCTTCTACGGCCTTCGATGTAATATTCTGGCGGCGCATGGTGGGGTTCGGACATACCAGCGAAACTGTTCGACACTCTCACATTCTTGCCATCGTTTTGTCCAAGAAGCACACCAACTACTCGTTTCCTCGTGCCTTTTGCTTGTCGTCCATAATGGTCTGCTGCTGAGAGTAGGACTAGAGGTGCGACAGAGACGTTGCGAGTAACGAGTGACAGCGTTTCGGCTGTCGTGGCCGGCATACTTGTTATGTGCGATCAGGTCGTTATTATCGAGCTGGGAGAGAGGTTACAGCAGATGTGTGATGGTGGTGCTGAAGATGGTGGGTCGTCGGTGGCGGGTGAGGTAATGTTGGTGTTTGATGTTCGATGAGGCTCTCTGATGTTCAGTCGAAGCTTTGGGAGCTAAGCTCGGACCTCGAACCAGGCACGCGAAAATGCGTAGTCTTGCCAAGACATATCTTCTATCAAATGCCAGCGTGTATATGTGGGCTCTGTCACTTTAAAATTTAGAGCATATATTGTAAAAACATGTCCACTTGCAAAATTTAGGCAGTGTTGTACTGTGTGTTCTCACTTGATTTGAAACATTATGAATGGAATACGATCAACTAGGACTTTGCCTGCAGCCCTACACTTAAAAGGTATACCCGATCATCAGTACGAGCTTGAACGAACGTACGTACACGTCCTTCACCCGATCCTTATTCTTACMCCAGCCGTTAATGCGCGTCCTTGGACCCATCCGCCCCAAATGCAGAATAATAACAAAGGAAAGGTATTACATAGTTGCAGTTGGGAAATAATATTGATCCCAAAGGAATTCATAGTCTTCGATCACACCTCCTACAATATCCAGAAGGGGTTTGTTCCGAAGTTTGCCCGTGATAGAGTGTATCCAAGCCCTGCAGACTTGTTAGCCAATATTTGAATCATATATGCCTGTGAGCCCTTACTTGGTAATGTTCTCATAGAATGCTCCACGCATCATCCACCAGCCTAAAGCCCATCCACGCTTTCTCAGCTCCTCCTTCTCCAAGCCAGTGAGGCCCCTCAGACCTCCAGCTAGCCTTTCTTGGAAGTCTTTCTTTGCCAATTGTCTTGCACCGTACTCGATTGACAGCCCAATCAACCATGGACGCCAGCTCTTTCTGTCACCCCTAAAATGCTGCATTGCGAGAGCATAAATGACCGGTCTTAGGATGTACAGTACTTCCGCCAACTCGCCTTTCCCGCTTACACGGTGTAGTAAAGCTTTGGGAGGCTTTATATCGTCTGCCGTGAGTACTTTGGACAAAAGGTAGCTAGAGATATCAGATGAATCGGGGAGACTTGGCATAGACAGTCCGGTCCGAGGCATAGTCCAGTTCTCTGCTTCTACGGCTCGTTCACTTGGCGGTGTATCCATTCCGTCTGCTGATGCGCTAGAATCCTCCAAAGTGCTTGGGTCGACTTCTCTCTGAGGAAGAGGAGGCGATAGAAGTGGCCGTGAATTAGTCAAGCGCAGTAAGAGCAGCCGACAGAAGGCCTTTACAACTTCCAACAATACGACCACACGCCATCTAACCTTTTCGCCTTTTCTCTTCGCGGCCATCTCCCATAGAAGCTCGGTATACTGGATCATCTGAAGAAGAAGCGCGAGTCGCTGGTAGGTAGGGGATCGCTGAGTCCAAAACCTCGTGTATCGATTATGTGGGGAGGGGTGGTGACGGGACGATCCTGGTATCCGCGCCATTGCTTTCGCTAGAAGAGAATCATGGTAAAGAGAGAGTAGCTGTACACCGCTATGCACTGCGACAATTCAGTCAAGTTTGCGACACATGGGGTCAAAGAACCTACGAGATTCGGAAGCAATCTCTGATTCGCGAAAGCGGCCTGGAAGCGTCAGTAAAGCTGGCAGTCAAGTTGCTACAAAAGAATAATGCGCACCAGGAATGATATAAGTTAAAGACCGCAGCGCGGATTCAATCTGGGAAACGGCGCTGGAGTTCTTGGTGATGAAGTCAGAATACATGCCGAGCCATTTTGGTGGCATGGACAAGACAGCGGTCGTCCGCTGGGTCGCCTGCTTGTACATTGCTGCCACTGCAACGCGTGGGTTGGCTTATCGCGGCGGTGGATGGGGTGTTGCAGGAGGCTGGTGTCGCAATCTCAGGGCGGGCGTGAAGTCATCAACGCCCTCGCGTGGCTGCCGAGGTCCAATCGCCAACATCGAGCCGTCAACTCCAAAAGGAAATTGGACCAAGAGATCCCTATTGATCATACCCCCTCCCTCTAATTCCTCTCGAGGTCCACTTTTCGCGTCTGGTCCCGCATACTCACAGATACCAAGTACATACTCTATAGAAAAAAATACTTCCATCTTCGCGTTGATGTACGGACTTAGCCGAAGGCCGCCTTCTCGGCATGTGTGTAGCTCGTGGCTGCCTTGGTGCTCTTAATTACTCCATTCTTCGCCCTTTCAACCCCGAGCAAAGGGCGGACGGCTGAAAGACATCTCACCCATCTTTCATTTTGGGCGCATCACTACTGTCTTTTACTAACAAATATTCTCTGGTGAGAAGGAGACGTGCATAGGCGCCTCCAGATCCGGAAAGGCTACCCAACATGTGACTACGCACCTCACACGCACAAGGATTTTCTACCATACTTCGAGTAGTGCAACACCTCTCACGATCCCTTAAGGACATAATCTGCACTTTTGCGGCCCTCTGTAGAACGCAATTCCTCCCTGGTACCACTACTTTCTTCAGCTAGTCAAAGCCAAAGATCAACACGCACTTTGGCGCTTGATAGAATCAATTTCCTCTGTCTTCTCACTCGGCTTCTTAAAAACATTACACTCTGATACAGCCACCCTTTCAATATTGGGATCGAGACAGTTTCTGAACTGCTCAATTGAACAAGATGGCAGGTAAAATCCTCACGCCAAATGTACCGGTCCAAGAAGAACATAAGCTCCTTCTCGAATCCATCAATCTATTCGTTCATGACTACATGTCTCAACCGGGCCACGACAATTCGCATGACTATCATCATATTCTCCGGGTCGTTTCCAATGCCAACACGATTTTGAAAGCAGAGCGAAAGAGCAATCCGGGCGTCGATCTGGACGCCTCGGCCATTTTCCTTGCAGCTCTCCTGCACGATGTTGGCGATCACAAGTATGCGAAGCCCGGCGAAGATCTTGAAGATCAGATATCGAACATCATGCGCCGATACGGGGCGCCGGATCAGCTCGCCTCCAAAGTTCAGACAATTGTCAAGAATGTCGGGTACACAAACGAGGTCAGGAATCCAACCTCAGTGGCCAGGGTGCTATCCGAGCATCCAGAGTTAGCGATTGTGCAGGATGCAGACAGACTTGATGCAATGGGAGCGGTTGGAGTCGCTCGTTGTTTCGCATATGGAGGCGCGAAGCGTCTCGGTGAACCAATGGCTGTGGCGATTGACCATTTTGCGGAAAAGTTATACAAATTACCGGATATGATGAAGACAGCCGCGGGCAAAGATATGGCAGATTCCAGGAAGAAGATATTGGAGGATTTCGCCGCGCAATTTAATGCGGAAGCGAAGCTATCCATGAGTTTTCTCTGAGAAGGATCGAGGATGAATTAACTCGGGCGTAAGCTCGTCAGCATAGCCTGTCCGGCTTTGCGAAATTCTGTTTTTCTGTGTCGAGAAGCGACGTATACATGTTGGTGACTTAGTGACACACATACATATACTGCATTGTGAAACGCAGCATCTCAGACATCTTCCACCCACCAGATCGGTTCTTTGTGCAACACCACGTCTCAAGAGCTGCTGTGCCGCAGCTCAAGATCGTTCCTTTGATCATAGACCAATCCTTTTGTCCTTTCTATTCACAATTTTTTGGTCATTCTTTGAATACTCAAATTTTCCCTTTCGTGACTGCTCTGCCAGTGACCAATTCAGCCCACTTCACGAAAGGTACCATTTCTTCTTACAGTCACTCCTTACACTCACAATGACAATTTTCTGTATGCCGTCGCCAAAACGCAATCGCACCATTGCAATTCACAGCTTCCAAGTTGTCGTCAATCCACAACCCGAAGCAAAATATCATGCCCCATTTGCACGTACATACTCAACTACACCTTCATCCACCACCGAATCTACAATAAATTCTACAGCCACAACCCTGAATGTAGCTGCAGATTCAATCCACGCCAAAGTCACACCTACCATGGCCGAACCCCCTGCAACCGCATATACTGTCGATACAGCCATTCCTGGATCTTTTTTGAATTCCCCAGCGACAGTCAGCGAGCTCCTGTTGAAATTCCCCAACATTGTAGAGAAAGACAGGAAAATTGCAGAAAGAGTCAATATTCGAGTGCGCAAATACATGCGCAAGTACGACAACAGTCACGATTATGAACATATCCACCGTGTGGTGTCCAATGCTGAGCGAATCTGGACCTCCGATCCGACATTTACAAGAGATATGGATGCGCTCGTCGTCTTCCTTGGGTGCCTGATGCACGATGTCGGCGATCACAAATATCTAAAGCCCTGGCAAAGCGGACCTAGGATCAAAGAGAAGATGCTAATGAAATGTGGTGCGAGTAAAGAGTTGGCGCAAAGGGTGCAGATCATCGCTTCAAATGTTTCTTATTCCAACGAGAAGAAAAACCCGGCGCAAGTTCTGCAGGCATTGAGAGAGTACCCCGAGCTCGCCATTGTTCAAGATGCGGATCGTCTAGATGCTCTGGGGCCGGTTGGCCAAGCCAGAAATTTCGCATTCCATGGAGCGAGTCCTCGATTCAGGCATAAATCCATTCACTCAGCGGTCCAACATCAGTGGGAGAAGCTATACGAAGTTCCGGGTATGATGAAGACATCATATGGCCGAGAAGAAGGAGAAAGACTGTGGAAATGGATGTGCGAGTTTCGTGAGGCGTGGGATAAACAGACAGATGTACGAGCGGTATTAATGCGGTGAATGAGGCAAGCAGAACGTTGGATTTGGTTTACAGCAATACTTCCCCAAGGGGGAGTGTTTACAGCACCGCAGATTTTGGATCAAAGATCTTCAAATCAGCATATTAGGCACACCGGACGTTGGGAAGTCCTATACATGCATGGAGGGAGCTCAATGTACCTAGGCTATCCTGGGCATCCATGGTGTAGTACCATGCTGAAACGGAGGCGCGCGGTATGTCTCATAGCTTGGAAGAAGAATGTCGGCGTTTGACGCATTCAAGTTTGTATTCGGCTTGTCGATATTTTACGTTTTGTCAAAGTAGCTTTCGAAAGAGCAAACTCTCGAAGATCGTCTCACAATTTTCTGATAGACGAGGTATATGTATCAACTCGATTTATCTAGCTGATTACACTGGATAGGCTGGACGGATGTCTGAATTATGTACGAGCCTTTGTTGAACAAAGTCATAGTGAAAATACGTTTGTAGTTGAGTGGTAGCCGTTTGTATTGCTAATCGAAACGCTCTCACTTTTCAATTCATTTTTACACTTCTTTATTCATTGTCATACAATTCGTCAAGATATCAAAATGGGGGGGTTTTATAAGGCGATCAACTAGCCGATGATACAATGAAGATTCTTGCCCTCTACAGTATTTCGAGCCTATCTTTGGCTCCAATTGATGCTCAGCATCTTTGAGTATGCGCTATACGAAACCCCCCTTTTGGTTAGTCCATTTCACTGCCTTAGTTACTAAGCGATTGTTACCCGAGCCACTTACGACTCCTGCTCGCCTTCTGCCCAACCTCCACCCAAGTGCTGCTCCGGCTGCTCCATCCCTCATCTCTCATACTCAATCTTTTTTGAGGCTCTCGCTAATTATTGGCTACCCATGCCCAGGCAACGCCCGAGATTCCTCACGAATCATACCAACTCTACACGAGGGTCTTACGGTCCCAGTATTGGGCTTTGTGTCCTAAAACCGGACCACCTATGAATGTAAAGCAGTCACATTCTCATGGATTCTCTGAGTCCTCATGCATAGTGTCGTCTGTCTTTTGGTCAATTTAACTCATTTTTTCTACCTGCTCTTTGGATCTTCATAGAATAGCGAAAAAGAAGACCCATACGGACAAGATACCTATTTTGGCCGCAAGGAAGAATCACAAGTTGCCAAACTATTCTGCAGGTCAACAGTGCCTCGTACCCTAAATTTGTGACAGAGCCTTCCCGCTGAGAAGCCATTTGAGTGCGCAAACATCGAGATGTGCCTTTTCCTAAGAGCGGAACTGGCGGCTCTAGGAGGTAGGGCCGACCAGAGATTGATTGGCGGTTGAGATGAGTTGTATCGGAAGGAGCGCAAGTCATTGGAAGAAGAGCTCCCCAATTGGCAAAAGTACTAGCCAAAGAAGGCCAACAACGTACCAGGATACCACACGGCCATATTCGATTGGGTTCGGTTTATGATGCCTGAAAGGGGTCGCCTTGCGTCTAATCTTTTCTAATTTGCGGAACTACGAAGCGACATGGGTTTCGTCGTCCTCCACGACATGATAACGCTATTCTGAGATCGATCCGAAGTGGACCACTGGTCTGGATTGGAACTAAACAAATGTTGGTGCTGGAATGACGACCCTAAGTCTGGCCGAGACCATCCGAACCGTTCTTACGACTCGAGACATATATACACATGCTATAAAAAGCAATGCGGCAATTTCTGCAGCTTTGCCGAGCTGTGTTTCCTCTGCAATGAATCGGCTTTCGACCCCCTAGCGGAAAAACCACTTCCACGACCTTCTGAACGACGTATAGACGTTTCTCATTTATTGAGATCTCTTCATTCATGGCAGAATTCTTGCCCCAACCGGATACTGTCCTTTACGGTCAAGTAAAGACACATTCCTAGAGAGATGGCGTGGTCAAACGGGCCGACCGGAAGGGTACCCAAGACAGATCACTCAAAAATTAATCTTTACGCAGTACGCAAGGAGCTCAGGCCGAAGAACGAGATGGAATACGCCCAGATTCTGAAAGTGTAGCACTCGTAAGTAGAGTGTAACCTGACCTGGCCGAGGCTAATAACTGAAAGGCTTCAGATCCGTATGATCCTCGGGATATGGAAGCGATGAAACGTTCTGCTGAAACTACGGCACTTGGCACAGTTGACAAACTTGATCAAGGAGAATGAGTTGCCATCTACCACCATCTTGCAAGGTAAAATGCGCCGATTTTATAACGTGTAAAAGCGACAGTACTGTGTACGGAGTATAATCTACCTTATGTACAAGCGATCCCAAACCTCCCAAGTCTCTTGCTAACGCAAGTTTAGTTGGGGGTAAGCTTCAAGAGCCGGCCGTTATTACCATCCTCGATCACCCAGATGTTGCCGTCCTTGTCCTCTCGGATACCGCGCATGCGCTTACCCATTGGGATACGTTGAGCCTCCTTCGCCGTGTCACCAGTGATGGTGACGCGCACAATTTGTTGCGAACTGAGACCGGTGATGATGGCGTTGCCCTTCCAGCTGGAGAACAGGTCGCCCTTGTAGATGATCAAGCTGGACGGGGAGATGACGGGGACCCAGGAGGCCTTAGGGGCAGCGAAATCGGGGCGTGTGCTGTGCGCGGGAATTGTCCTGCCGTCGTAATGTTTGCCCTCGCATACAAGTGGCCAGCCGTAGTTCTTGCCCGACTCGATGAGGTTGAGCTCGTCACCACCCATGGGGCCCATCTCGACCTCCCAGAGACGTCCCTGGGCGTCCCAGTCGATGCCTAGCGGGTTGCGGTGGCCCAGCGACCAGATCTGAGCCTGAATGGTACCATCTTTGGCGAACGGGTTGCCCGCGAAGGCGGTGCCGTTGTCGTATAGCTTGATCATCTTGCCTAGGTTGCCGGTCATGGATTGGGCTGGAGTCATCTGGTTGATCTCCCCAGACGAGATCCACAGAGCGCCGTCCGGGCCGAAGAGCAGACGACAGGCGAACTGGAGTCCACCAGAGGCCCTCTGTGAGTGACGCCAGATGACTTCGAGGCCGGACAGCGCGCCGCCGCCGCTGGCATCTAGAGTCAATTTGGCCCGCGCGACCGCACCGCCCGCGCCGCCACTCCCGCTCTCAGCGTAGCTGATGTACACCATACTGTTCTCAGCATATTTGGGGTGCAAGGCGATGTCGTGGAGACCGCCCTGGCCGCCGTAGGCGACGCTGGGCACACCGGTGATGGCGCCCTTGGTCTTCTTCTCCGGGTCGACGAGGAACATGTTGCCCCGTCTCTCGTTGACGATGATTTTGTTGTCGGGCATGAAAGCGAATGCCCATGCTTCGGCATGGGTGGTGATGGCTGTCGACTTCCATGGCGTCTGGCGAGTGTTCAGCTGTTCTGATGGGGCGGCCAAAGCACCCGTCACCAATGCCAGAGCATAGGCGACAGAAAGTCCGAGATGCATCATTTTCGGGGCGGCCTTTGCTTCCCAGTGTATTGTGTTCCTAGATGATGGAGGATTGAGTCGCTCACGTCTTGTAGAAGCTCTTCGAGTCTCTGTTCAGATCCCCCAAGGTAGGTAGGTATATAAGAAACGGGAGGACTCGAGCGACCTCTTGTCCCACTTCAGGCTATTCCCGGTCTTTGATGATTTGATATATAAGAAACGGGGGGACTTGAGTAACCTCTTGTCTAATTTCAGGCTATTCCCGGTCTTTGATGATTGAATATATATAAGGTTAATCAGAGTATCTGCACTTTATCCGATCGAGCACCAGGCTTCAACACTTGCCGATGGCTCCTACAATCAAGGCGGAGAAAACACCCTGTGCACATGAGCGCCTCAAATAGCTCCGATGCCGTCAGATCTGTGTTCGCGCCACTCTACTATCAACGTGAGATCTCATGGATGCGCATGCTCCGAGAAGTCTTAGCTGTCTGTTCCTTCGCTTTTGCGTCGCTACAGTTGCATGACTTGCGCTCGAACTAGACTGAGTTTAGTTCATTATCGCTCTGTTGATTAAATCCATACCCTGGAAATCGTTTTCCCTACAGATTTTTCTAGATCTTCATGGCGATGGAAGTCATTGCCGTATTTGCAATGTTCAGGAAAAGGAMAAGCCAATAACATAGCAGCTATACCTAGTTAATTCCCATCGAACAAATCAATTAAACGTCAATGGTACAAGGGTATACTTTGAATTGCAATGGATTTGTGGGGTAAGATAGTGATTAAATTATAGTAATTAATTGAGTGCCGACCACTAGGGCTTCAAACGACGTTGTCAGTGGCTGCAGGGGCCATGACGTGGCGCAGGCATGGGAGTCTCGGCAGATGTTTATTGGCCACCGACTAACTAATATTTGACCACCGGGTAAGCCATCTAAAACAGTGGCTAGGGTCATCACCGTGACGTAGTTGGGCTCCTTTTTGTGCTCGCCATAGCGTTCATTCTCGATTGCCTCAAGAACTTCTGGCATCGAATGGCGTTTGTCGAAATGCAGGATTGCTGACAGCAGGGCTGTGATTTTTGCACCTTTAGATTCCACCAGTTCTCGATTAACATTCCCATCAAATACTTACACAAAATGGACATGTATTTATTGAATCTTTTAAAACATCGAACTAGAACAAAACATGATAACATTCTTGTGAAGCGGTATTTCAAAAGGCCGAGTATTCAGTATTGAAAACAGAAACAGATTTTAGTAAAGTCAAGATCGTTGTGTGAGTACAGTGGTCTCTTAAGAGAAAAGTCTGAAAATGGTTATTTTTAGCAAACTCATCGCCATCTTCTCCTGGAACATATAATAACTGCTTTCGGAAATTCCTTGAACAGGAGTAGTAGGTCGGATGTTAAATATGTGAGAAATGGCCCATGTTTGACTTCGAATTCGGATTGATTATCTCTAAAGCTGTTTTCATCACTAGTGACGCTTTGCCGATGTCAAGACAGTTTACAAGGCCACTCTGGGTACGATTATAGTTGAAGGATTAACTGAAAGATGACATTATTCAATATCGAAGTGATTGAATCGCCTCTAAGACGGAAGAAGCAGATGACGACAGATTCTGCTTTTCGTGGGTATTGTTCATTCCTCTAAAGGTAAATTTTTGATAGCGACAATGAGAAATAGCTTCGAATCAACCAGGTTCCCAAAACGAGCATATTGAACCATCTAAAGCATTAGTCCAGTGCAAAACATGTGTCGGCTCGTGTAGTAATCTACCAGTGCATTCAATTCAGGGGTGCGACTGAAGCTCTAACGAACGATTACCCTTCTTCACATAGCCAATATTTTCGGCTCTCCACTCATCCCCCTCTGTGCTTTGTAGGGTTTACAATCGCTCGTCGTAAACCATTTTGCCATCGTCGCGGGCTGTTGATAGTAGTCTTCACATAACTGACTAAATCTGCTTATCTTATGGAGCTCCAAGAAAGTGTTCTAGGCGGTGAGTACCCCTTTCTCTGTGAGGAAAGACTCGAAAATGTAGGAGGGGATATGGGCACTTGGTCCAGTGCCTACTCTGGGTAACCCTGTGAATCGGTTGCACCTCTGACGCCCAGCTAAGAGGCACGGCAATGGATGTCGGACGAAATTAGGAGAAACGGGACCTTTCGAACATTTGCACTGTGACTATTGATTTTAGGTTCAGCTGCATCAAGCTCCTATGACTGAATATGATAGACCGATTACGATAGAAATAATTTTCGTTAACAATTTTGAGGGAGCATGAAGGCACGTTCACAGCAGACTTGCCACAACAAGATGCTTCGACGCCTTGGTAATGCTGACTTCTGTTCCCGCTAAATGATGTAAGATTAGAGTTGTACTAGTACGGAAAGTAGTGCAGGATCTTGACTATTTAGTTCCAGGGTTCTCGGCTCCAGAATGAATGAGTAAGCAGCTGACAGAACCGTAGTCCAAAATCGGCTTTGTCAAGGACGAGGTGAGGAGAACACAGTGGGTAGCTACTATCGGAGATTTACAAATGCTTATGAATTCAAAATCTGTGCTTGGACAAATGGCTTCCTCGACCTGCGCAATTGGATTTCCGAATGCACCGCTACACTCCCAAGATGGGCAACACCAACAGTGAAGATATCGAATTGGCACAACCGCACTCTCAGAATGAAATACGCCAGCGCAGGAAGACCAAGGATCATGTGCCCGCAGTAGTATCAAGGCCTTTTGCAGGCCGGATTGGCGGTAACCAAGAATTCACACTTTCCCCTGACGATGCAGCATACAAGAGCATCACGACTAAAGTCCCCGATGCGGCTGCCACATTTGATTGGAAACAGAGTTTCAGCCTCCGTGGACTTGCCGATATCGACCTTTGGAAAGAGGCAACGATTGAAGGCGTTGGATCATGTCTACAGATTTACCTTGCAGGATTATATGCGATTGGATTGGGACCTGCCGCAACAGAGACGACCCTGGGCCCAATAACACCAGCGGCTTTTGCAGCCTTTGCCAACTTTCTGCTCATTACGCTCTTCATCTACGCAGGAGGTCCCGTATCCGGTAACCATGGCCCCTATAGAGACTGTCCCAGTCCAATAACAAGTGCTTGCAGGTGGACATTTCAATCCTCTGATAACAATGACTACATTCTTTGCACGACTCTCAGTTCTTTCTCGAAGCCTCCTTTATATTATTTTCCAGTGTACCGGCGGGGTAGTGGCGGGATTCCTGATTAGAGCTAGCCTAGGAATGCCTCCCAGTGGTTTTCGGGCGGTGCCAGGATGCTATATTGATCCCGTCCTTGTAACACCGGGCCAGGCGTAAGTCTTAAGGTTGACCTGTTATACCGAGACTGATTCTTGAAGCTTTGCCCTGGAAACTATGACGGCTTTTGCGCTCGTCTTCATTGGCGTGGGATGTGGTCTAGACCCGCGGCAGAGACAAGTCCTTGGGCCTGCCCTCTCACCAATTCTTGTACGTCCGGCTGGGTGCGCGGAGATATTACTGACTTGTTGAAGGTTGGACTTGCCGTTGCACTTTGTGGCTTCGCCTCTGGTATTGCCAGACCTGGATATGCCGGTGCTTGTGAGTGAATGATATCGAGTGATCAGAATTGAGCTTATGTGATTCAGCATTGAATCCAGCAAGGTGTCTCGGTCTTATGGCTGCAGCTGGTATGCATTCCATTGGGCAACTTGAACTGTGAGGTTAATGTTCTACAGAGAGGTTTGATTTTCATTATATTCATTGGGCTGGGGACATAACAGCGGCATTGCTGAATGGGCTGATGTACTGGGCGATCCCAATATATAAGGACTGAACGAATTCGGTCTCGAGAACACACAAGGAAAGGATGCAGACGCTGTAGAGAAAATGATAATCATCTCCCTTTTTGTGCTGTTATGCAGGGTGCGCATTCGAGTCTGTGCCACGATGTGAGATGATTGGAGGATGTGTGAGCTAGTCTTGTTATGCATTAGCGTGCTCTCGCTTAGGTCTTCCACATCGCCCACCAAAATTGAACTTTGTGAACTTTCCATCGACACGACAAATCTCCTCATCGACAACCCTCGACGCAGTCACCAACATGTCGTCGCCGGCCCTGAACAAGATCGCGCCTAACAGCCCATCGAGGCAGAATCCGTCCGAGATCGAGACGAGCATCGCCAATGCTCTCTACGACCTTGAGACCAACATCCCCGACATGAAGAGCTCTCTTCGTCCTCTTCAGTTTGTCTCAGCTCGCGAGGTAAGATGATGCATTACCTACACAGACCTCCTCAATCGACGCATATTCGCTTGTCGAAGATGTCGCAAATACCCTGTTGAATCGAAGAGGCGGTGGGCACTGGGCAGCTTCAGAATGCTGACACCAGGATTCTTAGATCGAGGTTGGCCATGGCAGGAAAGCGATTGTTATCTTCGTCCCTGTCCCCATTCTTCAGGGATGGCACAAGTCTCAGCAGCGGTAGGTTTCATCCACCAAAAAGAACTTGCGCATCCAAGATTGCTAATCCCATCCAGACTCACCCGTGAGCTCGAGAAGAAATTCTCTGACCGACACGTCCTGATCATCGCTTCCCGCCGCATTCTTCCCCGTCCCAAGCGCTCGAACCGCTCCCGATCCTCCCAAAAGCAGAAGCGCCCACGATCCCGAACCCTCACTGCTGTCCACGACGCTATCCTTACCGATCTTGTCTACCCAGTCGAAATTGTTGGCAAGCGCATCAGGACCAGGGAGGACGGCAGCAAGATCCTCAAGGTTGTTCTCGACGAGAAGGAGCGTGGTGGCGTCGACTACAGGCTCGACACCTACTCTGAGGTGTACAAGCGCCTCACCGGCAAGGGCGTCAACTTCGAATTCCCCCAGAGCGCCGGTGCTGACTACTAGATGGTGGGCTATTAACATGGGATTGGAGTACGGCACGGGCATGCATCATATGTACTCGGCATCAAAAATGATATGAGTCCAGTTGTTGGGCAACCTGATACCAATTGATTTATTGTACTGATGTGAAGTCTTTGTTCCTATGCTTTTGTGATGTCCCGCTCATGACACTAGATCTGCGGTCTTATCTTAATTTTTTAATTTACTGTCTGTCAAGCTCAGGGTAGTGACGGAAGATGCCTTGACTGTATGGCTGTCGCCTTTCGCTCGCCAAATACTCCTTCAGTCCACTCTGTTCCTGCACACTTGGATAGAATTTCCCAAAGAGCAAGGGGTAATCCTTCTCTCGTGCCTCCAATTCCTTAGGGAAAGCAAATTTAAGACCATTCAGCACTTGCCACAGCGTAGTATCGGCATAGCTTAGCTTTGCTCCTACTAGATGTTTGCCCTCTCCCTTATCTTCATTGCCCTTTAGGACACGCTCAAAGAGGCTGAAAAACTTCGGGATGCGATTCTTGCGGAAGTCGGTGGCCTTTTTAAGTGCCTCATCTTTCTGATCTTCATAGTAATCCATTACTGCGATAGGATGATGTGTGTCATGAGTCTCATTATTCAAATCAAGCGCAGTAAGCGTATGACTTAGGATCCATTGTTTCTCTGCTTCGTCCTCTCCAGCTAATCCCAGCTTATCACCCAGATACGAAAGGATGGAGGGGGTTTGGTAGATGACCAGTGTCTTCCCTTCCTTGCCTTCTCCAGGAATGCGTATCGCCGGAGGTGCAAAGGCCGGCGGGTTCCCGTCCGAATCTACGGTCAGGTCGTTTGCTGTCGCGGCGAGAACTGCATTTATCCCGTCTTTAGACTCGCTTGCTACGTCCTTGTAGGATGTGCCTGTGGCTTCGAACACGAGGCGAATGAATTCACCTCGCCCGGGGATACCCGGCCAATAGAGGAGCTCATAGGGGGGTTGTGTACGGGCTTTCTTTGCTGCAGACATTTTGGATGGTTGAGGAGTGGCTCGATCGCTTGAGGGACCCAACATGTTAGTCGCACCCAAGATGTAGATTGCAACAATGATGATGCAAGGTATGATAGATATTTTGAAAGGGACGTATTTGTTAGCAACTTGTGCGATCAAGGTGCCAACGATTGCGCCAGCAAACATTTTGGGGCCATTTTGAGACATGATGATAGGTAATTGACGAAGTGTGGGACTATTGATGAAGCTTGATGGAAACTTAAGGGAAGTCACTCACCGGACCAGACCCTGGTTCGTCGGTTGCAATACGAAGAGCTAGGATTGGATCAATTCGAATAATCTTGGGGCTGAGGCCGCGAGAAGCTTCTTAAGAGGACGAGAGGGAGAGAAGGCCCCGCCTTTTAAACCCCCTGACCTGAGGGCTGTGTCCCCCAGCGCGATGGAAGTGTGCAAGGGGCCGCTGCTGGCGTCATTGTGGGGTTGGAAGCTCCCGTAGCGTTGATGTGTTCTCTGTGCTCTTTTCCCTGGCACCTAGGGTGCCGACTTAACATTTTGACTACAAAGGTACAAGGGTACGACTACCCTTGTACTATGTAAGGCTTTGCTAGATATCTCTCTGACCGGACGTGTACTTTCGAGCCCTTTCTTCCATGTCTGTTGCCCGTGGCTCAAGCGAGGGGTACAAGGCTGAACGCTCTGACGCACGGATGCGGTGGCCTTTTTAGGCGCAGCACACTCCACTCTTCAAACAACTCCCAGAGCCACCTTCAAAGCCCTTCAATCGTTACTAATCTTTCCTCGTTTACACCCGTCCTATGCTCGCCAGCACATTCACGTGACGGTGAAAGGGCACGCTGTGCGATCTAACCCAAGATAGCTTAGGGTGGCGCTTAATCTGTACGACAGGGGTTTCAGCTGGAGCCTTGGTGACCGCTCTTATAATTTTCTCAATATTCTTTCAAACATTCTATCGAAAACACCATAGGATAACTCGCGACTACTTACTCTTGGGTTGTGGCGATATAATGGCCGGGTTTGAAACTATGGCCGGTGTCGCTGCTCAAATGGAAAGCTTTCGTCGTTCTGACGAGGCTCGCCAGAAGCTCTTCGACGTATGTATAGCTTGACGTGTTACTCGCAGCCTGATTGTTTCCCCTCATTGACACCGAAGATTTCAGGACGTCCTCAACCAATTTCAACACCTACAGAAAGCTCATAGTGATCTTCTTAACGACTACGCTAGCGAACGTGACATTCGACGAAGCTATCAAGAGAAGGTGTCTCACTTCAAAGGTCAGACCGAGCTCTTTCAACGGGAATTGGTAGGTTGTATGCGTCGCCAACAATAGCACGTGTTTAATGCCTCGTAGGATAGAAATTCTTTCGTATTAGCACTCATCGACGGAGATGGGGTCATTGTAATAAAGTTCCCATTGCTCCACTCCACAGCACTAGTCTAATGCTACTCTTAGTTCCAAGACAGTCTACTTCACGCTGCTGGCTCCCACGGAGGATCCGAGGCAGCATCAAAGCTTCAGCACGCCATTCAAGATCACATTGCTTCAATCTATAGCAATTCAAACAGTTGGCCTATCATGGTTCACATCTACGTCAGCCTAGACAAGCTCTCTCAAAAGTTGGCTCAAGTCGGGCTATTGAAGCATCCGCAAGAGTTCCGATTGTTTGCTCAATCTTTTGGGGTCAATCAACCATTATTTAGTATTATTGATGTAGGTCAAGGCAAGGAGCGCGCTGATCATAGGATTAAGGGTTTGTTATGTTTCCATCCCAGTGTCGGGCACCCACACTGAAAATCTCCAGAAATGCTCCGCACATTCAGCGACAACCCAACCTGCAAACATATAGTATTTGGAGGTTGCCATGATACCGGCTATCAGAACAACTTAGACCAATACAAGCATAATGAGGCTAAGGCTACACGCATTACGCTCCTTGAATCTACAACTCCAGCCCGCGGCTTTGCAGATCTGCCAAACTTTAAGCGGAGTCGATTCGATAACGTGTTTAGGTCGGAGCCACTACCCGAATCTGCACCAAATACGTATACACAGGCCCCAGCTCAAACGCCAGTCCCCGCTCCAATGAGGACGATGACGAATCGAAGCATGTCTCCGGTTTCTCCTCAAGCCACGAACACAGCACTTGCCGAAAGTATCGACCCATCTCCAAGCCCCTCTATCTCTTCATCGAGCGCAGGACCGGACAAATCATCTTGGGCCAATGTAGGAAAGACTGGAGTCAATGGCAATATCTCGATTGCTCCCAAGGCCAGTCAGAAAAAGAAATATATATACTTTAATAAGGACGACGAACGTCTCGACGAGGCGCTGCCTCCTCGCGATCGCGATGCAATTGCAGCGATCGAGGATCGAACGCGGAAGGTATTTAGACCACGTTCGAGCGAACTTCAAAGGACAATGACTGACTGGATCAGGCCGGCCGTAACCTTTGCAATCAGTTCCATCTGGTTGGGAACTGTGTCAATGGGAAGACATGCCGCTTTCAGCACGAGCCAAAGCTTTCTGCCGCTCAGTTCAACGCTTTGCGCTACAAAGCACGTACCTTACCGTGCAAGCGTCCAACTTGCGAGAATTTCAATTGCTGTAAGCGCAGAACCCGCTCTGATTGACGCGTGCTTTCTCTTCCCAGTTTGCTACGACACGAGCTGACACTTGCCAAAGACCTAGGCCATCAATGTAGTTTTGAACGTGAACAAGGCAGAGGGAAATGCCCCTACTCTGATTATGATTGCCATCTTGGAGACCGACATGGCATGGACTTAGTAAGTCCTATTTATGGACTCTCAATTGTTTCACGCTAATGTATTATGATTGAATTAGAAAGTACACTCGAGGATGGATGAAGATGGAAATCTGGAGTATCTGAAGCAATGATCCTATGCCGCAAAGCTCTAGCTCACACGAGATGGCTTGCGCAATCGAACAACAAAATGGAATAAATATGGATTGTAGTAAAGGTCGGAACCTCGACTAGAAAAAATATGGTATATTAGGGACAGGCGGTCTATTCACGATGGGACATAATTGTGTCAATAAGCTTGTATGCACCACCCGAGCGCCACCTTTTCGTGGCAATCGGCGCGTTCGCGTATTTGGCATATATTTAACTTAGCAGCTAAGGACGAAATTGAAACATTCGACGGCGCCGACACGTGGGTGTGGTTCCGTCGCCTTCTTGCTATTGTGCAGTCCCTTTCATGCACTTATCAGGGTCGAATCGGAACTCGATGTGATCAATATCAAATTCAGGTATTGCTCCTGCATGTCTTATCACCCAATGAGAGTATACATGCAAGGACACGCACGGTAGGTAAGCATTGGCATTCATTTAAGCGCTTACTCAGCACGAGAGAGCCACAGGACAAATGCAGAGAAATATCTACAGCCAGACGGTGTGAACAATGGTGATTTGGCTCGGTTTGCATGCAGCCGTGATCGCGCCTGCAATTCGTAATCTTTCTCTTCCAAGAGCCAAGAAAATCGTCAGCCTGGCAGATCACCTGTGGATGCTCTTGAATCAGAATTTTCCGACGATACCAAGTCTAATTCAGGCCGTACCCCCTGCTGTTCATGTACTACCGGCTCTCCGCCTATCCATCTTTGTACAAGACTCTCCCAGCTAAGGATCAAAATACGAGCGGATCACAAGGGCCGTGTTTTCCCCCCATACTGTAGTTGACGTGAGTCCTTACACATTTGACGTGACACGTAAGTGGAGGTCAGCAAAGTCTTGCGGTAATGTTCAAGACTAGGTGTTTTAAAAAAGAGTTCACACGATAATCAGATCACCGTGTGATCCGAGAGCGACGCTCTCCTTCGACTCAAGACCCTACCCCTTGTGCCCTTGTAGTACCTGTACCGTATTTCCGTTCCTGCGGGGTATCAGGCCAAATTAAAGATGCTTGGTAGCGCATCACCAGCCACCCGTGCGGAATCTAGCAAAGACCGTCACAAAATTTGCTCAACAGAGTTTAGGTCTTCCAAGAGGAGTTTACCGTGTTTGGAGCTATCTCCCGTTTTGTGTCCATACACGTTCTATCAAAAGAAGGCTATTAGTGCGCCGCGGCTCGCTTGAACTATGTCTGGTAGGGCTTTACGAAGATCTCCTCTAAAACAAGTTTAAACACTTTTACGAAGACTTCACTGCATCTGCAGGCATCACACATTGTGTGCCCAAACCTTGTAGGCGGGAAGAGGTTTTAGTTCTTCATATAAATTGCCTACGCGCCGCTAGTAGTCGCAATGGGCTCACCTTTCCCCACATGATTGCCCAACAGTGTCTATAGGTAGCCACAAATCTGAGACATTTACTGGCGCCATACCAGAACAGAGGCTCGGTACGTTCACTTCTGGAGTCTACATACATTGCAAGATACTTATACTGTGCCAGATTTCGACGAGATTTATCAAGCCTGCATGAACGAGGATCAATATCGTGAAACTCTTGTTTCGTTGACCCTTCTCCCCTCTGAATAGCGAAGTCCAGTCTGGCAAGCTACGTACAATCATGTCTGAAGTAAGCTCCGACTTTGTATATCGGGGCTACTGGGTCAACCTCAGTAAAGGGCGTGTGATGGGAGCGACCCTCACGACCGACACAATGACAGGTGCTATCGTCATCGCCCTGCTTGCGGCGTTATCTACTCTGGCATCGAATCACTTTTGGAATCTGATCACTTTCGCAATTCATCAGATTCGAGCAGACGGACGAAACTCGAGTGGGCTCTATCATCAACAACAGGCATTGTTGCGAGCACTGCCGACGCCAAGTGAGCTGATGGCAAGCTCGATGAAGTTGATCTACGTCTGGAGAGGTACAACGAAAGACGTGAGACTACTTCTCAGTTCCATTACACAAGCGATCGTTGCCCTCCTCTGTTTTGGGGGGTTTCTGGCGGCCAGTATATTCTCGTCTCGAGCTATCACTGCGTCAAACATCGAGGTCCTGGTCAAAAGTCCTTACTGTGGCCTTATAGCGGACGAGGGCAGGATGCCTTTGAGATACGAAGACCTTGCTAAGACAGCTAGCGCGCAGTACGTGGAAGAATGTTATCAAGATGGAGATTTTGTCCCTGCGCGCTGCAACATCTTTGTGCAGCCTCGATTTCCGCTCAAAATTATCGAAAATGGATCTTGCCCGTTTGAGGCCTCGATGTGCGAAACCCCAACCGTGGTCATTGATTCCGGTCTGGTCACTCTGAACGACGCCTTTGGGCTCAATTTAGAGGATAAAGATATGGTCAAGTATCGTCACACCACAGAATGTTCAGTCATTTCTCTTGAGAACCGGACAAGGGTTTTTAATGCTTCGGATATTCCGGAGGCGATTCTTGGACGTCCTGTCTTGCCAGATGAAAAAGCAATTGGATACGAGGTCGGATCCCTTGGTCAATTCAGCCCGGCTCTTGATGACTTCTTGTTTCTTGTAAGCTTGGTAGAGTCCAACATTACCAAATTCTACGATGTCCAGTAAGATATCATGAGATACTCCATCTTTGTTTTGGATCTGCGAGCTAATTGTTCTTGCAGTGGATTCGCTATCTCCGCCGATCCCGACGTAGAAGACAGCTTCACCATTCTTCCAGAGTTGCAGCGAACAGATGCAGACGTGATATTACAATTCATCAAGACAAACAATGTCGTATATAACACGGCAGTCGAAGGACCCATCTTTAGTGCCCATCAACCGTATGAATACGCCACCAATACCGATACTAACGCCGAGGCGTATCAATCAGACAACCACGGAGCTGTGATTGGGTGCATTCAACAGGTAAAGTAGCCCTAAACTTCTCGTCATTCGTTACTGACACTTGCGTAGTATCAATACTGCATCAACAATGATACAGTCGGAGAACAGTGCACCGATCTTTCTTACTGGAACGGAGTGGACCCCTACGACCTGAGCATCATTTCACACGCCAACGACATGCAATTAGAGGTGTTGCGAAGCATGCTCGCTTACTCAAGAACGACTGGAATACAAGAAATGAAGGATCTTGAGGCCTCGAAAAACGTCCGCGCAGGCGGTGTCGTCGTCTCGCTTCCTCCGGATCAATGGATTCGAGAGATAAAGAGGTGGGGTGCGATTGACTGGGTGACGCATCAAATAATGTTGTCGGACTACGCCGTTGGTCCAAAAGCCCGTAACGATGACCCACAGGAGACTTACCAGTATCCTCCAGAGTCTGAGGGAGGGAAGAAACTCTGCAGAATGCAGAGAATGAGGAAATCTGGTGGTTTCGTGTAAGTCGCCGGCCCGATTTATATTTCACTGTGAGAGAACAGTCGCTAATGGATTCAGCAACATTAATGTCTTCGCACTCGCCTTCATTATCGCCGTGTCCGTCACCGTAACTATAACAGATCTCGTGTTCCTCCGCTTCCTGATCCACTGGAGCAAGTTCAGAGCTCTTTTGTCAACACGAGTCGACCGTTGGATCCAGGACGGCATATTCCAGCTTCAACGACGAGCTTACGAAGCCAGAGGTGAAGGACACTGGGACAGACTCGATAAGGAGATACCGACTACAACGTTTGATACACCACTGTCAGATCTTTCGGCCGAGTCACCAGCGAGCCCAGATTGGTCGCCAGTATCACCCGCATCAGGTGAAAAGACTTTCTCAACTGCTACAAGAAGACCGGATATAACAAACTCGCTATGTATGTAGCAAATTTTGCGTCGAACATATCTTCTTCAATTTGCTCATTCACTGATACTCTTACTACAGCACCTTCTGCCATACAATCCCACACTCCTTCCATGAGATCACGGTTCTCATTCGACACCAGTCCTTCCGTGAACCCAAACACGACCGTACACTAAATAGCTGCACTCAACACCTGCCAATCGATTGTAAGAATATGGTGGAAACCCAGCAGCAGAAGCGCGTAGGTAAGTCACGTTAGTCTGCTAGGGGAAGGTTCCAGCAAGAGGAGGAATGGCCGAACTTTTTTTTTTTTTTTTCACGAATGCTAAGAAGAGGAATTTACATTGGAGTTCAAATGGTAATCTTCAAAGGACGAATTAATGAATTGGATATTTACGATGGAATTACGATGGAATGATAATTGGGACTATACGCTTGAATAATGGGAAATTATGGGTTTGTGCGTAAGAGAAGGGAAGCTTGGTGTTTACTATCTAGACGTAGAATTAGTAGAATATGGTAGATGTAGCGAGTGTGTAATGGATGAAGAAATGACTTCATTGATGTAATGCATATCTCCTTGCGGAAGAAAGTGTTGCAGAGCGCTAAAAGTCGAGTTGTGTCCTTCGTCCGTGATTCATGATTGCGTTGCGGATGAAAATGAGTCGGACGAATGTTGACTCGGATGTTTCGTGATTAGGAGGAGAGCTATGCTGCGAGTACTATATGGCAAGGCCTTAGGCGTGCCGCTTACTGCTTGCACCGACTGCGTCGATGCTACTCCTGCTGTTAGGCTTTCTTACCAGAGCCCGCTAGCACGACGGTGCGCGAAGGAGCGATTGCAACTTCGGTTGAAAACTGCATGCCACTGACTCTAAAGCTGCACTTCGGAGTGGGAACTCGATGCATGGACATTGTCATCCTGGATAGACACTCAAGGTTCCCGTTATTTGTCGCTACTGACTCGGTGTTCACTGAAGCTGGCCTGATCAAGTTGCAGATCTTGCGACGGTGACCCAGTGTCAAGCTTCATGCCACGATTGTCCTGACCAGCCTGCCTGCCCGAGATATGTTAAGCACGCACTTTCCATCTTTGAAGCCCACTCCCCTCGAAAGTGACACCGCTTTACGTCATGGATCGCGTGACTCGATTCGCAGCGAGTACTTATACTCGCCCTTCCCTGTCTCTCTGACGAGAGAGACACGACACGACACCTTCGCCTTCGCCTTCGCCTCCGCCTCCGCCTCCGCCTCCGCCTCCACCCTCACCTACACCTTTATCTTCATCTCCATCCCGATCTCCATCTACTGGTGTAATAAAGTGAACATACTTGGGTCTATATGCAATTCATGGCTTGTGATGCTTGTAATTGATGCCTTCTCTTTGCATGTAGATATGTTCGATCTTTTGGCCCCTAGACTTGGGGCGATCTCTTTGTGAATAATGCTTGACATGAACAAGTATTGTATCAGTAGCAGATTCGACCATCATGTCATCAATTTGTCTAAAATTCTACGTGTTGTTGTATTTGGGCTTTGTTTCCGGGGGAATTCGCTATCGCGAGAGAGGTGTTAGGTTACGGTCGGCCAATACATGGAGGACATGTGCTAACGAAGTACCAATAATTGTGTGATGTATAGATCGTTACGACTTGGGTTGGTTTGGAATGTTTGCGGAGGATTTCGTATAAAATATAGTGTTCTTGATGACATTGACGCACAGGTTTCTGAAGCAAGTGCAAAAAGTTCTCCCATTGTCCGTACGCAGTAGTTTGGTTGATAYCAGATATCACATGACTTCTCATGTGACTACGCACGGTGCCGTGTTTCACCATTGATAGTTACCCCTTTCCTCTGTAGATAGGATTCGAACAAGCAATCAATCAATTACCCATCGACAGATAACCCCCGTACGCAAGTACACAGTGACTAGTCACAAGCTATCGATCGTACGGACGAGAGATAGTCCATTCAACACCCATTGAATTAATCGAATCATAGTTCCAGTTCAAAGAACGATGTCGACATAAAAGGCCGTAAAATACTTCTAAATATGTAAAGCATGACCCCAAAAGATAAATCCAGCATCAAAATTGACCGCGTGATCTTACCGACATTGCCATGAGTTTCAAATGAACAAAAGCGAAATGAAATCCGTGTAAAGAGATTGTCTCAAAGAAAGTCATTGATTCCATCGGGTGCAAACGAAGGCCAATCTTGAGGTAGGTCGTTTACTGGCAAAGGCATTTCGGGCTCTACATCCAAAGCCAGCATATTCTGCATTCTTGTATATGCTAGCCCTTCATTGTAAAGATCTTCAGCAAGCTTGTGAGTGGCGAAGTAAGCATTTTCAAGAGCAAACCTCATTGCCCGCTTGCATTGCTTTCCGTCATCCTCAAGAATTCTGGCTCCATTCTTCGCAAGAAATACCATCATTTCTAGCCGTCCATTCCCTGCCGCGATTTCGAAGGCAGTTCCACCTCTAAATTTTGATGGTGGGGCATTGATATCTGCTCCATTTTCGATTAGGAGAGACGCAATACCAATGAAGCCCCCATGAGCTGCAAATTGCAAAGCGGTTCCGCCTCCAGCGGGAGCAGGCGCCTCGTTTGTTCTTACACCATGAGATAGTAAGAACTGAATAATATCTTTCGCTCCAGCCTGAGCTGCACACTGAAGTGGGGTTTGGGTGAGACCTTGCTCCGCTGGAAGATGTACATTTGCCCCTTCGGCCACTAACATCTTGACAATTCCTAGGTCTCTTTTCTCAATAGCCTTCAACAAAGGAGTAGATTGATAATATTCCTCATCTATTCTGCCATTGACATCAGTCCCGCTCTGCAACAAGATTTGAATCATCTCGTAAGACTCCGAGCAGGTGCTTCTTATTGCTTCATCGATGGCACATCGTACCGAGGAATCCGAGTTCAGGAAGGAAGTAGTCCCGGACACATACCCTGCAAGCAAACGAAGTACTTCAAGATCTCTGTTCAAAACAGCATGATAGAGAGCCTCCGCTGCAAATCCGTTGATGCCTAGAGGATAACGATCCTTGAAAAGCTCAAGATGTCGGGTCAGCAACGCTATATTCCTCGCGGAAGCCAGGTAGAATACGGCCTTGTTGTCGTGAGGATCGGCGCCACACGCAAGTAGTCTTTGATACAAGTCTGTCCACCCAACGTGCAAAGACGCAGATAATGGCGAAATGTATCTGTTATTACCCTCCGAAGCTATAATTCCCACGGAAGAGGCAGGTATGCCAACCCCGAAGGAGAGATTCACCACCTCTAGATTCCGCGCTAATATAGCAAGAGTCAGGGAAGTGTAAAAGACACCCTCCGGATTGATATCCTGTGGTAGAAGAGGAAAGTCATCGCGTTTCGCATTCAGGAGCGTATCCCACATGATAGGCTGAAGCGTTGAATATAGCTGACGGTTGAATTCGACCCCTCCCTTCAGGATGGCTAGTCGAACCATATCTTTAATATCTGAGTCAAGCTCTTTCATGCCCGACTTCGGTAACGCTTCAAATAGTAGAATGGTCGTGTCACGGTTCTTCTGGAGAGCGTCGCAAATATGTTTGGCCTGTGGCACTACCCCATACTCTAGTAATCGTAAAGTAATGTTTCTGTACCCTCCCTCAATTGTAATCCTGAGAGAATCTTCCAAGAGAATGGGTCCTTCCTTATCTGGAATCCCTTTTGATAGGTGTGAGTCCAAAGAAGACAAATAATGCTCCACTAGACGTTCGTCGCCGATGCTGATCGCTGCTCGAAGCATAGAAACGAGGAATTCGATAGATTTACACAGCTGAGAGCAACATTCTTGCTTTTCGAACAATTGCGTGGCTTCCATAAAGCCCTCTTTCACAGCTTCGGCGGCAGCACAAGAATAGCTACTATGGCGGCCAAATAAGTCGATAAGATATGTGTCGTGTGGGTCAAGTCCAAACCCTAATAGACGTTTAACAAGGGGCAAAGAGCGAGCTCGTACGGAGAGCCCAAGACACTCGATATCTGGCTTGACACCGATTTGAAGAAGAAAATCTACCGTGCCTATGTTGTTCCGTTCAAGAGCCTGATGCAAGCAGTTAAGTATTGTCGGTGGATGCTCACTCCCGACTGGAAAACGCTCTTCCTTGAAGAGAGTCCTGATAACTGCTGCGACCCTATCAATTTCGTTTCTTGCACAAAGATTGATGAGGGCTGTGGTTGAAATAGTTTCGTATTGCAGGCTGGAGCTGTAGTTGACAACGGTTTCAATTACTGCCAGATCTGGTTGTGCTGCCCATTTCAGAAAAAACCGAGACGATACGCTAGCACCTGCCTTTAGTAGTAGCACGAGGTTTTGAATAGCGGATTCCGGTACAGTGCCATTATCACGAGGAAGACATGCTGAAATGGGTGGCTTAGAATAGTAGTCGTCTGGATCCATGCCGAATTCAAGTAAAACCTGAGTTATTTCCACTTGGCAAGAGAGTGAAGATCGCTCTAGCGCAGTATATCTGGTGCTTCCATACTTGTAGATGCACGTCTCCTTCTTGACATACCTTCCAGTGAGAATCTGGTGAACTATTTTTGATAAGCCTGCATCAATCGCTGCGAAGAATATATTGCGCAAGATAGGGTCAGCGATTGATGACGGTATGGAGCGTAGAAACTGGTCTAATGACGACCTCGACAGGCTATTCAGAGTATACAGAAGCTTCCGGTATGCCTCACTGAGTGGATTCGAGTTGTTGAGCTGTTCGGGTGTAATCTGCTGGTTTACGATAGCATGAAGGAGGAGATGGGTCACCTGTACCTCCAGTGGTTTCGTTAGGATAATTTCGCTATTGTTTTGGCCACAAAACGCCCTAAGAGCATGATGTATCTCTCGTATCCCATCAAAATTCAAGCATTCAACTGTCTCCCTGAGTAGTGGAGAGATGTTGATTACTAGGTGTTCTGCGAACTGGACCGAGCCATAAGAGGCCAATAAACCATCTGCTACAGTCACGTCGTAAACTCCTAAGGCCCTAGGAATGAACAAATCTGAGTTAGAAGGATGAAAGGTGTACGCCTGGTCCCAATCGTGGACAAAGGTAGATGGGGATATTGATGGCCAGTCTGAACTGAAAATCACATCGGCACCATTCAGGTTGGCAGGAGATGTTGGCTTGGTTCTAGTTATACTAGAAACCATATTACTCTGGACTTGGATGTCCCTAATTCTCTGAGATGCGGCATGCCCAAGTCCCTGGGAAAGTCGTTCTGGATCCCGTCGTTTCGTAATATTTGGAGGCGGCGGCGTCTTGATTCTGAAGTGATGAGGTAATTCCGATATGGAGACTGGACCCGTAAATTTTGGTTACTATTTACCGCATCCGTCTCGCTTGATAACTCACTTTGACGTTGGGGGGCTGACATCCGCGTTGAACCGCGGCGCATCTTCTCTTTTTTGAGCTTCACTTTCGAGAGAGCCCGTCCATTGAAATCCACCTCAGTAGATTTCCCCACAGCATTCCTAGTCTCAATGACGGTGTTGATAAGGCTCCACTCTTGATCAGTGATGTACTTCCTGTAACCCCACTTTTTGAAGCGCGTTTCGTATTGAGCCTTACTGTTGAGCTTTAGTATCAGCCAGCCATGAACCTCGCCGGTTCAAGCTTAGTCTTACCTTGCCGAGAACCCATGAACTTCCTCCATGGTTTCAATGACACCTCCTTCGCCCTCCAACTTTTTGTCTTGCTCCAAGTACAAGTGGTGGATTGTAGACCTGTGTGTTTCCCATATCTCGCTACTGATCTTACGCTGCCGTTGACTTGTCATAGTGACCCAAGCAGTCTCAAAGAAGTGACAAAGGTTGTTCAGTAGAACTCTAAGAACTAATGCGTCGAAAAGTTTGTGGATTGAATATGGATCGGAGAATGGGCTTCACTCAAAGGCTGAGGTTTTATACGAAATAAGATCCGGTGAGATCCAAAATCTGCTCCGCGTCTTCAGAAATCGGGACTCGTTTGCCCGGGCCAATGAGCTGTGATTTTGGCGAGGTATTGCAGCAAGCACACAAGCCTTTGCATATGCATGAGAACCAATAAAGTGAGGGCAACAAATTCGACCAGGCTGAACCCAGAATCCGGAATCCACAATCTGAATTCCAAAATCGTGAGAAGACGTAACTGAAGCATAGCCACAGATTGAAAATATTCAATCGTGCCTACGTGGCATGCCTCAATGTCACTCGGAAATCAAAAGAGTACGGTGTCATTTGCTCTCGCAGGGGTTGCTCATTGGGACCAGAGTGATCCTCTATAGATGAAGCTCTCAGCCTTGTACCACCAAGGGTTTCCCGGACTTAGATAGTTCGTTGCAGATCAGGAGCTGGTGAAAAGAAAAGAATTTCAAAATGGCCCCGTTCTAAGCGCCGAACAATAAGTGCCCATGTGTGAATGATACTGTGCGTATCTGAGAACAATATAGCCATGTGTGCAATATAGACCCGACCACACAATGGGAGCTAGTTGGCAACGCAATTCCAACTGCCGGAGCTATCTCTGCCGCTAGGATGTAGAATTCTGCAGTAGATAGGTCTGTTTCATCCTATTTTTCGTCAGTCAGAGTCAAGTTATGGCGTAATATTACATCTGTACAGCAGCTATAGCGAATTCAGCGTCTCATTTTTTATTGAAAATAGCTTTATTAATACACATCCCTTCACAAGATCTGTCCCCACATCAGCTCACACTATACGATAACTGCAGACACACACATAAGAGCAATATACCAGCACAGCTCGCCTTCCGTGATACTAATCATCTCCTAACAAAAACACGTAATATAATTCATACTGTTCGCAGCGGCCCGCATAATCGGTCTGATAGACCAGCTCGAACAAATTCGGAAACACCTTCATAGCCCAACGCCAAAATCTGAATTCGAAAAGTGAGGCATGCCATAAGGCAAACAAATTGGTGGTGGCGCTGAGGCGTATCAAGTGACCGGTTGTAAGCTGCAGGCCAGGGCGCTTCGACAACACATCATCGACGCCACAAGGCTGAAGATGAAAACAACACCCACCGTAGCTACAACGGACACGCAAAGAAGAGGATACATCGAAATGACAAGCTTTCCAAAGGCATCAATGCATTTCATCCCTACTATGGCAATAGCCTGTTCAATAGCCAGATCTATTGGAATTACACTTCGTCATGTACCATACTTTTGCTATACAAGCACTTAGATCTACGGTCTTATTATCATGTGCGCTCTATGGAGACAAGTTTTCCGCTTGAGCCGCTATGCATTATTCTCCCCAGGTCTCTTCGGAGACAGAACTGACAGCTTACAAGGGAATATAGCAGGGTTAAGATAACTTCGCGCTTCCTGGCTACCAAGTTCGGCACCGTATCACGAACTCAAAGGATGCTGAGAAGGTAAATGATTGGTAGGTAGATAAGTGAAGACTCATGATTAATATTAAGTATCCAGATATCAGACATGGAGAATATCCAATCTCTACATAAAAACCAAACTAGAACAACGAATGCACCGTGCAATACGGCAGACACGACCAGCGCATCCCTCAATCCCCAGATTCTCAACTCCAAACCGGCGCGCTGAGCGCCACCCCCTGCCCCGATCCTGGCGCATGTGCATGCGCCGAAGAGCTCTCACCACTGCCGCCCTCGCCGGGAGGAAACACCGCATTCCAATCAATAATCCAATCACTACTCTGCTGGAAACTGATTGGATTCACTGGATCCCACGGCGAAGGGTCTACATCAACATCGGGTAGTAAGGGCATGGCGACAGGTAAGTGGGTGGTATGGTGTACTGTTGTTGTGGCTGGAGAGGGGATATATGGGGAAGTGGTGGTTTGGGGATTGGGCGTTGGAGTTGAGGTTAGGGGATGGTGTGGAAATGAGTGACGCCTGTCTTGTGGAAGCGGTGGCACGTCATTTGCGCTTCGACGGCGTTGTTGGTGGTATTGTTGGTGGGTCCCTAGGGCTGTTCGCATGCTGTGGCCGCGTTGGGGGCTCGGGGTTGGAGCGGGATTTGTTGTTGAGGTTGAATGGAATTCGTCGAGGAGCTCCGTTTCGCATCGTTGGATTATGCCGGCTACTTGACGGAGTAGGTGTTGTTCCACTGGTTCTGAGGCTTGCTCGGCAGTGACGAAGAGCTCGTTCCGGATGCGCTCCATGAGGGCGCGGCGGAAGCGGCGTGAGTCCTCGCTTGGTGATTCTGCGTCGTAGTCTATGAGGTTTGATTAGTGTCGAAATTAGAAGTCAAAATAGAGGGACTGACAAGGTGAAGGTACGTCCTCCTCATTCACATTAGGGAACAACAGTCGATAAGTATCGCGCCATTTGTCTTCCTCGAGGCGCATAGCCGTACTTCTTTTCCGAAGATTCTTCATCGTTTCCCTATCAATGCCATCGACTGGTTGTGGAGACGACATCTGGCAAGGGTTGGAGCGAAGATGGGCCGAGAGATCGCTGTCTGAGTCGAACATTATGTAGCATCTGAAACAGTATATAGGTTGAGTATGGGAGCGGTATAGATGCTCTCTGTGATATGGATTAGTGTCAATTTACAGAGAGTGAGGCACCACACATACTTCATTCGATGTACCGTTGGCCAACCTGGGCCAGGACATGTGCGCCGACTCCGATACCGACCAGGATCGTGTTTGTAAAACGGGCATGCGAATCTAGGACCAGACTCTGATTCCTCGGTCGTCGTTATAGAGACCCGTCTTCGCTTGTTGAAGCCATCATCGTCTGGATTATCATTCAAAGACTCGTCATCATCCCTAGCTTTTCGCTTTCCACCGCCAGGGAATTGAGCAGACCCTCGGCGGCCGCGAGATGCTTCGCCGGAACCAGAACCCCTGGATGATTGACCGGCAGCACATTGCATGTATGCGGCATATCCTAGGTTCAGCTCAATCTTCCGCATGATCAGGTCAATGGTCTTCATTGTTGCTTTGGACAGCGTGGTGGAGGCTATGCCGCTGGAGGCTTCCATTTCTTCTTCACTATCGTCTGTGACAGAGTAGTCGCCACCACTTCCAGTGGACGATATAGAGACAATGGATGACACTCGCTCTTTGGGTCGATCGAAGGATGGAATTGACTCGTCAATCCACAGTTCAACCTCTTCTTCCCTTGACAAATTGAAATGGTTTTTGAATGCCTTTGTCCTGGCAAGGAGTCAGTTCTGTAGTTTAACTGGTAGAGGTAGACTTACCAGGTTTGTTTCGTGCTAATGGAGGTGGTTGAAAGAGCTGTTGGATTACTGGTTACTCCGGGTCGAAGGTATTGAGGAGTATTTTGTAGTTCTCCATGCTTCTTCAACAAGATAGCTTGTGGGGATTTTGCTGTTGAAGGAATATCTTCAACGCGTAGGACATCTGGTTCCAACACCACGGATGGAAACTTCTGCTGTAAATGCGGGAGGCGTGATATCAAGACTTCTATTCATGGAGGCATGAGTATTATATTTAACCACGACCATATGGAGTTCACATACTTTGTTCATGTTGGAGGAGATCAAGTGGTGACAATGAGATTTCCGGATCACTATTATATCCCGAATCACCCGTCTTTGAAGAGGTGATTGAGTCCCGGCGGGATATTTCTTCGGTGATGCGCAGCTTTGGCAGACATTGCTGCTGCTGTAGCTTGTGCGGGACCTCGCTGCAGGGCACAGCCTCCATTGCGCAGAGTCGCAGATTGAAGCACGCGATTATCAAACAAAAGCCGTCGATGCAAAGCAAAACCACAGGAAAGATTGCCAGCGAAGTGGAGGCTGTGGGAAGCGCGAGATAATGGCCGGAGACCAGATGTCTGCCTGGAAGGAGTATAAGTACCTAAGATGAAGCCGACTGCGCGAATGCGCAAACATTCATGATGGAGCGTGGCTGACGTCCACCCACTTATCCAACCCATGCAGGAACCTGAGTGTTTGAAACAGCTGCGCCCAATGACGATCCCCGATGTCGCGACCTCGGCTGTGCGGATGCCAAATCGCTGGATTGCGCAAGGGATTTGAATTGCCCTTTCCCATGGGCCAGACTGGTCTGCTCCGCTGCACTGGCTCAGGGTGGGTGATTGACGCCTGACCGGTGAACGATGGACCAGTGCGGAGGATTGCGGGTGCGGGATAAGGCCGCTCACCCCCATTCTACTCCAGCTATTTCGAGGACCACGTGGAATAAGAAACGCCCGCATTTGCGCCAGTCGAGCCACCCGTCGACTGCTCGTATCCAACTGCCGGTACGTTGCAGTGTCGTACAACACTTGTACGTATTTGAAAAACCTGCGAAGAAAAAGGCAAATGGTAGGTAGTCTCCCATGACCGCCTTGCCTACTTCTCAGCTCTCTCAGCTGTGTATGCCTTGCCACGACCACTTCCTCTTCCAGACAGATTTCAATAACTTGATTGCATTTTTCTATTCCTTTTACGCCTTGACGCTCTCCTATCTTTCAGGAGTTTTGCCTTTTCCTATTGACCCCAGCACCACCCTACCATCCTTTCGGTTTCTTACCAGGCCCACTCGATCCCGTCCATTGGTCTCACACTTGATGACCATCGCAACCTCGCTGTCTTTCCTGTCGTGTGTTCTATCCACTAATGATTTAGTCTCTTCGGACAGAGACTGCGATAATGCTTGCCACATATTTCCCAACATGGACTCTCGCGTCTTTACGAGAAATAGTACAGTGGTAACAAATAGTACAAGCATGTGTATTCCAACGATGGCCATGGCGCCAATGAATCCTTGCTCACGCACTGGGATCGAAACCTCTGTAGAAAATTCGGTCTGCGCATTAGCAGAAAACCCTGCCTCCTGAAGCTGTTCGTAATATATCATCTGACTGATCGTCCATAGCACACCTTGTAAAGCTAGTGCTACATTGCCATCCGTTGCTTGCATGGTTTCTGATAGGATTTGCCAATGCGATGGATGGCCAGAATACTTATTTTGTGAAGCCGACCGAAAGGAGCTGGAGAATACAGCACACAGTGATTGAAACTTGGTGTTGTCCGGGCCTTGTGCTCGGGCACGTTCGTTTGCGATTTCCCTATAATTCGGCATGGACCGACGAATGGTATCCGACCAAAACCAAATCATGTCTAACGTGGTATCATCGTTGTCCCACCATGAGGTAGGACTCTGAAAGTAAGAAGAGCGCTCATAATCCTTGGGTTCTAATGCGAGGATACCCCGCTGTTCAGCTGTGAGCTTGCGAATTTCCGTTCCAAGACCAAGTTGTCTCTGCAGTGGATCACTCTGAATACCAATCCTGGGCCTGTAGCGATATCGGATGCTGGCTTCTCGCCCATCGCTCTTGCTGGACATTGGAAGGTCCGATGGGTCAACAGCCAAATTGACATTGCACACCGTGAGTGCGAACGCATCAGCGCCCGTTCCATCCTTGAGATATGTCCAAGGTCCTTCTCTTTTATCTTCCGTGAGCGCTTCGTCAAAATCTCCTCTCAACTCTTTTAGGGACCTGACAAGGAGGAAGGCTTCGCTAGGGACATGCCCACCCATCGAATAGAAATATTTCTCGGTTTTGACATAGTTTCCCGACCCAACATCGCGCTCATTACTGGCACAGACACTTATGCCAGGTGCGATCTCCTCGTTGCCGTCCATTCTATAGGATGATGCAACATTTGTCACCGAGCAATTAAAATTCAACTCGCGACCTTGCGAGAAATAACCAGAAAATGGGTAATCTTTGTCAGGGCTAACGTTGCCCACGATGTAGTCTTCCGAGGAGACGGATTTGAGAGACATGTCCGCGGACGGGCTATAGCATAGTACTCGAGTGTCCATGACAAATAAAGGACCTGAAAACTTCCGGAGGCGTACCCTCTGCGACTGGTCTGCGAATGGCAGGAATGCCCGAAAAGTAGGGCCCGTGTCGACAAAATCCGTTCCAGTCTCTCCCGAGGACGAGAACTCTGCAAACCTCCAGTAACTCAATGGCGTTGTTTGCCAGAAGCGAGAAGATATCTCCCAATAGCTTCCAGGATACTCCGGCACCAATGAGGTACCCATCGACCTCCCAATCCGTACATCTGCGAAATCAGAAAGTAGCATGGTTGACATGAATTGAGAAGCTAAGACGATCATAGCTTCGATGATTAGGAGACCATAGATGAGGAAAGACCAAGCTCCTTTGATTTTGAAGTCTGTGACGACGATTAAGCTTTGAGGGAAAGACATCAATGCTCGTATGGCGGAATGTGCGGGCGCGTTCGCCAGACGGGTGCCGACCGTTTCGAGGATCAGAGCGGCGATCATTGCAGTGATGATTCCGGCTTGAAGGGCTATGACGATACGTAGGACTGCAGTACTAATTGTCACCGTCCGAATTGTCCAATTCGAGCGAACAATGTCCAGCCATGAGGTCCTGGGCTCCTTTCCATTCGGTACTTTTCCCGCGTTTCTCCAGAGGAAGGACAGTATTGTCAACGCCGCGATAATAAATGCAAGACCGAAGACGATGGTTAGAAAGCCCTTCACACTGAGTCGGTCCAGCCATCTGCGCTTGGGTTGCGCGTAATGAATGCCGTTGGAACTGCCATTTTGCGACTCCTCATCCCCATCCGCAGTCGTAGGGGTTGTCGCTTCTTTCTCGCCCGACTCGTGCCCGGAATTGACCGCTGAAATGCCTGCTCGACGATGCCAGCGCATGGTGGACGCCGGGCATCGAGGAAGAAGATGCGAAACCGGTGGAGTGGCTCGAAGAAAGAGGTATTTGCAAAAGTTGTTTGAATTTAAGCGGAGGCAAACCCCCTGTACGGGAGCAGCAGGGCGGTAATATCCGTTGTTGGATCTCACGTCTCGTTGTCCAGTGTGATCAGTTTGTGTCACGAACCCCCTGTCCGCGCATCCAGGGCAGGTTCTGTTACGCCCTGTTCTCGCCAAAGCAATGTTAACGCGACCTCACGCAAGTAAGGGAGATGCCACCGACGGACAGGAGATGTCGCTGGAGACTTGGAGCGCGATGACATTGGGAATGTTTGCAATTCATCCATCCGTTAGTGTCTTCGCTCCTTGGTGTATCAGGTTAAGATCCACGACAAACCCCACAAAAATCCAAAACAGGCAATGACGTTCGCGTGCCTCGGCACTACTTTTCCAGCAATTCATCCCATACATCCATTTATTAGTACCAACCCATTACCTGGACATTGCGTTGCCATACTAATTCAGAGTTTTGTAGGCTTCATTGTCGAATCAGCTGCAACTTTCCCTCCTACCTCGATCTCATCATTGGCCGAGACTCAGAAAGGAATGGCCACACCCAAAACTAGAATATTTCACAGCGATATCCAAGGAACAGTGACGTGTGCAACAAGTCGTCAAGGGTCTGCCTACAGTATTTGAAACGAAACATCTCTAGACGTAAGAACGCATTTCTGGCGATGCGCAAGGAGTGGCCCTCCACCTCCACAAACCAGCCTAGTCTTGAACCCTTGACAGGAACTACCGCACGCCACACTACGCCATTCCAAATGGTCCTTACAAATTCTTGAACCGTTCTGCTATTTTCTTCTATACCCTCCGTGCATCCTAAGCATAAGCGAGTGCCTGACAAAGCCCGGCTCCTCCGAATAAACGTCTCACTCGGTGGATGAGACCTAATACTGTGCACGGCGAACGTCTTGGCTTGCGGCCTGATCCACGGATTGTGGTTCAATAAAATATGCGGGGTTCCATTCCAGATGTTGGGGAGCTGTAAGAGGTGTCACGATTTGCTCAGCACATAGCTAAGGGAGAACAACAGCAAGAATACTGGAAAGCCAAAGCCAGGTCTGAAAACATTCATTGAAATGTCGCTATGAATTAGAAGAGGATGGGGCCACGCTCAGCGCTCCACAAGCTCCGAAGCTCCAAAATGGAGAACAAAACCAGCATCGCATTAAATCCCAAAAGTCTTCATGTCATACCCGAGAGTCTTCTCCAGTGCACTTTTATACGCAGGCCTGGCCCTAATCCTGTCCAACCAAGCCTGCAACTTGGGATACTTTTTGCCATCAAAATAGCCTCTCTGATCCGCCGTATCCATGCCCCAACTGACGTTGAAATCCGCGAGCCCCAGCTTCGCTCCAGCCATGTATGGTTTATCGTCCGACATGTGATCCTCCACGAGCTGCCAGGCATCCGCGAGATCGGCCTTGAATCGGTTGACCATTGGTGATACGAGGAGGAGTAGCAGCTTGCTCAAGGGCCAGGGGAGCAACTGCGCGGGGACTTCGAAGATGAGGGCAAAGTCGGTCTTCATGTTCATCGTGGCAATGGCGAAGTGGGCAAGGAAGTTGTCGCGACGTTTGTCCTCGAGACTGTCCGGCACGAATAAACCTTGTCCGTATTCTTCGCTAAAGAACTCTAGGATTTGCTTCGCTTCTGACAATTTTCCTGGGTCGAGTTGGATCGTGGGTGGTGGTGATCCATCTGTAGTTTCGAGGGTCACGATGGGAAACTTTCCAAGGGAGTGCGCCACCTTGACTTCTGGTGGGTAGGAGTAGGCTCGCTTGTAGTTCTTGAGATGGTATTTGGTGCCGTGGGCTGCGGCGAGCTCTTCCAGTGCCCAGAGGCAGCGGAAGCTCTGCGCTGAGGCCAAGTTATAGAGGGTGGGTATGAGCTTCTGTTCCGTCATGTTTCCTCAATTCGCACAGGTTTGGGATGAGATAGGGAAATGGGGATTGCAGTTTTATAGGAGGGAACAATCGACTTCTTGTATTGGGCACGCTTCGTTAGTGCTGGCTAAGTTTGAAATGTAAGATATTAGCTTGGACAACCAGCCTCCTTGGCAGTCTGAAGAAGACATCGGTGACAGGGACTCCGTAATCAAATCGCCACGAACACAAGAGAGTAATGCAGACTAATCCTTTGAAGACCCTAGGCTGGCCAAGCATGGGGTGCCGCGCGCCGCTAGACCCCGCAAGCAGTTCAACACTGCGAAAGGGAGACCTAGTGAAGTCCGGGCGTGGGTACCGTGCGCTGGCGGCCCAGAACAGTAAATTGAGCATAAATCTTTTCCTTCCGCTATCAACACACATCTCAAAAGAGGCCTGAGAGCCCATGGAACAAGAATGGTATAATACATATGAAAGTATGAATGCAAGGGGCGCTTTTGCTGGCTAGTACAAACACGCGAAAGGGCCCAAATGACAAAAGGAAACATTTGCCAGATGACAAGGCCTTGTAAGGGAGGAAAGAGGGGTATGTAAGGAGACGAGAGAAACCCTTGAAAACGTCGGCCTCTTCAATTTACAAGTTTACTAGTAGGGGACCTTCCCTACTCCCTTCACGTCGATATCGTCATCTTCACCGTCTCCGGCATCGATACTGTCCAAGAAACCGCTGAAATCTGGTCTCTTAACCTTTCTGCCATTTGCCGTAATAGGCGCCTCAATTCTTCCTCTGGATCCGCTGCCTTCTCTTGCGCTCCTGGTACTTGCCGGGCGTCGCTTTAAACTCCTACTCTTTCTCGCCGGAACGTTGCCATTGCCATGACCGCCGCCTGGTGCTGTCTTCGGCCTCTCACCCTTAGGACTACTAGAGTGGTCGCGTAAAGAAGCAGGAATTGGCGGCACTGGGGGAACTCCAGTTGCAGAGAAAGCTGCATCGCGTTCGCGCGTCGCGTGGCTCGATGGTGAGCTCGGAGACGAAGGAGTTGGGGACGCTGGAGCGTGGCTTGTTGCTGGACGAGGGGTTAATGTTGCTGCAGGGGTGGATGGAGTATCTGCTAAATTAGGCGAATGCTGATTCGAATGAGTATGCGCATGTTCGGCAGTAACAAACGATGCATCCGACAGACTATGCACGCTGACCAAGGAGTCGGAAGCTGACGAATCTTGGAAAGAATCTTGGTGACGATGGCTGAGTGGCCTCATCGAATAAGAAGTGCGTGGTGCGCTGCCAGACAAGACTCGTTTAAGATCATCAACACGCACCGACGAACGGAGGGATGAAGTACTACCGGGAGTTCTTGAAGGGCTACGGTTTCGATTGGGCGAGTTCACACGACCGACAAGGCCATAGGCTGTTGAAGGGGGCCGACTGTGTGCGCGCCGAGGTGATGCAAGAGGAGAGTTTGTGGCACTTTCTAGGTTACCGTTTGGGATAGTTACACCCAGGTAATTGTTCTTTTGCTGGCCAGAGGTAGCGGTGCGTGATCCGGTCATAGATGCTGAGGACGAATCCTTCACGTTGGAAGCTACACAAGCTTCTTTAGACCAATCAGAAAGTAGTTCCTCCTTTACTCGATGTGGGAGCTGCGGAGCAGGTTTCAGTGTTTGCGTTGAGATTACTGGCATTGACATGGATCGACCTGGAGATCCCGGTGGGCTTGAGGGAGGCGAGTAGAGAGAAGACGAGTATCCATCAGCGATCCTTTCAACAAGGGCATCTCGGTTATCAAAAGGCTTGAGAGCCTCTTTTTGGACGATTTCCGCGGGAAGTTTGCCTGGGTCTGAATGTGGAGTCTCGATCCGAGCTAATGGCACTGGCGGAACTCGAATATTCTGAACCCATAACCCCTTGTTGTGTCGTCTTGAGATCTCTGTATGTAGCGCTCGGCCAACGGATGAGGTCTCAAAATCCAGCGCCATGCTGAGAGCCCACAAGTAACCATGGACCAGACTACCGACGCGGATCTTGGATACGGGATTGTCAATTATCGCGATATCTTCTTGTAGTTTAAGTATCATCGGAAGACCACTTCTAGCGGCATTCACGCCAAGCTTATTGACGAGGGTGGTGAGGAGTAGGTGTAGTAGAAGTAAGTCAGGCTCCGAGTCGACAAAGTGAGAGGCATTCTCGTAGATTGCTAGGTGGAGCAAAGGTAGGAATGTATTTTTCCCTCGCTTTGGTGACTTTTCTCTGTTGGAAGCATTCGACACCGCACGTCTAGCGAGCCCAATCTTGTCTTCCTTGTCCTTCTTTCGGTAATCATCAACAATCTTCAGGTCAGACTTTTTCTTCTCCAAGGTCAACCAAGTGATTAGTGCGTCCACATATGCTTTCCGAACCCGACCACTAGGATCTCGCAGCAGCCATTGAGTCCCTTCCCAAACTCGGACGCCAACAGAACTTCGAGAGACGGACGCAGAAGAGCCGTCGGGTCGGCGTTTATTTGCCGTGATAATAATGTTTCTGACAGCTTCTAAAGCAGTCAGACGCGCAGTTTCGAATGAGAAAAATTTGTCTACGTGCGGCGTTTTCTCTTGCAAGCTCGCAGAACTAGCGACCGCATGCACGGCGCTGGCTGGATCCTCTATTGCCTCAGCGGTAGAAGAGATCGCTGGATTCGGCTTAAGACGGCCGAGAATTGCGGCGATCATATCGGAGATCTGGTCGGTATAATAGACATGGGTTGCGAGGCTTGCCATACAATGCTGCAAGGTATCGAGCAGTTGTCGCCGAAGTTGCGATGGTTCCTTTACCAACTCAACCACCACCCCTCCAAGACTTCCGGATGACTTTGGATCGACGAGGCTCTTCTCCGAGGCTGCCGGCGCTGTCTGTTGATGATGAGGCGTGATGCTGGTTGCTGATCCTCCAAGCTGAAGAAGTAACAATATGTGGGAGATCAGTCCAACAAGTACGTCCATGACACTGAGCCCTATAAAATTGATAGTAGAGCTGAGCAAATAATCCACCAATTTCGCCAGAACCAATTGTCTTTCAAGGTCACTTTCGACGATTGGGCTTCGGACAATTGCTTCCATGGCGCCAACGAGAATAGCGTAACGGTCCTGTACTGGTGCCCAGCTACAGATCATAGCTAGCAGGGTAGTAGGCCAGGTTCCACTGATGTTTCCGTCCAAGTGCTGTTGCGGTTTGACATGACCACCAATGAACTTCAGAACAGCAGAGACTGCCAACCTCAGCTGTCCACGGTTGACCCCCATGAATATATTCTTCAACGCTTGCAGTGCAACAATGCCGACTTCCTTTTCGGCGAGTTTGTCCGCATCTTCTGTTGTACCCGAAGCCGCAATGGGGTCTCCCTCCCCCTCGTCTGCAGTTCGGACAGTTGAGACGCTCTGGCGCCTGCGAAGTGCTTGCTCTTTATCATGCTCCACCTTGTCGTGTTCACTAGTTTCAAGGCGCTTGAGATCATCTCCATTTTCCGAGTAAATGTTCAGCAAGATGACGGGTATTATGACCGCTAGCTGGCGCCCAGTCTCGGATCCGAGCGATTCCGATGAAGCCACTCCTTTCAGTGCCTGGAGCCCAGCTTTTCGAAATCTTATGGCTACAGGCCAGCTTATGGGAGTCTTGCTGCCTATCACTCCATCTTTTGATGCAAACTGGGCATAGAGCTGCACGATGTCTTCGTACTGTTTGGTATACTCCTGGTCTGCAGCAAGGTTGGCGGGATCTTGGTGCGCGCAGAGCGTTTCGAAAGTAGGGACGGATTCCTCGACCATGACCACATCGTTGGATTTAAGGATAGTTCGAAGGATGCGAAGGACGGCACCGGCATATAGGGGCAGATCGCGGGGGCATTTCTCGATGAGTGCTTTGAGGATCTCCAGTGTGACCTGGACATTGCTACGCCAGAGAGTCGAGTCAGTTGCGATATACGTCCACGATGGTTCCAATTGCAAATACGAACCCTATTCGAGCCTTCCAGACGTCGGTGGTGGTGCGCTTGTCCAAGAAGTCTCCAACCTTCTGAAGTTTGCTTCGCCGCGTGCTCGTATAGTAGAGCAAGTAGCTGAGCTCACTTGAGTTCGCCTTGACTTCGGCATTGTTCTTCTGAAATTTGGGATAGCACTTCAGAACCAAGACCTGATGTTTTGGGCGGCACGCCTGTCGTGCGGCGTTCATCGAAAAGGTAGATGCGGCTACCCGGCGCACCGCGACACCCTGAGGGAGGATGAGCTAGGAACGAGGCGATCCTTGGAAGACGAGTAAATAGACTGGAATTGTGCGACAAGTAATAGGACTACACAGACCCAAGACACTGCATGGTCGCGGCGCGTTGTGGGAGAGTGGTGTTGAACGGGATGGGTTGAAGCGTCCAGGGTGAGATTCCGAAAAGGTGGTCAATCGGACAATCTTACACACGCCAAGGAAAAACCCGCATTTCTGGGAGATCTCATGGCAACGTTCAAACGTCCAAAACGTTCACGCTTGAGAACCGTGCTTTGCGCACCCTAATTCTCTTCAATCTGAGTAAAACTTCACCAGACTCACTATAATTTCTTTTCGCGCATGGCAGTGGGTGTGGAAAATCCCTCCTTTGTCTAGTTTTTCAATATTTCTGATCTACTGCATCTAACTTGGGTGCACAAACACGGCTCCGCTCTACCAGAGGCCAGGTCTAGAGTCCAGTCATCATCAATAACACAAGCACACCATTCATCAAGAAGAATCGGATTTTTCTAGTCAGATATTCAACAGCGTCGGTTCGATCCTTGCGTCAACTCTCCGATGCTGAATCTATTCCCTCTTGTGCCCTGCAGCACCAAGTCAATCCATGTGCGACCCTTTGATATGCAGAAAGGTTACCCAATGTCATCCACTGTGCATTTAACATGCAGGTCGCCAACTAGCTTTGCAGCTATGTTCATCCTATAACGACAGTTCAGTGCATTGCATCTGCCCTGATCTTTATGGTCCTTGCCAAATGTTGAAATCAACATGTTGACGCTCTTATGCGACCCAGACCGCATTGCCGTGTTCCAGGGTGGACGCATCGTCAATGAGTCTGGAGGCGTACAGATATTACCTCAGTCGAAAAGCCTCCTTCGATCGCTTAACGACTTATTAAGTTTGACTCTTCACAGACAGCGGGACGCCCACAGATACGAGTCATGAATCGGTGTCGACCTTTGGGACTATGCTAAACTAACATTCCCGTACCAGTGTCGCGATATATATCTCACCTAATATCAGCTACCCTTTCCGAACTAGTGCCTAGCCTCTTCACCTACATGCTGAAAGCCCGTGCCAGTAGAGAAATGCCCTTGTCTGTAACATTCCACGTATACATACCAGAAGAACCGTGTAAATGCATTAGAGCCTCTGTGTAAGATTTCAGACCGGTCTGATTCAGATATCGTTTTTGGATGCATTTAGCTAAAGGACGAGAAGCACTCCGCGGTATGCTCTTATTCATGCAACAGCACCCTCCTTATAACCCTCCATAGACGTCACAAATTGTGTGCAAGCTTTCAGGTACGCTAAGTTAAGGCATTTGTGTCATTTTCGACCCCTCACACCCGTAATTGTCGGACATGTCAATTATGGACGTCCTGCCGCGTTCTCGGAAATATATGTCCTGGTTTCCAACATGAGACTCTCCTCAACCCGGCTATTGAATCCCGCAAGTCATAGCGTCACCACCGCCACGAGGATCATTATTCGTCCCAGATTATACTTGATGGGGCGCTAGTCATCCTACCCCACGGGGTTTGCACTCGTTCAGCATTCATCCTCCCCACAAGTTACCCTTAGCTTGGAGATTGACAGCTACTAGCGGCAGCAAGCATCCACAGCTACAAAATGCTTTGTATTTTCCAGTTCCTGAAAATCATACCGCAAGGTCTCCACCTCGGTTTACTCCCGTTTCTCTACCGTATCGTGTGTTAAGCCTTGAGGCTGCATCCAAGATAGGTGGACATGACGAGAACAAGTGGTTACAACATCGCCGTCGGCTTGATAGTCGCCGTTGGTAGTTTTACCTATGGATTTGGTATACTCGATGTATCATTAAGCTTTTCCAAGCTCACGGGTAACTAGGTTTCGCTTCCTTCGCGACGAGTATCGGCCAGCCTGGTTTTTTCGCATACTTCAATCTCGCAACAACCGGTCCTGGATCCTCATACACAAATCATATCATTGGCGCCGTCAATGCACTCTTCTTCTTCGGGGCATGTGTTGGAGCGTTGGGAGGGGGACCGCTTGCGGATAAGATGGGAAGGAAATGGACTCTCTTCGCCGCATCTATCATTTCCATCCTCGGCGGTGCCTTGACTGCTGGGAGCGTTCACGTCGCCATGCTTATCATTGTTCGCATTCTTCAAGGCACAGGGCTCGGTGCACTGGCAACTCTTGTACCCATCTATCTCTCCGAAGCATCGACACCAGCAAAGCGTGGGATGCTGACAGGTCTACATGGCTTCTTCCTTGTATCTGGCTATAACATCTCTGCTTGGGTTGGATTTGGCTGTTTCTTCTCCGACAACTTAACGTTTGGGTGGAGAGGGCCACTAGCCTTTACATGTGTCCCGCCTCTCATCCTCCTCATCGGCTGTTTCTGGATTCCGGAATCGCCTCGATGGCTACTAATGAAAGGTCGTTCGGAAGAGGCCTGGACTGTTCTCAGTAGGTTACATAACGACCCAAGAGATCCTGATGGTATCGCAGCCCATGAAGAATTCTACCAAATGCGCAAGCAGATCGAGTTTGAATCGCGGAACCCGAGTGGTTACATGGCCATCATCAAGACACCAGCATATAGGAAGAGAGCATTCCTGTCTTGCTACCTTCAATATGCGGCAAACGCGACCGGAGGGTTGGTAATTAATTATTACTCCGTCATTATCTACGAGAATCTAGGTCTCACGACATATCTACCGCTCCTGATGTACTGCATCTACACTTTAATCGGCGCGCTGGGCAACCTATTCTCCCTGCTCACAGTCGATAAAACCGGCCGCCGCCCAGTAAGCCCAACCCTCTACTTCCTCAACGTGCACTAACAATCCCCTAAGGCCCTCCTGATAGGTTTCACCGGCTGCATGATCTGCGTCGTGATCGAAGCCGCAATGGTAGCCCGCTATGTCGAAGGCCCGAACCCAAATATCGGAGGCCAAAAAGTCGCCATCGTAGCAATTATGTTCTTCGTGTTCTTCTACGGCCTCTTCATCGACGCCGCATCCTTCATTTACAGCTCCGAGATCTACCCCACGAATATCAGATCTCCTGGTGTTGCCATGGCTACGTTTACGTATTTTTCGGCATGTATCACGTTTGTGACGCCGGGTGCTACGGCAATTGCGAATATCGGGTACAAGTACTTTGTTGGTATGAAGATTCCCTTTCTTTTCGAATGATATTTTGAGGGGGTGTGCTAATTATATCGTACAGTCTTTGCGTGTCTGACCGTTGTCTCTATCCTAATAATATACTTCATGTACCCTGAAACCAAGGGGAAGTCGCTAGAGGAGTTGGCAGAGCTATTCGGCGACCCCGTGGTTGTGCACCTCACGGATGCTACCGAGGAACAGAAGCATCAGTTGGATCTTGAAATCAAGAATGATTTGATTGCGGAACAGAGAGAGAATGTCAGGGTTTGATATCGAGAATGACGGTACCTTCGTATTACTTTGCAGCAACTTGATACTTTGCTTCACAATAAGTTCTCCCCATTGTCAGAGAGATGGATGTTGAGCAAGCGGATCTTGAGAACTACAGTATATATAGTAAATTTTCACTAGCTTTATTTACCTAGACATAATCATGGATATCTCACAATAGGCCCAACGCCAAAAAATGTCAATGTCACAAATCGAGCCTTATCACGCCCTCGATATTGGTCACGGTCAACGAAACCCAGGATTCGGGCTCCCACCCGGAGCACCATACCCCCCAGGCGACCCTCCTGAATTCGAATAACGTTGAAGTGGTGATGGTGAATTTTGGCCATAAACACCACCCGATGGATGATACCCAGTATTTGGAGGCTGCCCCGCGATATTTTGATACATTGCTGGAATAGAATACGTTTGATCATAGGTCATAGGGACTGGGCTGCAGCAATTGAAGTTTTGTTGAGCTGGTGGTTGCTGCTGTTGTTGCTGTGGCTGCGATGAAGGACGGAGTTGCGGGACCGGTGGGATTGGGGATGAGGTTTGAACCATGGTGGGTAAGTGTGGTGCCATTTTATTGTAATCTTCCCATGTGTGCTCTGGAAGGTTGGAGAAGGCTTTTCCTGATGTGAGGAGGAGAACGTAGCACTTTGGGTGCCGGGGAAAGAGGTATAGTCCCTTTTTCTAGCGTCAACAACTCATCGCGGATTGCCTTTCGTCCGAAGATTAGGGATAAGAACGCTTACCGCTACACCAGAGAAATTCGGTGAATCCTCAAGGAATTTATTTGTCCCCTGCATGCCCTCTTCCTTGCTCTTTAGGTCCCAGCTTCCACCACCGCCGACAGTTCGCATGAAGTAACTCCCATCGGCTCCCAGGCTTACGAAGCTTGGAGCTTCTGACCCGTTACCATTCCAAGTAGTCTTCCAAGCATCTTGCGATTCCATTCTGCTTAGCACAGCTTTGTCAAGAGCAGACGGTAGATTTGCCCAGGAGGCTGATGATTTGTCATGTGCGTAATAAGATCCAAATGGGCCAAGGCTGATTGATAACGTGCTAATGTCGCGGATGACTTGGGGATGAGAATGGTAAAGATATTCGGTCAAGGGATTTGGAAGATTGTAGTGACCTAGCATGCTGATATTAGTATTGTCTATCATCGACCCTATACATTATCCTGCGTATGACTATAACCCAAGGGAAAAAGACAAAATAGATCGAAACGCGTAGCTTCAGATTTTAGTGAAATAAAGAATGGAACGTCTTACGGCAGTATAGTTGTCCATCATCGTCTCGAAAACTTATGAAATACGCGCCATCATCACCCAAAGACAATTCTAATACGTCTTTTAGAGGCGGTTGCTTGGTGAACAGGCTCTCAACATCAGGTGGTAGATTCCGCCTATCAAATGTTAGTATATCTTCATTGAATTTGATCCGACACTCAAAAAACTCGATTCCATACAGATATCTCGCATTATGATGCCCATTGGCGCCTTAGCAGCTCAGAAATCTGTGTGGATATCGCATCGCTAGGGGCTTTGTGAAGGGTGCACAAGACACTTACCAGGCCCAATGAGTTGGACTATTGAAAAAGTACGCGTCTTTTGCACCCATCGCGAACGTTACAAAGACAGTCATGTTTGCTGGGGTCACGGTACAGCTGAACAATGGGCGAGGCTAACGAGAAAAGACGCTGGAAGGAAAACGCGGGCACTTAAAGACATATATTAGATATCAAATGAGACCCAAGAGTATTTGCTGTGAAAGACAAACCAAATTGTGCATGCTCACGCTCACGAGGTAGATGCAGGCGTAAAGGTGTGGTAGGACAGATGAGGGCTGAGATCGACTGTGCCCCTCGTATCGCCTTCGGAAGGATTACGCGGCTCTGCCGGGCGGACTTGCCTTGATATGACACTACGAGCTGCACATCATCGTTTATTAGGACCCGGGGTCCGGGTTCACCAACGTATATAGTTAAAAATGCTTGGATAATATCCTATGGTATCTCGGGAGGCGGCCAGTACACCTATGTGTCTTCCAAAATGGACACAGTATGCCCAGACTAAAATGCTCACTCCATTGCCTGCCCTTCATATACCCAGGTATTGCCATAAAACGCCATCAGTACATTAGAGTTTAAGACTCGTTCGAGTCGTGCCGCTACAAAGGCCTAGACAACCTTAGATTACACTCCAGCCCCTCAAAAATTTAGTACGCTGCCGGATAGAGCGAAAGGAGAACCTACCTATTCCCACGCCGGCCAGATAGAGGTGCTGGAGCCGCAGGCCTTCCCGCCGAATCAGTGCCCCTCTGTTGACGACAATTTGGGCAAAACCAGACGGCACTTCGCGGCTTAGAAGTTAGCCCAACGCATTCGTAATGGAACCATTCTTCGGGGCACTATTGACGGTCAGTATTTGAGTATACAACTGGAGCGGTCCACTTACGTCGTTATCGCAGGCTATCATAGGGCCAAAGCTGACATCATCGCAGATGCAATACTTAGTCTCGTCAGGATCGATGTCATCCAATGAATCCGTGGGGTCCTCATCCGGCTTCTTCTTTTTGTTGCTCTTACGCCCTTGTGCTCTCTTGACATTGGTTACTGTCTTCTGGCCGTGTTCTGCAGATGTGACGTCGCCCTTGGGAGGAGGTTTTCTGCGAGTGCTCACCCGAGTAGGCGCGGCGATGGCGGGTTGGCTAAATACGCTATGGCGGCGGAGTTCTCGTGATGGCTTGTCAAGATCATTAGGCTTAGGCTCCTCGCTTTGAGCTTTGGGGGTGGGAACATGGCCTCGGGCTGAGCGTGGGCGTGTAGTGAGAACAGTGGCTGACACAGATGTGTCCGGAGTAGTGGCCGCCTGCGATTTGGTGGAAGGCTTGGGGGAGAGGGGTGGACTGTCGACTTTAACTTGTGCAACTGATTCCCTTCTAGGACGTGAAGAAGCTGCCGTTACTGTAGGCTGAGCGGTTACTGGGACGTGAGTGGGAGCTTGAGCAGAAGTAGATGAAGCTTCCTTCACATAGGTCGGAGAGGGCAGGGGTATTCCGTCATAACTGGGCGTTTTCGTATGAGTTTTGGCCCTTATCTTGGGAGTACTCGGACCTGCTGGCGCCAAGGGCACCTGCATACTGCTTATTTTGACGCTCTCATTCGGCAATGGGACAGGGGTGTTGGCTACAGGCGACGGTAGGACGGGAGTTGTCATTCGAGGTGTGGAAGCCGTTACAGGTGCAGGCGCGAGGGGTGGCAAGTTGTTTGTAGGAGCGAGAGGTTGTAGAGCTGGAAGACGTGGCCGCTTTGCTTCGGGTGGATTGGTCCCATTGTCTTGAGGTGCTTGCGACGCTTCCCTGGTTCCATCCATGATAGTGTCGACCGTAGTTGCTGGGGAACTCTCCCGCTTCCGTTTGGTTGCAGGTTTGACGGTCGATCTCCTCCTTGCCGGAGCGGGAGTGACATTAACACTGTCTGATGAAAAATTTAGCTCTTTTAGTCCTTCTGCAGCTTCTTTGATCTTTCGCGTAGCATCTTCTAGATCTTGGGCATCACGCATTGCCTGCTCGCGCTGCGACTCGCGTTTGACCTTTTTCGCCTCCTTGGCCTCATTTAGCTTCATACCTTTATTGACCGTTGCCGTATCCTCCTTCAAAGAATCTCTAGGAGCAGCAGGAGGAGGAGGTGGTGGTGGTGGAGGTGGCGGTGGAGGAAGCGATTGAACCGGTTGCTGTTGTTCCTCGTCCTCCCCCACTGTCAGTGGCTCTGGCGCATGTTCTTCTGGTTCAGCTGGTGCTGGTGCTGCTGCTGGTGCTGCTGGTGCTGCTGGGGCTGCTGGGGCCGCTGGGGCTGCTGGGGCTGCTGGGGCCACGACAACGACTTCCGAAACCGTTTCAGCGGGAGCTGGTAGGGCAGGTTCCGAAGCGGAGGGTTCAACAGCATCTTCATCGAGTATCTCTTCTCCTGCAGCTTCACAGCGGGCCTTTTCCTGCTTATAGAATGTATGCCCACGCCCCTTCCTCTCTAGCTCGCGGCGAATCATAGTATCGCTGGGGCACCAAATGGCATTCTTCTTCATTTGTTTCCGAAGAACGGCCATCTCATACTCGGTGAGTCTGAACCATGGTGCGAATCTACTGCCAGGTCTAGCATCTGCGGGTGGAGGAGATAGTTTAGCCAACGCGTTACTCGTGGATATACCCGCAATGGAACTGTGGACATTTGTGCCCATGACACCTGGTGGTCTAACGCGCGCAGGTTTGGGGAGCTTCGGCGTCCTGTCCTTGTATTTGAGTTTCTTCGCCGACGAAAGATCCATAGGTGATCGGAGATCAAGATCCGAGTCTGATTCATCTGATGAGCTTGCACTTCGTGCTCGCGAGTGCCTAGCGTGAGACCCTGCATGTTTGCGATTTCGGTCTCTTTGGCGCGCACCAGTGCTGGCTGGATGGCGACTGCCATCGAAGTGTAGATGAAGTCGCGGCGTCCGCTCGTATGGCCGATTGGCTGATCGCGAAGCTTGCGGAGAAACTGGGGCTGGGGTAGGGTCGCGGGAAGGTGGCTGTGGCAAAGCTTGAAGTTTTGTCTTGATTATTGCCAGTCGGCGGCAATGGCGTTCTGCAACTTCGTAAAGGCGTGATGCCTCAGCAAAAGTCGACTCCCTACAGTATATAGCCTTGTCTAGAGCAGCGGAAATCTCTTTGCGCAATATCACCGGATCGGGTCGCTCGTTGGCGGCGATGTCTGGGAGTTTGCCATAAGTCTTGGTGAGTTCATGAACGGTCAGGGTGGCGTCAAGGTAAGTCGAGTCGAGATCGCCAACAAGTGTTAAGGAGCGCAAGAGATCGGAAGGGAAGAATTCTGTATAATCGAGGAAATCATTGACAGTAGTTTGAGCGTCGGGATTCGCGGCGGGTTGGGGTGTCATCTCAGACAGCGCACTTGCCGTGGCATCGTCAGCCATGGCGCATCGCGGGGAGCGTTCTGGGAGAGTGATGCCAGACGGGCGCGTCAGACACTCCAGCCACGCGTCGATTATGGTGTAGAGGAGAATCGGATTGACGGTAAGAGCGCGCAGGACGGGGAACGAACGCGGTCGCGGTGGGGGAGATGGAGGTTGTCGTTGAATGTCGCAGCCCCCAGAGTTTAGATAGGGCGGGTGGCCCCTGCGCAGGTTGGTCACAGCAGGATTTGATTGGCAGCCGTCATCCAACCTCACCTCATTCGACCCCATCAATATCGCAGGTGGACAAATACCATTCCACACCAACATCACTTCAAGTGAGAATTCATCAGGTCACAAATCCGTAGGTTCACATTATTTCTGCTACGATTATCCTCAACATCCCCCTCCAAGGAACCCGTAATAGCAAAGGAACCATAATTCCCGGTTCCCGTTTGACCAGTGACACAAGTGAAGCGGTATTGTTATATCTACTTTTTTCCTTGTCCTTCCTTTTCAGCTTAGCTTGTGCTTTGGCGGTTCTCACCGCTAATGTGTGACAAGGCAAAGAGCGGCCATTGCCGCCGCTCAAGCAATTTAGGAGACTGTTATCGTCTTCAGGTCCTTATGGTACCCGAGGAGCATTTCATCGACCTTTTGAGAAGCTTTAGCAATGTCAATTAGGGCTATATTTTTTCGGGCCGTTGAACGTGATGCAGTACTGCCTACTTAGCCAGTATTCACCCATAGTAATCACGCGAAGCCGCCTCGAGTTGTCTGCCGGAATACATATGGTTATATTCCATGCCGCCGTGTTACTTCACCTAACTATGAAACTATGGAAATCGTCCCCGCAGACAGAATTCTCCCAGGCAGGCGGCTGCCTGGCACGTGCTTACCGCTCCTGTAGAATCTCCCCCACTCTGTTGAAATCAGCTAGCGCTTTTGTGTCCTCCAACCTTTCGCTCCCTATTCTCCAGCTCACGGAGCATCGTTTGTCAGTCATTTCTACGACACTGATCCAATCATGGCATCTCGCCTTGAACGATTGGAAAAACTTGTTCAAGCTGACCTAGCTGCCTTGCCTGAGCGACCTCCTTCACCGGTGGACGATAGCTCTGAAGGCGGTGTCGCACTCGGCAGCAATGGACGTGCTGATTATCCCAAAACCAGCGATCCTGTAGACGGTCCGGTTGCATCTCGTCAAATCGAGCTGCATGATTCGACAGTCCTCTCACCTTCCGCTGCTGAAGAACTCGAGAGGCGCTTCGTTTGGCTCAAGGATTCGGCAAGTTCCTACAAAGCAGAACCGTATCAAGCGCCACCGGCATTGCAGATCAAGCTGCCCACGGCAACTCTCCACAGGGGCGAGCTTTGCAAAGCTTCTGAATACTTTACTCCAATTGCTGCTCTGGCCAAGTATCCCTACAAGTTCTGCAACAAAGTCCATTCACAAAACATCGCCAGCCGGTTCTTTGACCAAGGCAAGTTTTGGGAACGAGAGTGGGACCTGTAAGTTACACCCGAGAGACGCTGCTTCCCGTTTCCACCTCCGCTGGCCGGCGCGCTTGCCGCTGTTGCAACTCCAGAAGCTTTGCTGACTTGGGATATAGGTACTACGTATGGGATATCGACGACACTTTCAAGCCACTTATCCTTGTTCGCGAAGAGCAAGTGTGTAATCTACTCGCCGAGATCAACTCAGTGTTTGATCTGGAATTGAAGATCACAGACCAGCAGCGCGAAGAAGGGTTGGTCGGCCGCTTTCCTGACCATCCTCGTTGTGTCCCACGCTACCTTGGCCGATCACACACGCGCGCAGAGTTTGACGACATGGTAAACAATACACCAAGCGAATCTTTTTGCGGACCCAACGAGCCACTGGCACCGCCAGCAGATGGCCGCACCCTCGAAGACTTCAAAGAGCTTGTTGAAGCCATGAGGGATGCGCAGAAAGCCCGGAACAAGGCCACTAGGGAGAAGAAGAAGGTTGAGCAGAAGATTAAGCAGACGAACATGGTAGATAGATTCAAGAGAACTCAGCGTTATCTTGGACTTCGATTAAACACCCCCGGCAGTGAGTGTCCACCATCCTCCAATTATCGATTTTACCCTATCGCTTGAAATCTGTCCAATGTCTTGCAGCTAACCTTTATATTCCAGTGCCTGGTCCGATTGACCCAAACAAGCCCGCACCTTTCACCTTTGAAAACTCCGTCGTCTTTGTGTGTGTTGACGTCGAGTCATATGAGAAGGCCCACGACAAGATCACTGAAATCGGAATTTCCTCACTGGATACTCGTGATCTTATAGACCTAGCACCAGGAATCGACGGCGCGAATTGGCGGGCAAAGATCCACGCTCGCCATTTTCGGATCGAGCAGTATAAACATTTGGTAAATTTCGAATTTGTCAGTGGCCACCCTGATCGGTTCGAGTTCGGTCAGTCAGAGTTTGTTCGTCTGGAAGATGCTGCCACACGAGTTGCTGAATGCTTCCGGCCACCTTTCTGTGCTTCTACATCCACTGGCCTTGCAACCATGGAGAGCCTTAGCCTCGAAGACCGTAAAGTTATCTTTCTTGGACACGACGGACAGACTGATATACGCTATCTCCAAAAACTTGGATTTGATCCGTTAAAGCTGGGCACCATCTGCGAGGAAGTTGATACGGCAACTTTGTATCGCGTTTGGAGACGCGAACAAAATCCAACTATGCTCGGCCGGATCTTATGTGATTTTGATATTGCCGGCTGGTTCTTGCATAATGCTGGAAACGACGCTGTGTATACCGTATATGCGATGCTTGCCATCTGCGTGCGCGAAGCTACCATACGGGAGTCTGCAGCAATGGACACTAAACGTAAAGAAGACAAAGCTGACAAAATAGCACAGCTGACTGCGATGGCCCAGCAGCGAGCTGAAGATGAAGCAGAGGGTTGGTCGGATACTGAAGACACTGGAGGCGATCCTGAGCCGATTGTGCTAAGGGAAAAACAACAAAAGGTACAAGCATCCCCAGATACCACACAGCCCAACGTAGCCCCGCCACCGCATCGACAGCTGTCCTCTCCTAAACCTGTCTACGCGCCGAACAATGCAGGAGACATTCATGGCCGGGGACGAAATACAGGGCGCAGAGGCGAAACACAGGGAAGGGGAGCCCGTGGCAATCGTGGGGCGAAACATTCAGGCCCAGTCGGAGACGGGACGATCCGAATGCACTCTGGCTATTCACACGAGCGTCGAGGCTCCTCAAGCAGGCGTGGGGTTCGATCAGGCCGTGGCCACAGCAACACGACTACCAATGCGAGCCGATCCAACAGTGCCGCCGACGCCTCTGAATATTTTGCTGTTCAAAAGACCGGAAATCTTCTTGATTGAGTGCATGGCCGACCTCGGGGGTCGGTTAAGCACAACGTACACCAGAGCCCCTGCTGACCGTTGAGCTGATAGGGAGAAACCAGTGGCCCCTAGGAGTCGTCAAGTATTCAATTTCAGCCAAAGGAGACTTTCACATCGTGGATTATACATTTGGGTTTAAGGAACAATAATTCTCGGAACCCATTCCCCCAAACCGAAACATCATCCACTGCCATTAGAGTCGGCAGATGTAATTTGTTTTCTAATTTCGATCGAGCCATTGCCAAACCTGCGGGAGAACACAGTCATGTTTCTGTCGAAACTGCGTGGTATTGGATCATGGAGGACTCAGGTATGCTATACGAAAATGGAGAACTCAACAAGTTTGCTCTCAGGACGCTGAATTGAGTGGTGCCTTCATGTAGCAGGAAAATGCCAAACGTCTCTTAACTAAAATTGAACACTGAAATGGTCGAACTTGCATATGCAGGTGGTTCAAGGATCACCACATTCAAGTCTGCTGAACTATAAACGATCAACTCGAGATGGTGAGGACCGTGCACGAATACGAAATTGGGAATGCCGTCTGTTAAGGTAACTATGCGTCCATGACGAGCGCCAAGCCTACAGTTCCCAAGGCGTGATCGGCCCACATGGGTTGAAGAGCTTTCCCCACAAGCCGCCACCGCCATTCTTTATTTGCCTTCGAGTGATCTTCTCGCCTCAATCCTCTCCACTCTTCTGCACGCAGTAATCTATGGCAGGAACTGAACATATCCTTTGAGCTGTTCATGGCGCCACCTAATTTCTGCTAATCGTTTTCTCCAGTAATTCATAGTAGTCTTTGTCCACTATGCCGACCGCGGAGACCCTGACCGTACCTACCCAGCGACATGGCTTGTCCATGCGGCATTCTCCCTCTCCGAACAGATCAAAGAAATCGCGTCTCTCACAAATGCCGTTTGGAAGCAACAAGACTCGTGATAACCAGAGCGAAGATCGTCTAGGTCGAGATACAACGCGGCGCTCAACACAATCGCGCAGTTCAGAGAGTGACAAATGGTGGAAGACGCGCCTATTCAGTGGGATGATAAATGATATCAGGCGTCGAGCACCTTTCTATTGGAGCGATTGGAAAGATGCTTGGGATTATAGAGTGGTGCCTGCGACCGTATATATGTATTTTGCGAAGTATGTACTCGTGCCATCAATATCAGCTTTAAACCTATTACACCTTTCACCCTGGGGTTGTGAGTTCTAAAGATGTACCTCCGCCAATTAGCTAATTGGCATTGCCCTCCGCCCGTTCACTCTTACTACGGTTTCACGCGACGTGCGGAATTGATTCTGATCATACTAGTATCCTGCCTGCTCTTGCCTTCTCGTTAGATATGTTTGCAAAGACCGACCAGAGCTTCGGAGTGAATGAAGTTCTGTTAGCTTCGGTTTTGGCCGCTGTTGTATTTTCAGTGGCTGCAGCTCAACCACTAGTCATTGTCGGTGTCACTGGTATGTCAAATATGTCGGTTCTTGTAATTATGACACTGAAAGTTTGCAGGTCCTATCACAGTGTTCAACTATACCGTGTATGACATAATAACTCCACGTGGTACGAATTACTTCGCATTCATGTGCTGGATTGGAATGTTAGTTGTCTTCCAACCTGACTAAAGTCAGGTGCTAAACAAAGTGTACAGATGGTCACTAATCATGCATTGGATACTTGCCATCACCAATGCATGCAACGCGCTGAAATACGTTACAAGATTTTCTTGCGACATCTTTGGATTCTATGTTGCTTTCATCTACCTCCAGAAAGGCATCCAAGTCCTTACTCGTCAATGGGAGGTTGACGACGCATCAGCATATCTATCCATAGCAATTGCCTTGATGGTGTTAATGGTAGCATACATTTGCGGCATCGTAGGCCATAGCTCGCTTTTCCAACGACATATTCGAAAATTCATCGAGGATTACGGAACGCCACTAACAGTTATCTTCTTTACTGGATTTGTTCATATCGGCAAGATGAGGAATATCGAACTTCTGAAACTTCCGACATCGAAAGCATTCTTTCCAACGAGCGATAGAGGCTGGTTCATCCACTTCTGGGACATAAGTGTAGGGGATGTATTTCTGGCCATTCCGTTTGCGGTCCTGCTTACCATTTTATTCTACTTTGATCACAATGTATCTTCCTTGATCGCGCAAGGCACCGAGTTTCCACTGAGGAAACCTGCCGGATTTCACTGGGATATCTTCCTATTAGGACTCACCACCGGGGTAGCAGGGCTATTGGGCATTCCCTTCCCAAACGGTCTTATTCCTCAGGCACCATTCCATACGACATCCCTCTGCGTCACACGGACAGTCGCAGACGGTGACGACGAAGCCAACAAAGGCCATACCCACCGAATCGTAGACCACGTTGTCGAACAGCGCGTCTCCAACCTAGCCCAAGGTCTCCTGACACTCGGCACTATGACTGGACCCCTTCTCATCGTCCTACACTTAATCCCTCAAGCCGTCTTAGCAGGTCTCTTCTTCGTGATGGGAGTACAAGCCCTCGAAGCTAACGGTATAACGCTGAAAATCCTGTTTCTAGCCAAGGATCGGCATCTGACACCGCGTTCTGACCCATTGACCCGGATCCAGCGCCGCAAAGCGATCTGGATCTTCATCGCCCTAGAGCTGATTGGCTTTGGTGCCACCTTCGCTATTACACAGACTATTGCTGCTATTGGCTTCCCAGTGTTTATTCTCTTGTATATCCCGATGCGAACGTGGGGTTTACCTCGCTGGTTTACACCGGAAGAACTCAATATCCTCGATGCTCCAACCGCAAGTCCATTCACTATGGAGTCCGTTGGCGGGAATCACGGGGAGACGTTGGAAGCTGGCACGAGTGGCTCTGGCACCCCAATGCCTGGGTTCGGCACGGAGCAGGCAGTCTTTGATGAGAGTGACGAAGCGGAGCGAGGAGAGGCACGTAAATCAAGTGATAAGTTTGGCGATGGGATGAAGGAGTTGGATAATGTTCGGAGTCGTGGGGAGGCAAACGCAGAGGGGGCAAGTAGGAGGAGGAGTAGTTTTAGAACTCCAGAGGGGATTGAGTTAGAGAACTTGACAAAAGACTAGAGAGTAGTAAGTCGGTGTTGAATGTGATCGATGGGATGCAAGAGGGGTGTTAAGAGAAGACTGGTCAGTCACAAAAAGGGGAGTGATAGGTCAAAGCTCTACTAGATTTTTCGAGGAAAGTATGGAATTCCCATGAGCTACGGACTGTTACGGGTAACTAAACCAAAAGCCAAACACACTATCGGTTTCTCCATATCATCTACTTTATTTACCTCGTCTCAAAGTCCATCTTTTGTATTTCTCCGAAGGACGGCCTTTTGAATCTTTTAGTCACTGTGAATTTGAGCATTCGGGTTTTTTGAAGCATGGACAAAATAAGCTTGAGCTGAAAAATGTTAGGATCAATCGAAGAAGAGAATCTCATGCTACAAAGAAACTTCGGCGAGGGGTGTCCCTTCGCAATTTGTCTTTATCTCCTATCACGGCAATATAATGATGATGCAGTCAGCTTGTTTTGCTTTTCGTGGAGTACACCTTTTATGTCTAGTACACTGGTGAGGTCATTTACCGATTCCCCCTTCTTGATTTCCAGATCTATCTCCTGCCAGACTATAGCCGTCGCGTCGGAGTCAACATGTCTCACTTGACACGACGATACCCGGTTGGTTTTGTGGGCCAGAGCACGGATCTCTGCTTCCGCCCTCATTATACGACATAGATGCTGGATTTTGACTGCAGGCTAGCAATTCGTATTAACATTTACTGCCATCGAAACAGCTGCGCGAAGCAAAATTCGGAAGCTTCCTCGTACAGAATACGTGCGCGAGCAACATTCTAAATCAGACGTGCAATGGTGCTGCACTTGTGTTGAACTCGGTGCTAGACTAAGATGATGAGATGTCATTTTAACTGTTTACAAGAATATTATGCGACCAAAGTGCGAAGTTGTCTACACCACGGTCTATCCCGTTTCTCGGGCTGTGAAGCCTACTTCGTAGTGACCTCTAAGATGGTGATAAGTATTAATTTCACGACTACCATTGCTTTCTATCGTTCTTCCTGTGTCTTTTATATCTTTGTTAAAATAGTATCGTATCAGGTGCAATATCCCTTTGGCTGTATCACCTTTAAAAAATTGTCTAGATGCGGCTTAACAAGTATCAATTATTAGCTAATGTCGTTGCTGGACTTGTAGGAAGCATTTCTGCAAACCCAGTCGCGAAACGAAATGAGTCAATGGTGAACGACTGGTCACAAATCACCCCTTCAGAGAGATCAATTAGGTTCCATGCTTTGAGAACTTCACATGCACAAGACTAGAGGTTCCTTTAGTCTATGATGATCTAAGTGTGGGGACTGTAGCCATTGCATTCACTCAGGCCGCTGCCGAGGACGAAGGAGCACCGAGTGTTATCATGAATCCAGGTATATGGAAATGTCTACAAGTAATAGATCACAAACATTGACAGGTACTTTTAGGTGGAGATGGCGACTCAGCTGTCAACACAGTCCAAGCCTCTTCCGAGACGATACGCCAAGTAGTTGGCCAAGATTACCACATCATAGGTATGGATCCTTGCGGTGTGCATTTCAGTGGACCGAGTGTGGATTGCTTCAATGGAGATATGGACTCGGCGAATGCTTTCTTCTCGTCCCTTTACTCAGGCGGCACTGCGGAAATTGATAAATACACACTCGATTCTCTCTACGGACTGAGTGGGGCCTACGGCGATTTCTGCAGGGAAACACTGAACAAGTCTGCTAGCTATATTGGCACTCCTGCAGTAGCGATGGGCATGGTTACATTTGCAGAAGCACAAGCTGTTGCTAAAGGAGAGGAGCCGAAAAAGGCAAAGGTGAAGTATTGTGGTATCAGTTATGGTACAGTGCTTGGCGCAACCTTTGCTAGTTTGCATCTCGACCGTGTTGGAAGATTTGTTTTAGACTTAGTGGACTTAGGGGACGACTACTACGGTGGATTCTAGCTTGGCTCACTATGGGACACTAACCTAACCTTCAGGACTTTCTTTCACTTCTGTTCCAAAGCTGGGCCCGATAAATGTGCTTCTATGCACGTAATGATGAAGAGGTTGAAGCTCACAGACAACGGGGCTTCATATTAGACTATCGGGATTGCTGCTGAGGTTGTATTTGGTATCGACTTATGCCCATTCACGTATCCTTGCCTTGCTGCGTAGCCTTGCGCGGCATACAGAACAGTCGTAGGCTGCAACATATGTTGTTAAATTCGAAGTCTGCACCATCGTTTAAGGGTGACACCAAAGCCAAAATTGCACGAGAATGAGGGAATATTATTTTGATATGTATCCACGTTATTTTTGGAGGTATTTGCTATTTTTACCGATTTTTGAGGTATATACGGGCGCATGGAAAATTGCCTACGTTTTGAGACGGGGTGTTGAACAAGCACTTTCTGTCCAAGCATCTTAACACATTTGCATCTAGACAGCGATATCTATCTCTCCAGTCTGTGAACAGATTGCATTAGACACAAGTGCGCGTGTCGACCCCGCACTATTAGTGCTCAGACTCCATGGGTATCATCGTCTGGTAAAGCGCCAATCTCCTTCCAGATTTTCATGTATGGTGAGTATAGTCCTCGGGAAGGCTTCACCACAAAAGCTTGGTAACTCCGAACTTCGTACTCGCCCATAAACTCGTCCCCTGGCTGTCATCATCTTCAATAAATCTAAGACACCTTATCCTCGACTTTTCGTTTGTGTTGTTTTGATTCGCCGAAACCAGTTTTCGACGTTCTCCCTCCCCTTTCTCACTGTCGAACTCCCGCAATAATTTTCCCGTGTAAAGATTCCATAACTTGATCTTTGCTTCTTCATCCGCAGCAGCAACTAGGCCAAGCCTTGGGCAGGTATCAAGCCCCAGATCAGGAGTATCGGTATTGGAGTAATTAAATTCTGTGATGCTGATGGAATGGTTCGGGAAGGGCAGCCCACTTGGAAGCGGGGCCAATGGTGTTCTTTTCCGTTTGTTACTCGAAGCTTTGCCATTCTTCCGTGGAGGCTTATGTGATCCCAGAAATGTCGACGTGGGAGTCTTTTTATGATGATCGGCTGAACGCATGTCGTAGACATTCAGAGTATTACAAATCCCCGAACAAACGATCCGCGTGAAATCATCGCCCCTACGTATCTGGTTTATTGGTGCTCCCGAGGAAAGAATGTGTCGGGACCCTTGTGAGCGGATATCATAAACTAGTATCTTGCCATTTCGGCATCCTAGACATATCGTGGTGGATGACAGCCACTCGCATGCGAGAACATCTGAATCTGCCTGCAAAACCGTCGAACAGTCCCATGTACCTGAAGGGCCACGTGTATAAAGCTGCAGATCTTTTGATGCACCAACAGCAATATGTTCAGTTGCAGCTTCTGGCAGGCTATTGTCGACGAAAGGGGATAAATTTGGACGAGGGGAGGAGGTCCAGATAGCACTGCAATTACGGGGTGTGAACTGCTGTCCAAGATAGGGGCCGTCGCGATCGGGATCCGTAAGGTAGACAACTGGGGGTCTGTCTGCTCCAATAGTCGTTACTACTAATGCACCAGATGCCGGCAAATAGTTCAATGACGAGACTGGGGAAGTCATCCGTGCCAAGGATTGTGGTCCGTCAAAGTCGGTGAAGTAATCTTTGTTAAGTATTGAGAAAGGATCTTCTTCTTCATCTTCAGAAGGCGTCAATGTGTACTCCGGATGATTGCGCCAGATGGCTGTGTTATCAACGGCAACGAATAGGTCTTTAGAGATTGGGTCTCGGTCGAAGTATCGGAGGGCTGGGGCTAGGGTGACTGGTCTTTGACCACGGCGGGTAGAAACAAGTGCGCCCGGCCATACATTTTGGAGTTGGTATGACTGGCGTTTTTGACCGATCTCTCGTTGAAGATAGGCCTGGTAGAAGTAATTATTGCGATATGGAGCGACAATGGTCTCCTTCTGACGCCTTTGCGATCGCACAGCTCGCTCTCGGTCGATCTGCTTCTTTTTGGACTCTCTAGCGATATTGTCTTTGGTGTATTTATAGTTTGGGAGAGCCCGAGATGCTGATTCGATTCGAAAGTATTTTCCCTTTTCTCGATCTGCGCGGTCCTATGTTATTACTGTTTTGCCTGGAGGCAAGATTTTGTCTAACCGAAATAGAAGCCTGGAATCTCGCGTCCGTCCATGATGGAAAGATTAGAGGAAGAACAATCCGGCAAAGGCTCGAGAGCCTGGTCGTTCCTCTAATTTAACATGTGACCTGACAAGTTGTGGATGCAGGAACGTTTGTGTTTGGTGCTATCTGGTCTAGCTGGCGGCGCTGCACATAAAAGTTACGCGAGTCAGAGCTTAAAAGTCTTATCGATAAGAGTGGGTCCTAGACCGAGGCATGACGCCACAGGTTCTCCATCTAACAATTCATCATCACTACATAGTTGAATTGCATATTCTTCGCCTTCGATTTTTCATTAAATTCCCTCCCTTTCTCTCTCTGGCTTATTTGTAGTCTTCTTTCTTCCTCCACCTACGTTCTTATGCTTCTGAGCATAGGTTCTCGAAGACTTAGGACGTCTCACTCCCCATCATTGACATCTTCTTCTATGCGCCTCTCCCAAATCATGGCTCACCTGAATAATTTAAACACAAACGGGACCCCTCGTGCCTCGCATACACTATCCTCAATTCCGAAATCAAACGTTTTCACTTCCAATCTCCCCTCTGATCCAGCCTTCCTTACGCCCGCAGACTCTCATGCGGCGCCTCGCGAAACATTGGGCCCGCGGCTCGTCAAGAATGCACTTTATACCTACGTGCGTCCGGAAATAACACATTCTCCAGAATTACTAGCGGTGTCAAAAAGAGCATTGAATGACATTGGGCTGAAAGAGGATGAGGCAGGTACTGAAGATTTTAAACAGGCGTTTGCAGGGAACAAGATCTTGACTTGGGATGAGGACACGAAAGAAGGAATATATCCCTGGGCACAATGCTATGGTGGCTATCAGTTTGGGCAGTGGGCTGGACAGCTTGGAGATGGTCGAGCGATCTCGTTGTTTGAGACGACGAATCCGGACACGGGTGTACGATACGAAATTCAACTAAAGGGTGCAGGAAGGACGCCTTACTCCCGCTTTGCAGATGGTAAGGCTGTGCTTCGAAGTAGCATCCGCGAATTCATTGTTAGCGAATATTTGAATGCGATAGGGATACCATCAACAAGAGCGCTGGCCTTGACACTGGCCACTAAGAGCAAGGTCATGAGAGAAAGAATGGAACCGGGAGCTATCGTCACCAGATTTGCTCAAAGTTGGGCCAGATTGGGGACTTTTGATTTACCACGCACACGAGGCGATCGTCCACTCCTCCGTCAATTGGCAGATTACACCGCTGAACACATCTACGGGGGTTGGGACAAGCTCCCCTCGAAATTACCTGCCGGCGACCCGAAAATCTCCTTCTCAGACATAAAAACTGGCCTTTCAAAGGACGAAATCGAAGGCGGTCCAGGAGAAGAAGAAAACCGATACGTCCGCCTCTACAGGGCCATAATTCGCGCCAACGCCCGCACAGTTGCCCACTGGCAAGCATACGGCTTCATGAACGGCGTCCTAAACACAGACAACACAAGCATCCTCGGTCTATCCATCGACTTCGGCCCCTTCGCCTTCCTCGACACCTTCGACCCTATGTACACGCCGAACCATGACGACCATATGCTCCGCTACTCGTACCGCAACCAGCCCACAATAATTTGGTGGAATCTAGTCCGGCTGGGTGAAGCACTTGGCGAGCTCCTCGGCATTGGCCCCAACGTCGACACGGAACTATTCATCGAAAAGGGTGTACGCGAAGAAGAAGCCGAAGAGCTAGTCAAGCGCGCAGAGGGCGTGATCGACCGTGCGGGCGAAGAATACAAAGCTGTCTTCATGGCCGAATACAAATCCCTCATGACCGCCCGCCTAGGCCTAAAAGTTTTCCAAGAATCTGACTTCGAGGAATTATTCTCAGAATTCCTGGACTGGCTTGAGGCATATGAACTAGATTTCCATCATGCGTTTAGACGGCTGGGTTACGTGAAGTTGGACGAATTGCAGACTGAACAGAGTAGGAAAGATGTAGCTGGGCGTTTCTTCAAGGGTGGCGAGGCTCCTAGACAGGAAGACGAAAGTCGTGAACGGATCGCGAAATGGTTGGATAAATGGGCTGCTAGGGTGAAACAAGACTGGGGTGAGGGTAAAGACGAGGAAAGGAGAGTGGCCATGGAGAAGGTCAATCCAAAGGTATGCTTACTTCATCCCTCTAACCGCTTCTTATTTCCCAATGTCTGTGGAAGTTGAATAGAATTACTAACATACAACAGTTCGTCCCACGCTCCTGGATCTTAGACGAATTGATCGACCGCGTAGAAAAGAAGGGCGAAAGAGAGATTCTAGAGAATATGATGAAGCTGAGTCTTAACCCGTTCGAAGAGCACTGGGGATGGAGTGAGGAAGAGGAAGAGAGGTTCTGTGGCGATGTACCAAAGTATAAGGGTATGTTGCAGTGTAGCTGTAGTTCATAGAGCGGGCATGCACATAAGAGAGCTTGTAGCAGCAGCGAAATCTAGATACGCACTATACAGTATCCACTAATCGTATATGATAAAACAACTTTATCCACATGCATGATCTACCCATCAACACCTCCAACCAAATACTCCCCAACCTCCAAATTCACCGTCCTCCCTAGACCCCTAACCCACTCCCACCCAAAGTTAACCCTCCACTTAGCATTCACATCTAACGCATCGTTACCCCCCGCCCCACCAGCCCTCACAAGCAATCGCATAGACGTAAGCGTCGCAATTTGCGTATTAATATCCGCAGATTGAGGCACAGGACCATCTAGCAGAGCCCGAAAAATAGCCAAGAGCCTGTCGAGAGGGAAAGGGGACGGGGTCAAGAGGTGACGAGGTATGCGACGGTGTTTGGACTTCGTGACACCGGATTGTGGGTTGACGCGACGCTTGTTCTTGCGCTTATCTGTGTGCTTCATGAAGTATGTCACGTCCGTTCGGGCGGGGTTGTAAGAGGCTAGGTATGCGGAAATTAGGAGGTGGGTAGTGTAGTATGGTAGATCGTGGGTTATTGTTTTGCGTTTTACGAGGGTCCTTGATGGGGCACTGAGTATCTTGGTGCCTTCGGTGCTGTTGGTGCCAGGTGTTTGTGTTATGATTTGGTCCAGAACAGAGTCTTCGAGTTGGAACAGGTGTCTGCGATTCACCATCAATCGACTGAAATCTCGCGTGCCAAACGTCCCATCGACAACAGGTTTCACAAACTCTCTCCATAGCTTCATTGCCGTGCTTTTGAAAGAGACAAGATCTCGCCCTGTGTGTTTCGAGAGCGAATCCCATACTGCGGCCAAAAATCGATTCCACAACCATTCATCGTCCTCCGCCGCTAGATCTGGGGTATAGTCGGGGAATTGCTCAAGGCTTGGAGGCGTAAGAAATATCTTCGGGGGGTTGCGCGTAAGAATTTCAAGCAGCGAGGGGCGGGTATATGGAGGAAAGTTAAGGTGTGGAATTCCGGATTTGTGGAGGGCGTGAGTAGGTGGTAAAGTGGTGATCAATATAATCGATAAACTGGGAACCTAGTAGTTCGATTAGAAAGGATGGCAAGAAAGTCACTCGATCAGTCAACGTACAATTTCCCCGAATCGCGCAATTGCAGGAAGCATTGTCAGAGGCAGCTCTCGTTGCTTGTCAATGCCATCGAATACGATTACAAACTTCCCTCTGCCTTCAAACATCCGCTGAAGATGCGCCGCTAGGCTATTCAAGTTCTCTGTCCGAGCATATGGCCGCCTATCAATATTCTCTTCGTAATGTTCGTTTAGGGCATCTAGACAACTCGACGTAGTTCGCTCTAGCAGATGGCGACCCGTTATGCATTCCCGCGAATTGACGATCGCAAACGGTAAGGATGAAAGCTGAAGTTGGCGCTTGATAATTGAGGACTTCCCAGTCGCTGCAAGTCCATGGGCAACGAGAAGCGGGGGAGATGGGAGGGTTTGCTTGGACTCATTAGTTATGAGCAGTAGTGTCGAAGGGGATGCCTCACAGAGTATAAAGCCGCAAGCTGATCTATTTGGAACTGTCTACATCTGAACTCATCCTTGAGCTGTTCAAGAAGCTCGTCGGGCAGCATTGCGCTGGTGATGTTTCTAACTGAGAAATGATGATTTAGAGTTGAAGTTGTGATCAAGCGCGCTAAAGTTCCCGACGCTCGACGCGGCCACACGTGACGCTAGCAATGCACCCATGCCGACCTCAAGTCACATTGGAAGTTGAGTATTCACAAAAGATTGTCGATCACCAATGGTAAATGACGTCCGGTAAGAGACGTCAAAGTAGCTGATACATGCCTAATTCTATAGTACAGGTCCTGTGCCATTGCCATCCCTCGTTAATTCATTCTGGAGACCGTTTATCATCTATACATGTAGGGTATCGTCAATGCTTTTCGTAGTCATAGTAGCCTCCCCTGCGTCTGCGTCGTCTTCATTATCCCATTCCCATGCCAGTAATTTCCAATTCAGTTCCGCCGGACGCCAGAAGATTCCGTGCCCAAGTGTACCAGCATCAAGACTGCCCTGTGGCTGAGTGGTAATTGGTCCAGCCGTGAGTCCTCCCGTGAGTGGCATTCGGCTGCCAAATACACAGCGCTTGAAACGTGAATGCAAAATGGCCATGGAACACATTACGCACGGTTCGTGTGTGATGTAAATATCCAAGTCGACGCAAAGATATCCGTTTGATGGAATATTGTCCTTTTCATAGACGTCCTTTTCGAGATCAGTGAGTGGTGAGTCGCAAAACAGCTTTCGATCGAGTAAGTCGGGATCTTTACCAAGGGCTCGCAATCGCTTCTTGGCGACCATGGCAATTGCTCGCTGTACACAGTGTGCCATGGCATTGCCCGGTCCGACTTTGTCCTCGGCAGTGCCTAAGGGCGAACGCCAGCGGCAGTCTCCTGCTACTGCAACAATCTCCCGGACGCCACTCCTTGAATCCACAATCACGCAGCCCGCTTTTTCTCCAAGACATAACTCCTGTATCTGACTACCCGCTTTACGAGCCAGCGAAAGCCACCCTCCGGCCTCATCCTCTATCTCGGCGGCACTTCGTGCTACCAGACTTGGGTGAGGGCCGTAAGGATTGGTGTTCTTGTACGAGATCGGCCAGTAATCGCCACTCCATTTCGCTGCCTGTTCGGCAGACGTAGGAGCGAGTGCTGGCACGGTGATGTAGAACATCCTCGGTGGGTGGGATCTGCTTTCAAAGGGCGGGTTGCGTCGTAGAGCATCTAGGAGCTCAGCATGCTGAATGGCCTCGACGGGGGAGGCTAGGAAATATCGCACTGTATCCTCAAACTCAGTATTGTCTTCTTCCAAAGCATACTCAGAAGGGTTTTCCACATCACCTCTGGGTGATTTGAATTGCTTCTGAAGATGCGGTGGTAGATATTTGTATTGTACTACTCGACGCAAGTGCTGAAAGTCTGCCGTTTTGAGGTCTGGAATCGCCTGCTGCACTACGTCCTTGATGACGCCCGCGAATCGTGCTGGACACTCGACCACGTAGGCCTGGTAAGTTTCTAGAGCAGCGCGGACCTCGTCTTTTGTCTTCAAGGGTACAAGCCGACCTTTGCGAGGCTCCAAGTCGAGCTCGACGAGCGAGTTGGAGAGCTGAAGGAGGGTTGAGTCTGAGTCATCGCCGCCTCGTAGCGATACCATGACATGTTCAGCTTGGGGGGGACGTCCAGAGGGGGAAAAGAGAAGAAAAAAGAGTCGGCGCGGCTTGGTGCGCGATGGTGGTGGTGGGAGGCTTGAAGCTATCCGCGAGTGGAAGTGTTTGCAAACAGGGCAAACGGTCGGCAGTTGGAGGGGCGGGTCGCTTCCCGAAGCTGTTGGTGGAAACAACAGCCCACTAGCCCACCAGCCCACCAGCCCCATGTCCCTTCTGTGCCTCTTCTCTTTCCCGCGCCGCCTCCGCACCTTCGACAACCGCTGCGGCGAATTAAGAGGGCCTTGTTTCACTGGCATGGAGCCCCCGCCCGAGAGCTTGCCCGGAAATCTTCACCCCCAAGAGTTCGCCTAGGCCAGATGTCGTTCCTTGCGTGCATGTAACCTGCATACAGTATCTGCCGATGGATTCATTCGGACCGGGCCTTGCATGGCTCTGCCAACCACGCGGGGGGATTCAAATAGCTATGTAACCGTCTTGAACCGCCAATTGCAACTTCCTACTTTTTCTCCTTCTTCCCTTTGCTCCTGCGCCTCGTGCCAATTTCCCATTATGGAGGGAAAGACTGAGCAAGTTCACGGTGTTGAGACCGTTGGCAATGACCATGCGACCAAGCACCATGGCCCACACATAGCAACCTTACAAGAGGAAGCTGTAGAAGATGCAAGACACATCGATCTGGGCTGGAGATCGTGGATTGTTGTCTTCTTTTGCTGCTTTGCGTATGTCAAATGTGCCTCGTGTCGTAGTAAGCCATTTATTGATTGACCATTTGTAGCATTCTCGCGCAAGTCTTCGTCGTAGTCGCTGCAGGTTCCGTCATCGCCTTCATCATTCGAGATTTGGGTGAACCTGCAATTGCCGGATGGATCATTCAGGTATCTAGACACTCAGATCGCATCATGCATCCAGTAGGGTCATCACTCACTCGCGACAGGGCCCTCTCCTCATGCAAAGCGTACTTTCTCCCCTCGTTGGACGTCTATCCGATGTGCTCGATCGAAAATATCTCGCTTCCATCCCACCACTAGTAGCTTTTGTCGGTGCCGTGGTCTGTGCGAAGGCGACGTCGATGAACATGTTGATTGGTGGCGGAATTCTGATTGGAGTTACTCTTGCGACTATCGCAATTGTCCAAGCCATACCTTCTGAGATTCTACCACTAAAGTACCGTGCTCTGGCCAATGGATTCGCTTTTGTAGGTGGCGCACTAGGCGGGCTGTAAGTCATGGTCTATCCGCGTAGTTCTGCGTAGAGCTAAACAATACATAGCATTGGAGGTCTCGCAGCTGGCGCAGTCACCAATTCAAACCCAGCAGGCTGGCGTGGCATTTTCTGGATCCAAGCTGCCCTGCATGGAACTACATCTTTGGGTCTCTTGGCCTTCTATTGGCCCAAAAAGAGATCAGACTACCCGAAAATGAGCGTCAAGGAATATATGTGGGCCTGCGATCCGATCGGCTCTCTACTCTTCGTTTCTTCAGCGACCTTGATGCTTCTTTCTCTAAACTGGGCTGGTGGACGATATGCCTGGTCAAATCCACACGTTGCTGCTCCATTGACCGTCGGTATCGTCCTGTTGATCGCGTTCTGCGTTTACGGTAAGGTCCCAGTTCTATGAGAGTCGGCCGGTGGCAAGCTAAAACCAATCAGAATGGAAAGGCAGAGAGGATGGAATTGTGGCCCACGTATTCTTCAAGAATGGTCCAAACTTTTGGCTTAGTACATTCGCATTTGCAGTCGAAGGGTAGGTTGTTATGATCACCAGACTTGGTAACATCGCTGATAATGATAATAGCTGGATTTACTACTCGGCAGTTAATTCAGTCACACCCCAAATCATTCTCAACCTCGGTTTCGAGAATAATTCATGGGATATTGCGATCCGTCAACTATCCTACAAGATCCCATCATTGGTTTGTTCGCTACCTATCACCATGTACGCCACGTACTTTAAAGACATGCGCACTCCACTCGTAGTCACATACCTTATCTTCCTGGCGGCGACAATCGGCTACGCATGCATCAAACCCTCGTGGGACGTGGCACAAATTGCGCTTACAGTACTTACGGGTATCGGAACCTCGGGCCCATTGACATTACTTGTGGCATGTGTTCAGTTCTCCGCACCCCATGCTTTCCTATCCACCGCCACTGGTCTTGCATTCTCAGCACGCGCGATCGGCGGTGCCTTCGGTAGCGCTGTCATTTCTGCTATTGTCAATGGCCGTTTAGCGTCACATTACGCAGGCGATGTAGGCTCCGCCGCCATAAAGGCAGGACTTCCAGAATCTTCAGTAACAGAACTAATAACCACCATGCGCGCCGGAAAACCTGCACCTGTCGAAGGTGCCACGCCTGAAATAATGCAAGCAGCATGGCAAGCAAGTTATTGGAGCTACGCAAGAGCTTATCGCTTAGGCTGGTGGAGCGTTGTTCCATTCGTGGTCCTGGCAACCGTTTGCGTGGCATGTCTTAGAGGTGTGAAGGAGTTGATGACGGAGAAGGTGGAGGCTACTGTTGAGAATGTTTCGGATGATGAGGAGAAGAAAGTCAATGCATGAGTATGGGTACAGAAATCTGGTCCCACGCGGGGGGTACGGGGTTGGGATTATGTGAATAGTGTATGTGAATGATGGTCTAGCAAACGAGGCAAGATGTAACGTAATGTAACGAAGACATGTGATGTGGATCTGAATTGGATAGGATCACCCCGTCGTCCGTATGAAAAGGTATAAAGTCACCTCGTGCACTTGTGCCAAAGATGTTTTTCTTCATTCAACAGTCAGTCCAACTTTTTCTAAAAACTGAAAAGCACCCTTCAGAATCCCGTTGGTTATTGGGAATTTAAAAATACGTTGGTGGAAATTATGAGAGTCTTGCTCGCCTTCTCCTTCTCCCCGGAACCAGCTCCACGGTCTTATTATGTGTGCCTTTGTCACGAATCTGGATAACAACTAAATGCATTGCAACCTTAGAGCATGATACTCTAAAGGTTTCCAAGCCCAGTGCATGCTTCTCGCTGCCTTCGGGATATTCGTAAAAAGTTGAAAAACAGCGCATGTGTCCGGGCATCAGGTCAAAACACCCTGCAGAAGAATAGATGAGTCTGGAAGCCTGAAACTCTAAATACTAAGAGAAATGACGACTGTTCTTTTTAAAGCAGGTGGCCTTGAATCAAAATCTATGCATTCCCTATCTATGTGTCTGGGCATCCGGTCGAAACATACTTGTTCCTAGAATATGAGTGTGGAAATTTTAAAAGCAAAATTTTGCTAATCATGGTGTCCACCCCGTAGAAGACGAATTCGGTTTCTTAGGAGGAAGTTGAAGCTACGGACAAGTCATGTGAATAGGTGGAAATTAAAACCATATATTCAAGGAGCCGATGAGTGTGGCAATGGAGCATAACACATACATGCAAACTATTGCATAACCCTACTTATGACCACTTACCAGAAGTCAAGAATCAAGAAGATCTTCCCGATGTCTGAATATCGATAGGAGACCAAAGGCGCACACGAATTTGGGAGTGTTGAAACAATTCTTTAGCGTCCGTATGATCCTTTCTTCCCTTGGAAAGCTTGCCTTGGAGAATCAACACCATCTACAATGACGGTATGTCTTGGTATCGACTCGAAACAATTAAAAGCCCTTTGGAATGAGTCATCCTCAGAACCCATGAGCAAGAGCGGGAAGTCGATTTGTATGCCGGAAACGGCGCACCAGATTTGAAATGTTGATGTTGTTCTACGATGTTCGGGCGCCGACCCAAATTCGAAATTGTCTATGGATGTAGAAGTCTACAGCTCCGGAAAGAGGGGATTATGATTCCAGTTCTTCTCAGAACTATTACACGGACAGTCGTTCCGCGACGGTTTTCGAGGACATCTCCAATCGGCTATCTAAAACAAAACAACGCACCTATTCATGAGTGTAATTCTTGAAACGTTGGAACTGCATGGAGATCCATACATTCATGAATACCCTAAATGACACTCACATCATTTTCAACGTGCCGAGGTCATTGTAGACCTCCACACTCATATCCATTCTATCTCATGTAATAACCAATATCGAGTAGCAAATGGAGCACAGGCGCCGAACACTCAATATATGCGGAGTCAGCATGCTCACATTCCATGAATAGCATGAGAAATAACCAATATACACCCGTTCCACCAATAACATGGCATGAAATCGATTTTGGGGTCGAAACACTTGATATTTGTTGATGTTTGTTCCTAGATCATCGACAGCTGAATAAATTCTCAACATATGTCCAGCTTGAAGTAAAAGCTAATAGATTTCCAAATGATGAAATGTTTGGGAAAAACAGGAAATCCAGTGGCTATGGTTCCTCTTCCTGGGATGTTACGAGGAGAATAAAAATGCTATGATGTCTTTTCAGCATGTGTCCGGATGCCGACTTGAAAATCACTGGTACGAGCATGTAATGAATGCAAAGTTTTCGAACAAGACGTCACGATTACAGGTTTGGACTACAACCTTTCATGTAACTGGCAGAGATGATGCTCATGGATTCCATAGTCATCTGTTTCCCTCCAATGTGAAAATTGGAATCTCATTCTTTCATGCCAGGATTCTGCAGTGCTGTGCTCCTGACCCGCTCACCCATGAATTTAATGGGATTTTCCTCACCGCCTTCTCTTAGGGACCATGAACGAAGGACCAGCAGAGTGTCTGTACGGTTCAACAGCGAACCAAATTTCAAGCAGCCCCTGAACACGGGAACTACACACTGAAGTAATACTCACCGAAAGTCCATGTTCTCGTCGGATACTTTCCACCAAAGCCATCGAGATCTGAAAATTTGTTCGTGGTACCAGAGGGTTTTCAAACAGCATGATGGTGCATCACACCCACGGCTTTCAACTTTCATACATGTTCTTTCCGAATAAAGAGTAAAAATATACTCGATCACCAAAGTCTGCCATAACATGGGTCATGTGGAGAGTTGGACTTCTTTCTAAAAACCTCAGAAGCGGAGAACCAGCCCAAATACATACTAGCGACTCTTAATGACTCCAATCACTCAATGATTCTAAAAATGTCTACTGAACGCTTCTGCTTCATACTTAAAATAACGTGTTCGACTTCTCCGAGAAGAAGGCATGGAATCCATTTTTTTCTCATCTTAAATGTAAAGTCTAAGATGACAAAAGCTCCTTATGTGTCTTAGACCAACACGACATCGATGAATGAAATTTCTCCAGAGACCAGTGAATGACGTCGGTGTGTTCCTTGACCCAGTTCTAAATTTTGAGGATGTCATGAACATGGTGCTGTGCATAGCACGAAGTTTCCATATATACTTATACGACAGTCGATCAAACCAGTTCCAAAAGTCTAGAGCGTTAAATGAGTTATGAAATATCAAAAGATACCCAAATATGTTCAAAATCAAATACAATGAAGACATATGAATTTGGTGCCGCATCATTAGAGGACAACAACAATGGCGTATGTTTTTAAGAATGCAGTGTTAGCTAGTGAGCACACCTTCGTAATCAAAACACTTGATGCTCCTGAATTCTTCGAAATATCTGATGCTTTCGGTGGAAAATCACATTGAATCCTCCTTCATGAGCAGAAGTTTAAGGGTGAAAAAGGATGAACCCAATGGTCACTTCAGATTTGATGTTTCGCTATAAAACATCATTCAACTCTAAGAAAAGCTAGAAGTGGGAGCCTATGGGCAAGCTATGGCTCCTTCCATAAGCAGAATCTTGCTTGGCCACAACCATGATTCGATTGGCTTTCAACAAGTTCGAAAATCACCTCACATAGCCTGTTGTTCGAAGCTCTAGAACCTATAACCTAGCTGCTTAGAACATACTAATACACTCGCCAAGGCATGATCAAAGAATATTTAGGGTGCATGGGTGCTCTTTCTGTGGATAAAAAAACATAATGCCTATCAAATTATCAGTAGTTGCCGGCGCAACTATTCTAAAGCACTCGCACAGCTGAAAATATAAAATCGTAACAATGAATGCACCGATGTCTTGTTCTGTGGAGAACATATTGTGAGCAGAACGTATGAGATCAGCAACTTGACTCAACCCCTATAGAGGAGACGGCAAACCTCAAAAACAAACTATTTACGGTCCATGTTCTGCGCTGTTTTGGCGCAAGGAGGATTCCTTACCGATTACGGAGTGCTTTCGCACGGACACTGCATGTGTTCAAGAATCTAGACGCCGTTCATGCTTCTGGCTCCTGGTAAAATGGACGACTCTCGAGCATTGCTTCACACATTTCATAGCACTGTTTGACTTCAATTACAACAAATGAAGGAACATACCCTTATGATATGTCTCCCGAACGATAGAAAATATGATGGCATGTTTCAAACGACACTGGATCATCAGTCATGTCCTCCTTTTGTTTGAGTGGCCCCAATTATAGAATCGTTCAAAGAGGAAACGTATGTATTCCAAAATCTAGTAACTCTTGATCTCATGTCTGTGGCCCCGGGCACAAGAGAAAAGCTCCTCAAACATTGCTCCATCTGCCTTATGATATTAATGATCCTCGATCAACTAATAGAGCAAAATTTCGACGGCTTTACTGGATGTTGAGACATGCTCCGCTTCCAGCACGGATAGAATTTGAAACAATTTTGACCTTTGACCCTTGGTACAATCATTTATCTGTAAAACTCGGTTTTGACGATCAAATTTGCATGTGTGTCACAGACACTTCATGTTTTAGAGGCGGTGGGTCCTGGTACGAGGAGTTGGCTCCTGAGTATAGGTTCGTCTACTATATGACACTGTCAGTCTTGGATTGTTACATGACCTTTGGATCTTCTTATGCGCTAGAGTGATGGAAGAGATGACATGTTTTTAAAACCCCAAACCCCGTAGTATCATGTTGTTCTCTAGCCTTGAGCAACAGCGAACTCTACGTTGTTTTATGCATCCTCAGAGTGCATGACCTCTGGTTTTTATGCTGTTTCGGGCCATTCAAGTACTGGCTATTCGATCCAAAACAAGAGTTGCACCTTCTTAATGACTTTCCCAATTGTTGGAATAGACGCCCACTTCTGGAAAATCACATCGACTCCTGACATGTTCTGCCCCCTGCTTTCGAGTAGAAGAAAAAACACGATCATTTTATGATCATGATCTAATCGTCAAATGTAGACGTGATTCAGTCAGGCCAACTTCCATGCAGGAGACGCCATGACCTCCCGTGTGAGAGGTTCGCTGGCAAGCACTTTTGTTTGTACAGTACAGCGTCTTACTCGTTAATCGATATCAAGACACACTGTTGGATACCTCTATCCTTGAAACAGATCAAAAGGAGTGGTCTTATGTGTCCTCTAGCATCAAATGAACCATTCCTTTTCACCGAAGATACCTGCGCAGGCGATGCTTGCATTAATGTTGCATGAAATTAGATGTTGAGCGCTGTCTGCTACCTTTAGAGGAAGAAGTAAATTGAAACCAAAAACTCGAGACATTCGTAATACGAACGCAGCCTATCTAAGACGCTGAAGGGATATTTATGGATTCCAAGTTTGCCGAGGAAACAAAGATCTGGCTATGCTACCCATTGAAACCAAACGGGCCCCATAATATGATTGACTAGAGTCACTAAATCGAATCCCCACTTCAGTGATGCCATCATTTAAAATCAAACGTCAAGCAGGCAATGTTCTTCTCCGGGTAGGAAAGTCAGGCGCAAATCGGTTATGGTCCCGTTGGGTTCAGTTTCCCAGACCACACTAGAAAGCTTGTTTCAGTAGTCAACATGAAACAAGTAATAGAATTTGTTTGAAGAAAAAAAAAATAAAACATTAGCAGTAATGGACCGTTGGGCGGGGTCTCTCCAAAAACCATTTCAGATGTCAATCAAGACTCAGACTCTGGAGAAACACCTCGACAGTCGTCATTCATGTGCATCCATTTTTTTCTTTCCACTGGTCAGTCTCCCGTATCTTTAGTTATTTGCTATCAAAACGGGACTATCATACATCTTACGATTATTCTCACAACAACTTGAAAAGTTACGAGACCGCAAATATATGTGGGCATCCGGGGGTGTTTTGCATAAATTTTGGGTTATGCCGATTGGATTCTTATGCTTTGGGAAATCCAAATACTACAACATAATAGACTATATCCAGTGCCCATAAGAAAACCGAATATCAGACACAAAGATATTAAAGTGGCGATCATAGTCATTAACGACATTCGCTATGTGCTCGACTACAATAGCGTTGAAGTATTTTCATCATTGAGTGAGAAGACGAGACTTGTCTGATGTTAGATATAGCCTTTTATTTTTCCATGTAAATGCAAAATACTGTTGTACATTAAGTGCTCATGAAAGCAACTCGCGATCACCCATCATGCTAATCCTTTGACACAGCTGTGCATTCCCTTTCTTCCAATTATTTCTTCTGTGTAGCATCCTTGACACTCTCTTGTAACGATGCAGCGGCTTTCTCTACTGCACCTTTGTCGAGGCCGAAGTGGGATCCGTAACGGTCCTAGATGCTTGTTAATTATGTCGAGTCTGGACTTGCGGTAGGTATTCTTACCTGCTCCGCGCCCACACCCTGCATCCTCGCCAATTCTTTCGCTCGCTCCCATCCGTCATTCCCAAGTCCGAAATGACTAGCATGGCGATCTTGCTCGGCTCCTGAGCCCTTTGCATTGAGCAAGCTCTGTGCAGCAGCCTTCACTTTGTCCTGATCGAGGTGGAAATGTGACCCGTATCTATCCTGTTCCGCACCAGATCCCTTGTAGTTGGCAGCTTCTTTTATCCGTTCGAGTCCGTCACTACCGATGCCAAAATGTGAGGCATACCGATCTTGTTCAGCTCCAGAGCCAAACTTGGAGGCGAGCTTGTTGGGCTCAGGGACGGCTGTGGTCTCGTTGTTGGTGTTACTGAAGGGATTCATTGTGTTGAGGTTATCTGATTGTACAATGGTGGATGTAATTGGGTATTTGAAGTCAGTGGTGGTGGAATGATTGAGCCTGTGGTTTGGTGGGGAGATGGGCTGATGGGGTTGAAGCTTTATTTACCCCTCTTACCACCGATGACGTAGCTTGGGAGCTCCCATAGCCCCACGAGCCCCTCGATCGGATGATCTGCGTCGACGATTCATTTGAGTCTGCATATCTGTCATGTGAAGTGTCTTGAAAGAGTGAAGACATGGCGTGGTGGCCTCCAAGTAACGCGAGGGGAGTTTCAGCTGACCATGGCGGGCGCTGTGATTGTCTTGGACTCTGCAGACGATCTGATTGGCCAGCCTCTTACCTCAACACAGTATGCTGGTTCAACTTCGTACCCACAGTGCCAGCGTTTGATGGCTTTGGTTAGCTTTTTCATACTTTAGATCCAACAATCGCATAGGACGATGGCTCTCCTGGTAGAATCCTCGAGTTGAACATAGGATTGTGTCACCTGCAAAACAGACTATCAACACAACGTCCAATTGCCCTGGATGACGCCAATTTTCTATCTGCAGCGGCCGTCTTCTTGTCTTAATTCCGATTTCTGGCCACCGAAGTGTACGATCTCATATCCCTGATGTACATGGTTTTGTTTCCGACAAGTCGCTACCACGAGAGCATGGCTTAGGAAGTGATGAGTGCCGATGTGGATACAACACCTGGTAAGGATACGCAGGATATCAATTTGATCATTAAACTGTGCACGATTGCGTCGACCTGTACATCACTAGGCGTTTTTGTGACTGCAAACTGCGAATTAGTCTTTGAGGCTATCACCTATAGGGAACCATGTAGAAGAAAGTTTTGCATTCTATGGAAGTATTCTCTTTGTGGGACTATGGCACATAGTCCATATATTATAGAGGTCTCCTGGTAACGATCCGAAAATAGTAAGGAAATGATTCGCTGTGATGGGGAATCGCAAATTGGTCCCCTATCGTGTTACAGCTTTACTCGATGTAGAGGCCTACTTGAGGGCAAGAACAATGTGAGACTTGCAGTGAGTTTGAAGGAGGACCTGTCTCTACTATTTTTCCCTTGAGTCTTGAGTCTTAATGTGTTGCGTAAGCGTCGATATTCTCACCTGTATTGCTGTTTGATAGCTGAAAATCCAGCTCTAGTCCTGAAGCCTCCAAGCGCCCTTGTATTCGGCGTTCTTGTGGGCTTGCCAGACCCTGGCACGAAGCTCAGGTTGCTCTTCCATGAACTCAGTGATCCCATCCAAGGAAGTTAGAAGAAACATATCCCCATCCATGTAAGCCTGGAGATCGAACTTGAGAGTCTCGATCATCCGATAGGTGTACTTCGAGTCCCGAGGAATGCACTTCCAGATAGAAATGACGTTGTCGAGGTCGAGGGGCCTGGTGAACAATTTGCTCGAGAGGTATTTATCAACGCGATCACGGTCGCGTGTACGCCCGAACAAATAGAGGGTGCGTGCCACAGAGATTGCAGCGAACAGATGCTTTGGGACACGGAACCTCAAGAGCTTGTCCACACTTTTGCTGTTGCATGCGCGAAACATCCAGGACACCACGACCTTGAGGCCAACGTAGTTGCAAGATCCCTGAGGGACCACAAGTTTTTGCTGCTTGCTTTTGTCGCCAGAACCATCTTTCTCGATATTGCGGATGAAACGCTGCAGAACGTCATGGCCAAGGAAGAGAGTAAGCATTCGCTTGTGGACATTATGCAAGAGAACGTTGCCGGTGCCGGCTTCAACGATATCGACGGTAGGGCCGCGAATGGCTTGGTTCCTTCGAACCTCTGAGAACAGCACGATGAAGTCGTACATATCCATATGCGGGCGAACCACGTCTGGGTTGGGGGAAATGTCCGGATTGAAGGTGTCATTCCCCAAGAATCGGTTAAGCGAATTGGGAGCCGGCAGATTGGGGACCTGGGTACGGAAATAACTCGATACGTACTGCGCAAGCTGCAAATCGGAAGTATCTGTTACGTCGTCGGAACGATCGTTGCGGAAATTGTGATGGCCCATCTTGTGTTTGGAGCCCTTGACATCCAAACCTTCATCCATGCCCAAGCCGGAGGGTTTGGAACAGCTACCTTGATTAGAGGTGTATGGGGTTTCATAAAGACCTAGCTCAGAACCGGCAATAGGAAGCTCAATATTGGGTGATAATGAGGCTCCTGTGCTTGAGCTGGCCTTGTGCTCAGTTGGAGCAATAGTTGGGCTGGCTGAGTTGCCGGAGCGTGATGCTTCCAGTGCTGGGCTACCAATCCGTTCGAATGCCAGAAAGGGTGCGTCCAACACAATGGAATTGTAAGCATTTCCGTACGTGTCAAAGTAGGTTGCCATTGCTTCTAGGATGTGTGTTGCGTGGCAACAGTTGCGCGAGGTTGTAGAGGTAGCTTCGTTAGAGACGCGAAGCGCGTTGTGTTGGGGGAGAGTGGGAATAAATAGAAAACCAAAATATTATTTGTGTGTAGGGCGAGCGAGCGAGCGCAAACGCAAAAAAAAGCGACTGTCAAAGTGGCTGGAGCGAGGCAAATTCAAAATAACACATGCTATAGAGCCAGTAGTGACAGAGTGAACGTCACGCCAAGCAAAATTCCCCCTTTCACCGCAGTGCGTACGCTTGCGGGGTTGAAACAAGGTTTAATCGTAGACATTGACTTTTCTTCAAAGAGAGGAAAGGGCAGCATAATTGCAGCCGCGAGGATGGGGCCATGTGAGAAGCATGCTCTGTCGAACGATCGGTACATGATCCAGTCTATCTACTTTCGGTATGCCATCATTTGTAATGTTGCCGCATATGGAGCAATATCCATCAATATTATCCATAATATCCCCGTCGAATATTGATGTAACCTTAGCTCACTTCCTGTGCTCACAGCTCGAGGCAGTAGCCATGAAGGAGTGCATTGCAAGACCCTAGGTTCTGTATATACTAAAGGAACACCAACGGCTTTTAAGGTATTGAAGGGGCTCGTTTCCTAATCCTTTGGATATGAATCAGCAAAGTGCTGTCAAATCATTATGGGAACGGTACCCGTACCTATGTTCCCCGCTCTTTCGTAAAGCGAGAGTACAAACTTCTGGGTCCTTCCACGCAAGTTGTTTCCGCCGAAGTGTTGTAGCAGTAGACGATTGAGAGGCATGCCAATTTCTCTGTGCCTGTTCCTTGATACAAGAAGTCTTGCCGCCGTTACGAGATTCCGCCCTTTCTCAGCAAGGCTTTCCACCAATGATGCTTTTCTTTTGGCGGTTCAGTGCCCTGTATTTTGGCTTTTCCACCCTCGACAGGATCATCTATAACTTTTGTGACATACTCTCCCCTCTCATAGCCTTTCGTGTTCCCTTTGATCGCGAATATCTCCTTGACTAGCAGCTGTGGCTCCGCTTCGCTGATCGAGAGGTGGCCTAAGCGCGGCATTTTAGCATTGCGGGCATGAAACGATGCATAGGGACGTTGCCTTTATCAGATTCGATTGTACCTGGAATGGTTTCTTCCGGTCTCGATTTGTGGTGGATCTGGGTGCCGCTTGTATTCGCTGTGGAGGAACTTGTTGGTCTGGCAATGCGCAAGTCCGCAAGGTTGAGTGAAGGTGCGGTTCCTCGTGATTTGCGGCTCTCAGCATCTGAAGACATTGTGAGAATCTTTGTGGAAGGCGTCGGGTCGAATTTCTCTCGATGAGTTAGAAAAACTTAGGAGAAAGAAGGAATCAGAGGAGTGATGCAGTCAGTCAATAGAATGGTTGCCCGTGGATGCGCACTTTCACTTTGTATCGCCTTATGACACATGCAAACCCATGACCTACTAGTAGCACTACGTCACCGCGTAATAGCATAAACGCTGTAAAGGCCTAATAGTGACTCCAGTGTCACGTGCATGAAGAGCGTTCTCTACCTAGCAACGCTGTTCTCTTCCTTAATACCCAACGTCTTGTACCACAACGCACACACACCAGTCGGCGCAAACGCAACATTCCGAACGACACCTACGTTTATCCTACCTACATTCTGTGTTCAATCTAGCGGCCAAGCCGTTTTTCACTAACTCGCCAACTTAGCTGGAGCGACTGAACCGCAGTCATGTCCTCTAACCAAAACAAGAGCCAGCCAGCATCGGGCAATGGCCACAATCAAGATAAACGCATGAACAACCTCATCGATCAACTGTCTGAATCTCGAGTGGGACATAACCCTGCCCCGGGTGTCGACCGATTGGCGGAGGAGATGATGATGAAGTGGACACCCCATGGTACATCTGGTGCGAAAAGCCAGCCATACACGAGTACACTGGATCCAACTAAGCCGAAGCCCAGCAAGTGATCATTGGCTAAAAGAATACATTTTAGGTCGTTTGCGCAATAACTATCGAGGCCCTCGGCATCATTTTGCCTCTACTGGTTACTTGTTCTTAACCATTTACCACAATGCCATCAATGCGATCCAGGTAGCGGTGGAGGGGGATTGACGGCTAGAATGACGCTCACGGATTGTTTTCACCGATCTGCACACAGCGCACAACATATCCGTATCTGCAGCAAACGCCAGCCTGATGACCACGTGCATCTGCTGTACAACAACCCAAAAGCCACTGTATCTAGAACAACACACTCCAATCCAATTATCCCAAAGTAAATCATACACCTCCTTGCTTTCATGTTCCCTTCTGACCATCTATTGCGTACACCTTTCCACGTCAGTTGTTCTTCTATATGACTAGCATTGCTTTTTGTGAGACATCTGCTTGCCAAGACAGTCACTGATAAGCGTCACAGAACAGTGTTACACAACCGCTTGATCCATCATCACAAGTCTACAAGGATGAAGCGCCCAGCCCCAACACGACCCTCGACACATCGCCGAATTCCACTTCGGATGATAAATTCTGCTCCACAGGTTAATACCGTAGAAAAGGGCCTCGAAAGGGAAAATATCACCACGAGTACCGGAGGCGAAGCAAGTGGGCATGCTACTGAGACCAGAGCTGGGAATCAAGAGCGGATGTCGCCGGAAGCGCAACACATAGACTCAGGAAGCAATAAGACAAATAATTTCGACGGTAAATCGAATTATAATGCTGAACAACAAAGCAAAGCTGGTCAATCAATGAATGTAAACGGGGAGAGTAGCGTGTCTCGGCTAATTAAGAGCATCTTTTGAAAGTGACGTTCATACTAGAATTGTCATGTGCTGGGGATTGGTGGTTGGTAGTCCCTGGACGTGTTGAAGCTAGAATTACGTCTAGGCATATGTGATACTTCTTGTATTACAGAMAAGCCACATTGTATACAACTCTACACTATGAACAGACAATCAAGCCTATCAAATGCTGTTATAATTCTCAGCAATCTTGCTGTAGTCCACCACTGTTGTTGTGCACTAGCGCCGCCTTGGAGGCCTAGTCAAATTGTACATCTGACTTGTTTGAGAAAGAACTATGTTTAATCCTTGCACGCCTAAGAATATAATTCGCTGACGAGCACTTAGAAGCACAACCTTGCACGATAGGAAAGCCACTTCCCATACCCGATGTGGCGTGACGCCAATGTAGGTTGGGTACCTCTGGACCCATTCTTGGACTGTACTATTCTAATCATTCCAGCTTTCATGCAACGTCGCAATATCAACGGTCCCCACCTCTTTAAGATACTTAGTCAACTCAGCCTCATCTCCCCTCTTCTCACGCTCCGTCCACCCATTTCCGAAATACTCAAACCTATTCCGCCTCCCCTCCTCCGATCTCTCAAAGACAAAGTCCTCCCAGCGTGGATCTCGAATGATGTCGAAGCGGTGATGACCAGTCCCAGGCCACTGAAGCAAGGGCCTTGATTTACCAAAGCCCAATTTCCACCACCCGTCGCAGTCGTCCCCAATGACCTTGTCGTCGAAATAGGCTTCGATTATTTCGTTGAAGTCATCTGTTGCTTCCTGGGAAGGGTAGATTGCTTTGTAACCTTCTCTTTGGACTTTTCGAATTACTTTTGCGATGTATGTTGACGATATCTCGGCTTGAAGTGGATATGTGCCACCAGCACCGTTACTGTTTGCCTGCGCGCCCGGATCAGTCTTGTAAGCGAAGATAGGCGGGKCTGTCTGCATACCTGAATGACACCGAAGTAATTTGGCACATTAGGTGCCATCAACCCAAAATAAGTTTTTGGATACCCAATAGGCCCATCTTCAGCCCAATACTTACTCAAGTCAAGCCCATTTTTACCAAGTGTAGGGAACAAGGGCAGGAAACCGTTCTTGAAACCAGTGGCAACAATAACAATGTCAACCTTCCTCTCCTTCCCATCCGCCGTCACCAGACCGTCCGCAGTTACATGTGTGATTCTAGCATCATCGACATAGTCCACTTTTGGACTTCTGATTGCTTCAATGTATCCAGCGGAAGGAGTTGGTCGCTTACAACCCGGAGAAAATGCAGGGACTAGTCTATCAAACCAAGCCTGATCGCCGCCGACTCGCTCCCACAATGCTTCCTGATACGCCTTCCGTATCTTGGCATTATCTTCACTACCGCTCACAGACCCTTCATACCTCCCATGGAAGTTCTTCTCCAGCAATCGCCGATACGCAAGATAGGCCTTGGGATCTTTCTCAAAGTTTTGCTTTTCTTCGTCAGTGAAGATGTAAGCTCCTAGGACATCAGGCTGGGCGGCGAGGAGATTGGGAGAGAAGGATGGGACGATCCACTGTCTTGACCTCACATAATGGTCAATGTGCGCAACCTTGTCGAATATGTTGACAAGAAGTTGCTGTCCACTTGCCCCATTGCCAATGATAGCCACACGTTTCCCTTCCACGAACCGAGTGAGCTCTTCGGTCCATTGTGCGGTATGAACAAGAGGTCCTCGATAATCGGTCTCGAGTCCTGGTATGTTTGGATATTTTGGAACATTCAATCTTCCCGCTGCTGTGATGAAAAAGTCGGCGGTTTCCGTAAAGATATCTCCTGTGGTGAGATTCTTAATCGTGACGGTCCACTGATAAGTTTTATCGGACCAGACCGCTGACAAAACGTCGTGCTTCAGATGGAGATGTTTGTCAACGCCAAATTCCTTGACAAGCCCTTCATAGTAAGCTCTGATTTCTGATCCTGGAGAATAGTATTCTGACCAGCGATGATTTGGAGCAAAAGTGAACTCTAAGGATATATTTAGCATTCGGGAATAGGTTTTGTGGGGTGGTTACTTACGGTAGCTGTGGGATGGAATGTCACACCTTACTCCTGGGTAGCGGTTCTGCGCCCAAGTTCCACCCTGGATTTTATGAGTACATTGTTAAGCGGGAGAGAGATTGTAGACATACCACAGCATCCTGTCGCTCGTACACAGTATACGACAAGTTAGCCACTTTCCGGGGAATCAATATCGACGCTGCGACGCCTGCTATTCCAGCCCCAATGATAATTGCCTGTGAATTGAGTTAGCAGTTGCCAATAATATGGGTTGCAGTTGTCTGACCTTCTTTGGAGGAGCCGGATCAAACGGCCTTTGCCTCGGTTTCCATATCTTCTCTGTACTCTGCGATGCAGGGTTTTGCTCTGGAACGGCTATAGGTGCTGCAAGCTCTTGTTGTATCCGTTCCAATCTCTGAACAGCGCGCGCCATTGTCTAAAGTTATGTTTTTAACCGTCTTGGTTCCTCGAAGCACTACACAAATGTTGGTACAGAGGGAGACTGTTCGGTTTTAAACAAGTGCTCGTTAGAATATATCCGTAGATGTCTTATCTCGACACAATGGCGTTTTTTGCTGTCAAATGCAGAACATCGCTAGGTACTTTGATTGGTCGCTTTGGTCCCTCATTATCGCCGGCTGTCATGGATTTGTGTCTAGTAGCACCACTAAGGTATAAGTGTAACGTTGTGGAATAGCGAAGCGAGGGTTGTTCGTGGAGCTTTGGATCGCGCAATAGCTCAGACTATCACGAAATCACGGCATTGGAGCCGATTTACCGAGCGCGATACGTGCGTCTCTGACCTGTCGAAGCGGTAGCCAACCGTCAAGCATGATAATAGCTTAATTTAATGCAAGCAAAAAGGTGATAGTCAAGGCCTCGACAACCTACAGGGAAAGTGGACCATGGTACATATGACTAGGCTGCCGCCGCTTTGGTTTCTTAGGCTAGTTTACTACCTTTTATGGATCATGGATGGGATGCAACACCAACTACACCAAGCCTCCATTCCATCTCTACCTCCCCACGAGATTGGCCCCTTTGTATCTTGTCAGGTGCCCATTCGTTTCGTAATTCAACTCAATCACGTCCGCATCCGCTCATACACCCCACAATCCATTCAGCTGTCAAATCCTAACCCAAAACCACGTAATCTTTAAGACCCCCTTAGTAGCAAAGCATCCTAATCTGACCCAGACTAAACCAATAACTACTCATCCACCCTCATAAGATGATTCAGTAAGATGCAAAACATTGGGTATCGCCTTCAATCTGCATAGAATCCAATCTCATCCTCCAGCATCCCGAGGAATAGTCCCACCACCCAGCGTGATACACAAAACGCACGATAAATCCTACATATTTACACATAGCTCAACAATCCAAATTCTCAGATCCCCAATCCCAACACAACTCCAAACCCCAAAACTGCCCAAATCAACCCTCCAACCTTCCATCCCGTTCCTCTACCATCCACCCTCGCAGCCGCCCCAGTCGCCGAGGCTGTCGCCCCTGCTCCAGACGTCCTACTCGCACCCGCACTCCCAACCGCACTACTAAACCCCCTCCCCTCATCATGCCCCTCAATCTCATGATACTCCGGACTACAAACCACAACCCCGCTAACCCTCTCCGTCAAACAAGCCATCAACTCCTGCCACGTCTGCCCCTGAGCAGTACAACTCGCCGTGCAAATATGCTCGTTACCGAAGCCATATGGTGTCGCGTCTTTGCAGCAAGCATGCATATCCCACCATGCATGGTCGTTGACTTCTACTGCGTTGCTGATGGTGCAGGAGGCGTTTAGGCCGAGTGGGTTTTCCGGGATTTGGGAGGGGCAGTTGGTTGCTGGTTCTAGGGGGTAGTCGGTTGGGGTCGCGGAGGGGGTGCTGAAGGGGAGTGTGTTTGTGGGACTGCCGGTTTGGGTGGTGAAGGTGAAGGGGTAGGTTGTTGTTGGTGTTGTTGAGTGGTCCATTTTGCTTTTCCGCGGGGGTGGTAGGATGTGGCGCCGTTGGGATTTCGGTGGTTGTAAGTGCCTGAGTGGTATACTTGGTAGAGGTGGTTGTATTTCTTGCAAGGCAGAGGAAAGTGGGCGTCAAGCTCTAATAAGCTTTTAGCTTCTCGAGTTCGGTGACTCTTATAATTAATAGTGCTCCTATCGTGGATCTAGATCGGGACCTGCGTAGGGGTTTTCGCCTCAATAAAATAATCGACATGGGGTAATGGTGAGGGCTAGGCCTGATCAGGCGGGAGGATTGATCCTAACCGGGATGAACAACCGTTTGTGATTAGTTTCTCCGCACCCTCAAGTTGCGGAGCCCTTGAAGCATATGAGAGAAAATGCAATGCTCCAATCAGTGTGGTGAGTCAAATAACAACCTCCCATTGATGGAGAAGGGCCCACAACGTCTCGAAGTCTCCTGATTCAAGGAGATCTCATCCACGTTTCTGGCATCTCGTGTACAGTATAAGGGAAAAGGAAATGCCCTTGCGATGTATCTCGTATTTCCACTCGTTAGTGGTAAGACGCAGTATTGTATTGATATCCGTTGCGATAAACTTCACCGTGAACGCTCATAAGCCAGCAAGGCAATGTCGTACGACTCATACTTACCTCTTATACTGAGTCGAGAATGTCCTGGCTACAGGGCGCTTATCTTAGCCTTACTGTTCGGGCTTACCGTCACAGTATGGACAAATATACTATTTAACTGCGCTCAAGGAAGAAACTGATTCGAGTGTGGTGGGTAAGACTACCGAAGTCTAGCGTTTCGGTTGATGCTACAATATCCGGGAAACGAAGATTGGCGTTGGGATTGAAGCTAGGGTTGGAGCTGTGGTTGAGGATAAATATGGAGTCGAAGTCGAAGCTGGAGTCAAAGTCGAGGATTCACTCGCGGTATCAACTGATGCATCTCCGTAGGTGCTGTCGAGTCACGAACCTTTTGCTAAGTACTTGTAGTGAGGCGACCGCCATCCATATACTTTCTGTACTTTCATACAAAGCCTGGTGAATAGTCAACCCCACAAGGTGTATTGGTACCGCTGCCATGTAGCACATCTGCATCCGGGAAAGATTATCATCGTACTTTACGACATGACGAGTGTGGCGTTAGCTCGCAGCCTGTCCCGCACCGCAACCCCAGCAAAAGCTTCCCCCATAGCTCCCGCCTACCAATCTGAAGCTTCAGCCACAGCCTTGCTGTTGAGCTTGTTCCTCAAAAGTATGATCGACCCATCCGCAGGGTAGGCAAGCAAGATTACGAGGAGATTTTTCCCTGCGTTGAGCTTCGTCGCAGCCTTGCGTTGGCTTTCGACGTTTGGGCCCCCACAGCAAATCAGGGTCGTCGTATTGGAAAATCGCTTGACTGAGGTATATGGCGCGAGGTTGCTTGATGTCATGCTCTGAACAGGAACATCTTCCATAGTACGCCTTAACTGCGTCAACTTACCAAGAGAAAGAAGCCCCAAAGCTTATCCTTTTGTTGTTTGGCTGTTTGTTATCTGTTTGCGGTAACTACGAATTCATCATCTGCATTGTTACCTGTACTTCTAAGTCCAGTTTTTTTGAAGGTCATCGCCCCTTCATACTCATGGCGTATAACGAAACCGCGGCCTGGATACCACACGAATACTACGATTTCAATTTCACCGACTGTGACCTCGCTGCAAGATGGATGAGCCACAATTTTACAACGGGGAGTCTCCCACTGACAGAATCAGTCGACTTGCTCTTCAATGGCCTTGAAGAATTCTGGGAATACGAAAACGTTTCTCGCCCAAGTCGCACGGAGTTGCTTGCCTGGTTCTACGACTCGAGAATAGTTCGTTCAGACCCTTTGGCCCATATGTCAATGATCCAATTTACGACGGCAGTCTGTCTGCCGGAGTTATGCAGAACGCTACCTTACCAAGGGAATTCCGACCTTGCTGGAAGAGGTGTAAGTTATATCGATGAATTTAATTGGACATGATCTGATTATAAGGAACCAGATGCTTGCGAGTTACTTCGTTCTAGCCGGTCTCGTAACATTTTATATGTTTGTCCTCGTCTTAGGGTCTCGCTGGGGCCGATCTGCAGATTCCACACACTTCTTCTCCTTCTCTCGAATCCACGAGGCCGTCCGAGAGTCAACGAGGACTTTTGTTGATACCAGTATGCTGTTCTGCCTCGCTATACAAATCGCTGCGGTATATACCTTTGCGTACACGGACCAAAATCACGACGAGACCGCAATGACATCGGCTATGGTTGTCACTATGTTTATCGCCCTTTTCACCGTGCTTCCTGCTATTGCTCTGCAATCTTGTGCTACGGGCAATCTGCGGCGTATTAGGAGTCGACTGGCTATCTGGGCACTGATAGGTGCTTTGTGCATAACAGCGGTCGTGCTCTACCAAGTCAGCTCTTTCAATCCAAGAAAACGTGACTGGTACAGCGAAGATCAGATCAGGCACTTGGATCCGGACCGCCAGGTAGTATGGGAGCTAGCATGCTTGGACACCGATTTGATCAGCAGTGCGAACACCCGAATTACGATTTTGACTGGACTCATGGCAGGTTTCGTCATGGTCTATCTTATGATCATCAAGAACGTTTTCCGAGTGCCGTTTTTGCACAGCGGCCGGAACCACTACCTTGATTGCTTGAAGACGTATTGGTGGCTTGTTTCAGCGGCACTTGCTTTCGCAGCAATGTGGGTTGCCCTGGCTTTCTTCTTTGTGACACGAAGGTCGATGAACAAGGACACGGGTGAGACAAACAAGGACCATGTATGGACTTTTGGGCAGATTCTGTCGCTCCTTGCGTTCGTACCGGTTGTGTTCGAATTTCTATATGTTTGGTGGGAGAGATCTGAGAAGGCTCTATCAGGACTGGTATCGAACTTATACGAGGTTATCAGGACACCTGAGAAAAACGGGGAATATGAAGTTCCAAAGGATAATGCTTGATGGAAGAGGTGATTGGAGGTTTATAAAATTTTAAGCATTGCTTGGGAGGTGGAGTATTGTGGAAAACGGAGCTGGACTCAATACCGCTCGCAACGCGAAGCTTTCCGTAATTCTGGATTAGTATCCTCTCTGATTCATGGCTTGTTGGACCTAGGTGCTATACCTGTTGGTAAAAGAGTAGTAAACAAGGCTTACACCACCATCAAAGTGCCTCTCGTGGTGAAGAATTCTCGAAATATACATAGTATTATGTCGCCTGCAAATCAAACAATCAACACGACAACTAATTACTTTAGCACGATCCTAGTTTTTTATTTAAAAGCGGTCATCTTGTTATCTTAGATTCGATTAATGGTGACTAAAGTCTACGATCTTATGTTCTGTCGTATATGGCCTTTATTCGCTACCGCGAGAGAGTGCGAGGTGTGTTGACTTGGCATCTTATGAGCTTCCATATACCAGTGACTCACCTTCAGCTGGAACCGAATGGTCGCATATATTGAGACACCTCATTGAAGAAGGTCTACTGGGTCGGCATAGCCGATGAAAGAGGGCTGCCTGGTCCTGGTGCGGTCTATTTACTTGAAGGGTGCGGCGGATAAGATGGAAGGGGAGCACAGCCACAACGCCACAGATGACGTTGCAAGGCGTCGCACATTTCAGAGTCCCCCCCAGACGTCGACCGTCCCCATCTAGTATATACGCGCAATACCAGACCTCCGTCGCTCCAGCATGCGCCATCTTCCGCGACAATGGCCTCCGCACCTCTCACGACCGCGCAGACCCATGCCCTCTTCGATGTCTTGATCCATCACCAATTATACGCCGAAATCGAGGCCTTCAAGTACCCTGCCGCGATATCAACGTACGGATACCCGTTCCGAAAGGAAGATGGCGTACAAACAACCTCCCCTCTGTTGCAGAACATGCTCAACAAGTTCGCACTGCAGCTGCCGGGACTCAAGGATGTCAGCTTGGAATTCTGGCAGGACAAGATAAAGACACTCATTGCGAAACTTGGCGAGGCCGAGTTGAGCGAGAGCTACGACAAGGGAGCTATTGGAGCACGGAAGGCTCTGGCTACTGCTATTAGTGCCATACTGGAATACGTTGCGAGGGGTATGCTAGGTGGCTATTCGGCCAAAAAGGAATACCAAGGGAAGACCAAGGAATATGATACCTCCAAAGCCGACGACATCCTAAGAGCCTGGGATGACGCTATGCGTGAAGCAATCTATGGGGATTTGCTCGAGGAAACTTTCAACCGGACGGGGGAGACGGGGAAATTGGAGGAACACTCAAGCCTTATACAGGCCGCACACGAGTTCATCCTACTCAAGTAAGTCGCCAGGTTTGGATTATGAGTGCGTTGAATAACCAGGTACAGTCTTGCCTCTTTCCTTCATCATACATTCGTCATGTCGCCAGATGGCCAATATCTTCTACGCCTTATCGAAAATGTGCATAGACTAGTCCCGTATTACATGGTCAAGCAAACATTGCGCGTGGGTAATGCTGCTACCATGATTAACGGGATGGTCCGGCTTGTCCTCACCAAGCTCTCCGTAACCGCCGTCACCAACTGGATAGGTCTAACGAACAACTCTAACGATGGTATGAATCTCATGCAGCAGATCATATCGACAGTAATGGCCTGGGACACTTCCGAATTCCAAAAGCGAGCGCAAAAGCTCGAGTCTCAAAGAGATGCCCCCGACAAGAAGGTCTTTAAAGCACTAAAAGCTTACGTCTATTCTTCTCGCGACAAGCACGATGCGGCGAGAAATATTTCGATTCAAGAATCCAAGTCGATCATCTGCGTTATTTTGGAAACGGCCGATCCGCCTGTAGAAACAGAGGGTTTAAAGGAGCATCATCACAGCATTGCGATGGAATATTACAGCACCCTGTTCTCTATTCGAGATAGAGAAGAGCTCACAAAAATACTTTGCAAGTTACAGCCTGATGTACTAACCTCCGCAATGCGAGATCTAGTGTCCGCCTTTGATCCGGTGATTCGCGCGGTTCACAACGCTGTTGATCTCTCGGGGACAGTTCAAGACGCGGAGAATTTCCTGACCGATCTTATCAAAGTCTCAAAGCCAAAGAAACAAAATGGCTCCGGTAGCAGAGCTGGGTCAAGAAATACTAGTCGGTCTAATTCTCCAGCCCCACCCCCTCCCGATGCCCCAGCCAGCGTAACAGATAATGGAGATCTTGCTCACGCTAGTATGCCCACAGTGGAAGACTATGTCCAGTTGTTACGAAAACACGCACCCTCCAGCCACAAGTTCCTACATCAAGTCTGCAAGAACTCTCCAGAGTTAGCCAATCAATACCTCTCACTCGCGAAGGGCTGGGCCGCCGAGTTCCGCGTACACGACACATCAGGCGACGGAGGCGGTGCTGGGAACATGACAGCGCCCCTACATTCAATCTTCTCAACCCTACCCGAAGCTAAGCAGACCGAGCTAAAGCAACTCCTCGACCATCACGAAAAACACCTACAACAACTCAAGCACACCTCACAGAGCCGTCTCAAGGAAATAATGGCCACCTCACGCCCCTCAACCGCCGAAAACGCAATCAACAAGTCCCTCCACCAACCTGCTCGGGGAACCACCCATGGCCCGGGAATGTATCTCTCACGCTGGCACTCCCTCCTGGATAGCACACTGATAACTCCCGCCACCCTCCATGGCCCGGTTCGTCGTGGCTACGAAGTCAAAGGTGAACTCGACGGCAAGGGTCTCAAGACTGACACTTTGCTTAATCGAACGCATAGAAGGCTAGGTAGCAAAGAGCGGCATTCCAGAGCTGCGAGTGGAGATGTGGTAAACATCGCGGATGGGACCGGTGATGCTCTGGAGCGAAGGGAGAGGAAGAGGGACGGCAAGGAGGAGGAAAGGACCGAGAAGGTATGGATGGAAATCAGGGATCCCTGGGTTGGTGTGTGTCGGGGGTTGGAAGTCATGGGGTCGGATTGAGTATAATCCATTCTCGTGATCCCTGGTGGCAAATCGGGGAATATTTGGGTAGACTCTATGGGTGGCCTTTTTCTCTCTAGGCTTCTGGCGTTCGGAAAGGCATGACATAGCATGGGATGAGATGAGATGAGATGAGATGACGTGCATTCGACCATGGAAGCGGTACATAGAGGTAGCACACACACACACACACACACACACACACACACACACACACACACACACACACATGTCAGCATAACATACCGCATCTACATGATGCATAAATGATCTGAACAAAGCGTACAAACCTCACCACAGCAAAGAAGAAAACAAATAGCAAGGTCGATCATAGATTTTACATGAACACGAACAGGAACAGGAATAAAACACGCCAACTGCATGCGCTTAGTGCGCTTACCAGCTTACCTGGCTTATTTACCTCCTTAACCCCCGCCCGTCTTCAACCCGCCCAGCCTAGGCATCCAAGTGGTCAAATGCCCCGAGAATGAAGAAAGAAAGAAAGAAAGCAAAAAAAAAAAAAAAAAAAAAAARAAAAAAAAAAAACTGGGAGTAGGGCTAAAACCACGATCCCGAATGAATGAATCAAAAACTACATAGGTAGAAAATGGGGGCCACGTGGGAACTAAGGATAAAGACTGGGGAGAGAGCCTTGCTTGTTTATTTGCTTGCATGCTTGGTCAGGCAGGCAGGCAGACAACGTGGTGTAAAACCTTTACCCTGAATTGGAATCGAAGTAGATTCTGTTAGAATTCTCGTATAGATGGCGGTCGTGGGACAGTTAGGTAGCCATACATATACGCGTGGCCAGGCTATAGTGACAATCATACATGTACGGGCATGCACTTCACTCTTTCAACAAAGTTGTAATCGACTTCCCGAACCGTCTCGCTATATATTCTCGCGATAGTAACAAAAAGTGGTATGAACGAAGTGGTATCATCTGCGGCCGTTTTCCTTCCCCATTCACTGTTCCTTCTGAAATAAAAAACGAACGCCCTTCTTGCCCCTGTATGTACGAGTCCGTTACTTCTCTATGCACAACTGCCGGTATATTCAATCTAGCTCATGTCCCAAGCCCAAGGAAAGAAGAATCAAACCAACACCATACCCCCTTCTTTTACGTCCTCCCCAACCTTTATTTGAGTGTTGAGATCAAATTCGCCCACACTGACACACCAAGCAACAACGACCAGCCTAGCAACCTTTGCAACGACATTGACATCAAATGGTAGGGGTAGTTTGAGAATGGCTTCGACCTGGGTCCCCAGATTTGGAGCCGGGAAGGTGGATGATGTGCGAGGGGATGAGAGGGAGATGTCGAGTGAGAGGTTGGGGCTCAGTGAGGCGGGTGATGGAGGACCGAGAACGGAAGTTGAAGATGCCGACGATGAGCGAGAGTGATGATTTGGTCTTGTGGGTTGGAAGGGCACGTGCGGAAGTGTTGCAGTCGCGGCGAACATGTGGTGTACTGGAGGCGAGTACACGGGATCTGTGTTGGAAATGGTAGCGGCAACAGCTTCTTCGTATGAAGACTCAAACTCTTTCTTTGTCGCTTCGCGCACTACCTCTCTTGCTTCCATGGGCGTCATGTCGGGGATAAGACTCATTAATCGTTCGAGCAAGGTGATGTACCTATGCATCCGTGCCGCCCTATCAACTGCACTATCTTTCATCGATTTGCCGGTAGCAATATGTCCTAACCTCTCTTGCTCGCGGAACAGAAAATTCGCATTACCATGCAAATGCAGCGGGCCAAAATTTTCTAGCGCAGGGTTCTGTGCGTGAACTTTTGAGACGAGAGCTTCCAAGCGTTGGAGAAGGCGACCGGGCGAGAGACCCGCAGAGGCGATGAACTGAACTGTGTCTATCACGGGTCCGGACGCAAGAGGAGTTAAGCCTCCAACGAAGGGCAGCGCGGCGATAGCATGGATAAGCAATGGTGTCGACGTCGAGGTAGATGATTGTGTTAAAGTATGGAAATGGGCTTCCCGCGAAGAAGGCAGGCTTGCAAGAAACTTTGAAGCTTGAGTCTGAGTAGCAGAGCGTCGAAGATGCAGAGACTGCCCCATTTGAACGGCTGACAATGTGTCATTGGTGATCAAGACCGAGCTCACACCCTTCTTGTCTTCCGCGAAGGGAATGGCGCCTGATGCTAAGTGTTTCGCGAAGAGAGTAGAATAACTTGATCCACGAGATGGTTGCTGCGAGATACGACGTCTGTGCTGGTGGAGGGAGATCTGATACCGGCCGTCCTCTAGTCGGGTGCTATGAATTGAGATGTTGAACGCGCCTCTGCCATGAATCATATGTGCTGATCCAGTCTTTGCGTCGTTCTGCTGAGTTGGCGCAGCGGCGACACTTCCCAGAATAATAGAGAGGGCCGCCAATTCGTTAGACGTGACAGTGATGCCACACTTCCCATTGAGAGCCTGAACACGCTGCAAATCATTTGTCCAGGATGAATGTGTCTTCGCCACCGTCTTTGCATCCTCTCCAGAAGGTAAGGAATTAAAAGCAGACACCAGCGCCGTAGAAGTCCTCCTGGATTTACTCCTCGCCACTCCCATCTCCATCAAATCGATCGAATGCCGCGCAGATCGAGGCGGTAACTCCGGCCGTCCCGCATCGCCATTCACCTTGACAGATTGGCTCCTCTTCATCTTCTGCGGTCTTGAATTTGCAAGAAATCTAGTGAGCTCGGACGAGTATGTAGATCTCTCCACCGAGGGTCGACTGCGCAACTCCTTCGCAAACGCGTCGTACAGATGTTCGAGGCTCAACTCTCCCTCATGCTTATGCAAAGCGTCGAATAGCGTAGCAGAATAAACACCCTCATCTCCAGCTTTCATGATACCCTCCAGCGACGGTACCAAGCGTCCCTTCTCCCTCTTGGACAAAAACATCTGTCTCCACCGACGGTCGAGGGACGAGAAGTCAAACTGTTGCTTTCGCGGGTCAACAGAATACTCTCTACTTGACCTTCTGTAATCCAAATTCTCGCCATGCTGGTCCTTGCTCTTGATGAGCTCTTGATCGGTTACCTTGGCGTTGTGGGTGTTGATTGGGTTTGAATCTTTGTTGTTGTGACCCCAGAGGAATCTTGCAACGACGACCATGATGACGGCGATGAGTATGATTCCAAGGACGATAGAAGCAGCGATGAGAACCCTTTTCCTCATTGCGGCGGGGAGCGATCCACAGTATATATAAAAACGGCGGCCGATTACAGAGCGGCGTTAGTCGAATCGGGTCATGCAGGCCCCCGGTGGAGGTGGTAAAGGTGTGTTTGAACTGGAACACACCAATCGGGACGCGAGGAAGGCGCCACTCCCCGAACTGGGAAACGACAGTCAAGCGCTGGCCATCATGGCCGCCCTTTACAAATGCCCCGGAACACGTCCAGTTCCGTCATGGGCGTGGACTTTCGGCCATAGACAGGCTTGGAGCCTTCCAAGACATTCTACATCATGACGAGAGACAGGTGCAGGCGGAGACATCATTTGTCAGGGAAAAGGGTCAAAGATGGAGTCACATTGGATAGTATCCGACAAAGCGGCCACAGGACCCTTGTCTCCTCTCTGTCTTTCTCTAGTGTGGTCGCTTACATTGTAGCTCTTACCTTTCATCCAACAACACTCGCCTAGGCAGATATACCGGGAGCGGTTAGTACATGCACCCCGTCATAATGTTCAAGACAGCGCAAACATGTCTCCTCTTTCCTATTCTGACTTTCAAACCATTACTGTTTGTCTTTGCGATCAAGAACCAATTCATTCAGTCATTACACAGTAAATTCCTCATCCTCGTCCTTCCGTCTCCTTTCCCCACCGCCGCGTGATTTGTCCAATCGGATGGCTAGGAAGCGGCAAGCACCCACCGCACGCACAAAAATGCCATTTGTCTCGCGGACATTCGCTTTCCTGTGCCGAGTCCAGTGACCTTGCCTTGCAACTGACTGGTACCTAGTCACCTGCCCACGGCAATTCGGAGGTAAAGAAAAAAAGGAAAAGAAAAAAAACGGTCAAGTGTCGGCAACTAATTGCAAAGCCTAAACGTGGAACTCCGGCATGAATTGCTAAGACCGGTTCCGAAGGACAACGATCAGGCAGCCCGTCTAATACTGCAACGGACGAAAACCAATCTTGCACATAAAGCTTGTCTTGCTAAGCACTTGGGTGATGAGAGCTTGTCGAACAGCATCACAACCATAACTCGCTCAGCCTTGTCAAATACGCCCTCTGCTATTAGTCGCTGCCTTCCAGCTCGCACTTCTAGGCCACGGGGATTTCCAAGCTACCCTCACGTGGTCGTGCACCGGCTCCGGATCCTCAACTTCTCCGCTATGCCCAAGCGGTGATTTGCTTATTCATTTCTCAAAGCAGAGGCCTGCCTGGCGAGCGTTGGACAAAGAACTCCCTGTGCCGTCATCCCGCAACCAGCTTCAAGGTCGTTGCAGATCGCCTTGCCTGAATGCAGGCAGCTGGGGTGCCAGTCCTCTAGGAAACGTGCAAATTAAGTTCCAACCCAGCGCAGCTAATCATACGGTTCCAGTCTGCCGGTACTTCCTCCTTCATTGGTGATGTATGTCCCAGTAAGAATTTAGCTGCTAGCAATATCGTGAAAAGCTATACTGTGTATAAGTTTCGAAGCTTTATAGCGGCGTCCAATGTCAGCCTGAGACACTGAGATGCGTCCTCAGGCAGATCGCGCTTGACGTGGGTGTCGCCGATAAAGTTTCATAGCGAGCGACCGGCGCAACAGGCACGTGTTGTATGGCTTTTCGATGTGGGATCCGCCCGCTTCCTCCCGCACGTACTAACGGAACGGAGTTTGTAGACGTCGTGCAACAGCGGGGTCTTGTACCATCCAGCTGATCAGACAAGGGGGGGATGCAATCTCTTCGATCAGGACACAAGACGTCGTGAATCGCCGCTCCCGACCAACTCCTGGATCTTCTGCAACCTCTTCTGCGCTATGATGATAGACATTGGCTGCTGGAAGACAAGAATGATCATTGTTCGGGTAGCAGACATGATGAGACATCGGCGTACCCAGGTCGTATACGCCTCGCTACGAGACTTGGGTGGTTGGGACATGTTGATAGAGGCAGGCGTGCGCGCGGCTGCCGCCCCCACAAGTGATACCCAGTAGTGAACCCCGGCCATGTCACCCCACACATCTTCTGTGTTGGACTTTTCCAGGGCCTCATATAATGCTTCGGTGAGCCGGACAGAGAGGAGGTGGCCGCCAGCTGCCGAGTTGGTGAGCGAGCCAGCATCGTTGAGGATTACTGCACGTCCAGGCTCAGAGGCAACAGAGAACGGCACACCCATGATGATCGAAGATGCGTAAATGATGGAAGCGATACGACAGGCCTCATAAACCCAGTCATTTGTGGTTGGAAGTCCTGGGGTGAAGGCGGATGGCAAGGAGGCAAGCCGTGCCCGGATTTCGGCGACTTTTGCATCGTAGCCCAACAATGAAGATCCCATGCGAGCACCATCCGTCTCCGACTCCACGTCTATCACAGTATCAAGTCCTTCATTGTACTTGAGAAATAGGTCGGTCAGGTCTCGCATGTCGCTGACCAATTCGTACGTGTGTTCAGAACACCTCGGGTCACGGGCAATGGAGAAGAATTCACTTCGTGGGCAGTAGAGCGGGGACTCTGCAATGGCAGCAGTTTCCTGAATTGGGCCCTGTACCGGAGGGTCCCAGTTCTGAAAGATGGGCAATGGGGTAGCCTCACAGAATATGTCGGTATGCAAGCAACACCTAGGATCTTGTTAGTACACACACAAAGGCAAGGAATCAAGGCTACGCCACTCACGCCGCAGCCACCTCCGCCATTGCTCCACCCCCGCCCAGGCAGTCCATGCCACCTCGATGCGTGATGAGTCTGGCCACGCCTGATTCGTGAATGCGCAAGGTCTTTTCATTACAACTCCACATTTCACCCGCCAAGAGATGCAGGATGACCATGAGGGTAAAGTCTTCGAACTGTGTGGTAGGATTCCGTAGGCGGCCGTTGATATATCCAATGGTCTCGGCTTTGACGAGCACCGTGCGCTTGCTGTCGCCCGAGCATCCAGCATGCATATCCAGCCATGTCGATGCAAGCAAGGTGGAGCTGAGTAGAATGTGGGAATGGGCAAGCATTGATGGGAGCCACTTGACTAGAGTTGCGGGAGAGACAAAGGCGCGGTTACCTGAGGACGTCAATACTGTGGTCTTTTGATTGGATAGTGATGCGCGCCGGCGCGGAGTAGCCATCAAAGAGAGCCAACCACGCTACCAGCTGGAGGGTCGCGCAACAACTTACATTTGCGAACCAAATATAGCGAGTCAAGCTCAGGGCTAGCGAATTGAGGAATGACTTTGAAGGGATCTACGCCGTCGCCGATAACTGAGACGGTAGCCAATTTCGCAATGAGTATGCGCATCTGGGCATCCTCATGTGTATCGCTCTCTTCGTAATCATGTACTTTTTCAGAGACTGTACCGCGCGCACGTATCGACAATGCTTGTCGATATCTCGAAGCTGTTGAATCACCTGCTGGGAGTGCAGATTGCGTAGGGGACCAGGAGGGCTCGCCGAGTTCTTCGTCTGCATTAGTTCCCCACCAGGCAGCCGAGGTGGATGGGTAGAGATGCTGCTCTTCCTGTTGTTCACTTAAAATTTGGGTCATGAGGACGTGTTGGGGTGCTGAATAGGGACGTGAATCTTGTGAATCTTGCGCAACGGGGCTGATGCGCTCAGCGATTGGGGGTCTTTGGACGGTGCGAACGTCGGCGGCCTCTTTGCCTTTGCGCTTTTGCTGTTCGGCCCTGTAGCGATACTGGATCATTGCCTGTGAGCGCACGCTGCGCTTTGCAGTCTCGTCCTTAAATTGGGAAGGGTCGGTCGCGGTGAGAAACTGGAACTGGGGAGGGCCATTTCGCTTTCGAGCCCGGCGCCGCACGCGGGAGTTTGCTTGGACAGCCGATGTTGACGAGGGTTCCGGGGCTGAACATGAGTTAGACTCGAGGAAGATTGAACGGAGGGAGAGGGAGAGGGATACTTGGGGCCGGGTCATCGCTGGAGTCGGTAGTCATGGTTGTGGGGAAGCGTGTAAAAAGTGGAATTTTGGAGGTTCAGGAGGTTTGAGAGTGGCCCAGGGTCTGATGTCACAGGGCTGGAAAGAAGCGGCGGCAACAGGACTGTATTTGAAGTAGCGAACTGGTGTTCATCAGCTCGCGCGTGGGCATGTTGCTGTTGCGGACGACCAGAAGGGGGGGTTGTTGTGGTTGATGAGTGGACGGGGCGAGTTGTGGTGTATTGATGGACGGTAGAGTGGCAGAGCTGAGGTGTGAAAGGTCGGTGGGTGGAAGCTGTCGAAGCCAGACAGGGATAGGGAAAGGAAAAAGGTTTAGACAGAGGGCCCAAAGGCTCACTCCAGCCAAAGCCAGCCAGAGTCAGCCAAAGCCAGCTAGGAGTAGCAGCCAAATGCCAAATGCCAGGCCAAAAACCCAGGCCAGGACCAGCACAAGGACCCGGCGCAGGCTGCGGACGGCGGAGAGCGGGCGGGCGGTAGAGAGAGCCGGATGCCGCAGCGGTGGGTAGTGGTCAGTCGTAGCGTGAATTTGGCCGTAGGGGTGATGAAATTCACGGAGTAGCCCTGGTGCCCTGCTTGGGGGGGGGCTGTGGTGTGGTCTTGTCTGTCCAGTAGTGTCCAGTAATAGTGGCCGTGGTGGGTGAATTGATAATGTGATGTCTGGGTGTCTGGGTGTCTGGGTGTGTGAGTGTGTGTGAGTGTCTCGAGGTGCAGTGGGGATGTTCTTCCGTCTCCCGCTTTCTTGGTGGCAGAAGCCAATGCACCGACTTTTTCACACACCAGACAGACAGACACAGTCACCAGTATACCTACACCGTAAGAAATATACCCACCCTGGCACCGCTACTTGGCCATCACCGAAGCAGAGCAAAGCGATGCAAGGCAAGGCAAGGTACTTTGTAAGCAGGCAAGCAAGGGAAGTGGAAAAAGAAAAGAGAGAGGGACAAAGACAAAAAGACGACAAGCGATCTGGCACACGGCGACATGCCAGAGTTGCAGCCGTAGTGGCAGGCTGGCAACAGCGGGATGCAGGTCCTCAGGTCCTCAGGCTTGGTGGGTCATCGGTCATCCTCCTCTCTGTCTTGTCTCTGTCTGTCTCTCTCCAGTCTCCACACAGACGGCTCCGGCAAGCTCCCTCCCCTTCCCTCCCCTCCTCACGGTGCACTCTCTGCCCCATCCACCTCCCCTTCGTCCAACCACACGGCGTCCTCTTCTATCGAAATTGAGCCGTATCACCTCTCTAAGACCCACTCTGCCACTCCCAAAACCCACAGACGCGAGTCCTTCCCGCCGCCATGCCCTGCCTGGCCTCGCCCATCCATCGCTTGCCCATTGCCTTCCCCCCCTCGCTGTCTCGCTCCGGCGAATCAGCTGCCGGTCCCTCCGAACCTGGAATGACCCGCCAACCAGGCAAGCAATGACAAGTCGCCGTCAGCCTCATTGTCCTTTGATATTCATCGATTACTACATAGTATCTAGTACTGTTACTCTGCTACCTACGATGCTCACTCATATTCGTCCGTACCATGCCCAAATCCCTACAAATCCCTCTCCATTCATGAACAGACGTTGTCACGATGGAGGCCTTGGACGTAACTACGCCCCTCCAGCCATAGCGCAAGACCTGGACCCAGTACAATCCATAACATGCAGTCAACAAAACAAAGACACTTGATGCTCTACACTACTACAATATTAGCGCATTCGAACTGGCAAAAGATAGACACGCCGTATCTCTTCAACGAGTTATTTACTTTTTCTAGTTCCAAGGCCACTTCCACCACCATCGACGTGCCTTTGTCCAACACAACACCTAGATCTAGATTCAGATCAAGATCCAGATCCAGCCATTAGATCCAGCCATGTTTCCTCTACGATCATAAGCTTCCTTTGACAATGGACTCGGGCGCCTTCAACCTCCTCAACAGCCCTAGCCGATTAGTTGGAATTAGCTGCTGCTGTCACTTCTCACTAAATTGTAGATACATGATACTACCTACTCGCAACGCTACGCCCTGCCCAGTCGGCCCAATCGGCAATATTCGGCTCTATCACCTTTTTGTTCTAGCATCGCGTTTCCTACTCAACTTGACCTGCATCGACTCACCTCACCTCATCTTCTCTATCTCTTGGACACTCTTAATCTCTGTAAAAAGCTACACCTATACCTACACCCCTGCGGCCGCAGCATCTCGCCTACATTATCTTCCAATCGTGTCCGACATGTTTCAGAATCTTTCGAGGCCTACCAACTGGGAAAGCATTTTGCAAGCACTCCAAGCACGTTACGCCCTATTGCTGCCCAATTATCTACCCCTGGGTGACTCGCCGACCTCTTTCCTCGGAGCGCGTAACCCATGCTCTCCTCCTCGCCTTTACCCGAATGCCCATCTTCTGCCTTATGCAATGTGCCCTGACGTCTGTGGCGGCCTTGCCGTCCATTTGGACTATGATATACTTCTTCGCTGTCTGGCCGGCACCCGCCATGCTCCGCTACCCGTGCGGGCATAGCATATCCAGCCTCAATATCAACTGCCGCTAGCTCATCCCATGGGAGTCGCACTCCTATTTCTTAGTCAGCCACACCCTGACAAGCACGTTTCTCAGGCCATCCACCTCTCTGCCTCAGATCTTCATTAACCTCAGCCCAGTACTCAAAATCGATCAAGCTCGGTTGGCCGTACATGGATCGGGGGAATGAAGTAACTCGTTTACCGTTCATTGCGCCATCCCACCATGCCAACTTACGCGTGCCTGCGCCTAATTTGGGAGCTGCATCGTGCAACATGTTCTGGAAGTCTGACGATAGAAATCGCCTTACAATGGTGACTCGCAAGGGTTACCACTGGTTTGCGAACAATATGGAGATCTAAATAGCTACTGCGCGCCTTATTATACCATAGGTGTTATTGATGTCCATGTCTGAAAGGAAGAATCAATTCGGTAGTGAAGATATGGAAGTTGAGTGCAAGCAATTACGTCCACGCTTCCCCTTTACTACAAAATTTGTGAGAATATACAGTCTTCACGCACAGATTTCTGCAGTCACAACAGCTTCACAACCTTGGGGTTGGCTGCTTCCCCAAACACACACACACCCACACACACACCATTCAATCAGTGCCTTGGCCAAAGACAGAACCCTTCCCAAAGGGTAAGTTCTGTCCGTCTGCCGTTTGTAATTGTTCTCCTCAGCAGAATGATTCGTGTTGTTCATGTGCAGGCGAATACTCTTCGGGCCATGTACCGCTCCAAACGTAACCTTTCAGTCAGATTCATTGGCGCTTCGGAGATCGCATTTGCGGTGAGCCGCAGAATCGCCGCCGCCTCGCCACCAGCGCTTCATGGAAAGCATGTGAAGGCCGAGATTCCTTCACAAGCAACGTGAACAGACAACTTCATTGGACTGGTAATCGTAGCAATGGTGGTCTCCTGCTTGCTGCTGTTCTCTTCTTCAACACAAGCCTCAGATGTGAGGGTCACGTTGCGAACGGTGACCACGCTGATCAAGCGAAGGTGATGGCGGGCCTGCTGCTACGCCCTTTCTCAGTCTTGAGAACAGCTCTACGCGTTAGTATCCCTTGGAAGGATCCAGTCTTCGATCGTTGTGAGATGGCGACCAACCGTCAAAATTCGAGTTGGGTTGGCTTACCGCCAATCCTTGCTTGAGCATTCATCTCTTCGATGCATTCTTATGTCGGTTTTACATTAGTAATCTCTTCAAGTTTTTTTCATACAAAGATATTTATTAACGAATAGCAGAGAGAACAGTGTCGTCAAAGGAGTGGCAAAAACCACTTCTGTTTTGTGCAAGAACGATGCATCTACCAGTGATCATCGTTATATGAGAGACCTTCTCAGGTTCTGCAATATACCAAAGCGGATGCTTTCACTTCAGTACGAAGGTTCCAAGCCTTGCGAAGGAGCAATCACCAACAAGACTAGGGCCGCAGTTTCAAGAAAGTCAATAATCTATATCGAAGTAAGGTAAGCGTCTGAATCTCCAGTGAAACCCGCACAGTCGGTGAGGGCACCGTTTGTTGACACTGGCTTAGCATGCCGCACCCCCTGCTGCTGAAAGTCTTCATAAACCTTTTCCTCTCCTAACAATTCTTTGCTTTTCTTTCCTCAAACCCACCACTACATTCGATCCGATACACGGGTTCACCCAACTCAAATCCACCATGCCTGCCGTACCGCCCCATGTTCCGCATTGCCTTCAAGAACAGGCACTGACATCGAGGATGTCACAATCACTGTTCGAAGATCAGTCTCATAAATACAGTGAGGGGGCCACTATTAGCCTGTGGCTTCCCTGCCCGCTCTCCCTCAAGAAGCGGGATGCAATGTTGGTTGCTCTGGCTGATCCAGCGCAGGCCGACTTAGACCTACGGTATAGGTTTACCACCCACATGAACTTCGGAAGCAATTGGAAAACCATCCCGATCACCAAAATAGCTAAGGGCATTTCCCCACAGATCTTAGCATGTTTTGCAAGCAATGCTTCCAAGTTGACCGACCCCTCTGGTTGCTTCCACATACCCTGGCGCTTTTACGCTCCCATGGAGAGGTATAGTGAAGTTGATGAGGTAGGTCAGAAAGATGAGGAAGCAAATCAGTATGTTAAATGTGAAGAGGGTGAGGAAGTCGACAGACCCTGGCCATACTTGGCTACCCGTCAGGACGGACGACCCTTTGACTATATCTTCCGCTGGATCATCTTGTCGATGCGTCATCAGGGCAGGAAACCCTTCGAAATCAAGATCTCGAGTTACCCACTCGAGGATCTTTGTACGCTTCTACGTGCCTGCAACATCTTGGGCATCGACGTCCTATGTGTCCAACTGGAAAAGGAGATTCTTAAAATCCTTTCCTTCCGCGGTTTACGCATGCCCGAGATCAAAGCAGTCTGGTGTTTCACAACCCTCCAATCGACTGGACCATTCGAGAAGTCTCGCGGAGTGTCGATTCAATGTGGCTTCCGAAATGAGTATATCACCAAGGCATATGCCCGAAACATTCGAAGTATCTCTTCCCTCTTTCTCGCAACTGATAAGCTAGGCCACAGCAAGAGCAACAACGCGATCAAAGAGCTACAACGCTTCCTAAACGACCCCGACCAAGCTCCACTCCTCAGGCTCTGCAACTCCCGCCACGCTTGGGTTCAAACCCTCCTCTGCTCCCGCTGCAAAATCATCATCCCACAGTACGGCAATGGACTTCAATCGAAATTGGATCCTGAACAAACCTCCCAGGATGCCGCCCTTTTAGCTGCCATCGACATGAACATGCATGACTACTCCAGGACACTGCCGTTGACCGAGGAGGTGCTGAGTAAGCCCGAGTTGCAGTTTTGCGAGCCATGTGGGCTCCGCCGGAGGAACGCATGGATTGCAGCTACCCGGAAGCAATTCGAGTGAGCGCGGTGAGCTGAAAGAAGGGAACGCGAGGCGAGGGGATGGAAGGTGCTTCGGCGATTCGGCGGATGGATATCAAAAATTGAGAAAAGACCGAGTATGGGAAGGAAGTGTAATGTCTATAATTCTTTAATTCCAAAACAAGGGTAAATGCTTAATGGATGGGATGGATGATCGAGCGGGAGGGAGGGAGGTGGAAGGAAGGGGAGGTTGCAGATCCATACACCTGGTGATACACATAGATCAAACTTCAACTTTGACAATTATCTAATCTATAGAATCAAAACCTCCCCCCCAGAACGTTCTTTTCATCGTATGTGTTTTTTTTTTGTAAAAATTTCCACGGGAAAGTTATAGTAATTGTGATTCTCGTCTTTGGGTGTATCTGAATAGAGAATCATACGAGGGTCTTAAATAGATAGTATGATTGAACTAGTACCGGAGCTTAAAGTCTCAGTAGATAGAGAACAGCCGCGATGCTTTAATCATGTAATACCTAAGGTTATAGAGCTGATTGAGCACTCTCTTGGATAAAATGATGTATTTTTACTTGGGTAAGGTTTACTATGTGATGTTTCTGTTATCTAAGTAGTATATATATATATATATCTCACTTCTTACTCGCCTCTTCTTGATCAAGCTGTTCATACCTCCTATTCTCAACTTCCAAATACGCATGTCGATACGCCTCTCTCGTTCCCCCGGGCACCACGAGTCGTAACCGCAGCTCGCTATCAAACCCATCCATTGCTACGGCATTACACAATCCGACTCTATCGTGTTGGATAACACGACTTGTATCCAGCATCAACGCCGCAAGGACCGGGTTCCGAACTATTTTCGCCCGTGAGCGACTTTGTAAGGTAGCTAGGAGGATACCGGATACGATCAAGAGAGAATTTAGGCCTAGCCATGTCCATGCCCGCCATTTAGATAGCGTAGCGACTAGGACCGGCACCGGTCTTTTCAACGTACTGGTCGCTGGATCCACGTCCTGCGACCAGTAATTCGCGAGCGAATTCCAACTTGCTTGATATGCGACCGTGAGCATACCGATGGCGTAATTGTCTAGATTGTCGAGAAGTGGCGCGTCGGATATATTGGCGATTTTCATGTAGAAGAGGACTTCTGGCATCATGGATAGGGCTTGTTGGGTCAATGGATCCTCCAAGACGGTGGGGGGAGAATTGTTCTTGCTGGCTTCGACGATTCCGTCGGCGATGATGCGGCAGTCTTTGCACGCCATGGCTCCCGCGGTGTATGTGAATCGAGCGAATATGAAGCAGCTGGAAGTTTTACCCGTGGATCTTATCCCACTTGCTGAATCGGTTTGGTACATGAATACTTGTGGTATGCGACCCAGCGAGGGGTCCGATCCGTCCTTACACCCATTTTCAAAACGCACTGCTACGGCGAGTAGCTTCTCCTCGCTCCGTTTCGTGGCCGGCGGATATTCGTAACCGCTTTCATCGCCAGAGCGCTCCGCAGGCATCCAGGGCTCAGTATTGACGATTGTAAGACGACCGGCATCCGTGCCTTGGTAGAAAGGATTCCAGGCTTCGCTGAAATTTAGACCTGCGTATTCCGCATTCCCCGCGACCTCTTTCAGGATTTCCATATCGTCACCCGCATCCTCTTCAGACGTGATCCATCGTAAAGGTCCCTCGATGTTGAAATAAGGCATAACGACATCCTCGACTGTGCTGTTGATAGGATACCTTTGCAACGAAGGCACTTTCCTCCTATAAACCGGCATAGCAGGCCTTCTAAAATTCTCAGTTGCAGCAATAGCCGAAAGCCCCAACGTCTTGTTAAGTTCATAAACCCTCGAATTATCCGCCGAATTGTGCCATCCATACGATTCACTGTTCCCAGGCTGTGTGACAAGCACCTGTTCCGCGCCCGTCGTCCTGATGTCCTCATTCCAACCTATCGCACCGGTCAACAAAGGAGCCACGAACTGGCACGGCACGGCAAGGACGAAAATAATCCAAATCGAAATCGTCCACGCAAAAGAACCACCCATCTTGAAATCCAAAGGAGGAAGCCCAAAACGGATCACACGGCTCAAATCCCCCAATCTAACACCCTCATGTTCCAGCATCAGAAACGCCACACGCCACGCCGCAAGCCCCAACTAAACCGCCCCCAGAACCCGCACCACCAAAATCGCTACCGAAACCAGCGTCACTACATCTGTCTGGTACATAGAACCCGTCGCCTCGGGCTCATCGTTGGATTTGCTAGAAAGAAACGCGTGGCCGTCGACTTTCATCAATAGGACCAGGACTAGTGCGAGGGCTGCTAAAAAGTGTAGGGGAAGTAGCCACCAGTTCTTCACTTGGCTCCAGAATCCCCGATCATCGGCGCGATACCTGCAGACATGGTTTCTGTTTCTGTTTCTGTTTCTGGAATCGGGATCGGGATCGGGATCGGGAGGCATGGCATGGCATAACAGCAATACGCCTGTGTCTGCTTTCGAACGGTGAAACAGAGCAGGCCAGAAGGAAAAATTAATAGGTAACACGTACAAGGCTGTGGGGGCTAGCAATGCGCATTTAAATATTTGATAAGTCATGGCACGCCTAGAAGAGGCTTTTTTTGTATTGGGGTTTAATTGGTTGGATGCGCGTACGGGGGTGTTGGTTTAGGGAAGGTGGGAATGTGGTCTAGATGTACGTATACGAGGTTAGGTCACAGGGGTGTAGCGAGTGTGGTAAAATGCATCTTGATGGCTTTGGGTTGTTTATCGCGGTGTGCTGGGTTGCTGGATTTTGAGGTCATGTCAAGAGGATGTATAGAAAGGCTCAAAAACTGGCATATCAGTTACTCAATTGGATTCACCGATGATCACACACTTTGATGGCTTCACGAGATTTAAAGAAGAAATGCTCATTGTTCGTTCATGCAATTGGTATCTCATGTGTACGCTATACTACTCCAATGTTTACCAAATCCCGGCCCCTAGCACCCAGAACACCTCAATTCTACGAAAGCCCCCTTGTTGCCCCCTGTACACTATCCAGAGCCCTCTCACAGTCCCCACAGTACTTCTGAACCCACGCCTCCACCTCCTTCCCCTTCCCCTTCCCTGAGGACAACAACACTCCCATCTTCCCACACTTCTTTGTCTCGTCCCTCAGCCACTTTTCGTACTCTGCGGCTAGGACTTCACGCTCGATGCGGTTTATTACGCGCAGGGCTACGAGTAGATCGTGCCGATGGGAACCTAGATTTTCCCGCGAGCGGTGCAGACGTTTGTGGATGTTGTTTGATGATGAGGATATGGGGGACAAAGAAGAAGTTGGTGGCGACGAGTCTGGTGGGTTTGTGAGGAGCGTTGTGAAGGTTTGGTGGCTGATTGTATGTCAGTATTATCTCGTTCAGAAGGTGGGCGAAACTGGGTTTACATACCATTTGTTGACCTCAGCATCGCCATCGCCGCCGCCTAAGAGAATCGGGAACATGGTGTTGTTTGCGTTGAGGAAGTCATCTTCAACATCTCTAAGGTAAACGGCCCGCGTCATCGTCGTACTTGGGCCTACACCTAGTCTCGACATAAACTTCGCTGCCTTGCGTTCTTGCCACCAGAGCCATGAATCATGCCCAGTGTAGAAGACATTTGTAGCTGTGCTGAGGAGTAACAGCAGGACTAGCAGCTTATGAGCCGAGATCACATTGCCCATTGAAGTGAATGCCGCTAGAATCCAGCTCATCACGGTAGAAATGATACTAATGATGATATTTCCGATGAGCTGAGCAATGACAGATGCAGTGGTCTGTGGTTGGAGTTTGAATTTTCGGGGTCGATTTGGGGGTGGGATATCCGCAGTCGCGAATTGCGCGGCTTGTGTTTGAATGCCAATCTGGCCAAAGATATTGGTGACCTTTGCAGTGGATCTGTTGTGTCCCAATCGTGCAACTTGATCATTCACAACATCAACCAAATCTTGAGCTTCAAGTTCAAGATCTTGTAGACCTTGGCGCTCAATAAGTTTTTTAGCAACTCGGGGATTGCGCGACCAGTCAACCTTGATGAAGATTGCAAGCTTGCATCGCGCTTTGCTGACATGAGTAATAACAATCTTGCTGAAGAGCACAAAACGGTCTGAGCCTGGCAGATACCACGGCGTCTTTCTGTCTGCCACAACATAGCAGAGATGATCATTCAATACCTCGATAATTTGGTAGTCATTGATGACTATCGCATCAGTCTTTCCGGGCTGCGCGACCTCATACTCAAAGTCTCTGCGTTGTATGCCTTGCTCATTGGTGACCCATGGCCCCTGAACAACGCTCTGAGCCCACCGTTCACGATAAAGCATTTGAAAGACTGCACTCTTGTCACCAAAGAGAATGTGGAAAAGGCCTTTGGTACTAATGTCAAACTCCTTTTCGACAGCAAGTTGTGTCATCCCCTGCGGAGCGAAAACGACGGGATTTGCGGGCAGCTTGAACTTGGTGGCGTTCTTGCTGATCTGTCCACTTGGTGGGCCAAACAGATTGCCATCGATGCGTAGACTTGTTTTGACGTCTCTCCCACCGATTCCCGGATCCATAGGAGTGTGCACAGGAACATCCTCCCAGCTCTCTGCACTGGGAGAGTGGTCCGAATCGCCGACTTCCAACTTGATGAGGTTTTTCATCACATCTTCTGGTTTGTCCTGCTGCATGGACGAAGCGTTTCGGACGAGGAAGTTGAGGCGGCGCTGGAGGAGCTTCATTGGTTCTAAGAAGGTCTTAATGGTGATCCTGGTTGCGTTATCTTCTCTTGAGCCGGGCTTGAAGTGGAGGAAAAGGAAATCACAATCCTTTCCAGGAGCAGCTGTCACTTCGTCGACAGAAGAAAGAGAGATGCCGGTGATGAGAACAAGTCCAAGGTGGTTGCTGTAGAAATAAATGTCCTTTGCGGTGACATAAACACGACCCGGAAACTCTTGTTGTTCGGTTGGGTTCCAGACCGCGCGGAAAACAAGGACGACCTTCTCATCTCGAGGAACATTGGGAAACAAGATACGGAACTGGGCATCTTGGACCCGAAGTGCGAGTGGATAGTAGTTTGGAAAATCGTCGGTTACGATTGTTGGGCGTTGTCCCGTGGAAGACGGAGGTCCACCAAGGCTCATTGTCTTCCTGTGGGCCGGATCAGCTGGAGTTGTGGTTCCTGGAGATGGATCTGGCGAAGATACTTCGCTGGGCTTGTCAAAAGGTAACAGACCAGGCGACCGACCGACAGGGCTGGGAGGTTGAGAAGCACTCCGTTCACGTGGAGCCGAGACCTCTCCACGTTCCAAACGGTTGACGTAACCCCAGTTCACAGATCCCCATAAGTTCGCCATGAGTCCTCCGGGCATATTCTCGGAACGGCCGCTACCCAAGCCCCGTTCACCAATCACTGCAACGGCGGCCTTGCTGAGGTTGGTTGGTGCTGGAGGGTTCGCGAGCGTGGAAGGAGCCAGACTGCTAGTGGGTAAGGTTTGACCCACGATTAGTCGAGTATCTGGAAGTCCGGGAGCGGGCGCCGTTATTTGCCCTACTTGCACAATGTTATGACTCGCAGAAGCAAGACTGGCAGAGATCAGACTGGCGATGCCCCCCGCAGCCGAGGAAGGGTTGCTTGAACTCAATTGCGGGCCCACTGTAGATTTACGCGTGAGGTCGAGCTTCTCCATGATTCGGGCGGCATGGTCGCGGCGACTACCCTCGCCCTCTCGATCAAAGGCTGTGCTTCGTCGGGTAACATCAAAACTGCCACGCGTGGCCAATGTATCAGCGCCTGGTATTGCCAGCGTCTCCGCTCGGTCTAGAGTGCCAATATCTTCGCTTGCGTGAGCAGCATGTCCCTCGGAAGACTTTGCAGCAAACTCTGGTGCTACCGGAGGGGTAATTGAAAACGCGGCGTCAACCGAGCCCAGTGCACCGGCGTCCTTGGATGTGTCTTCCAAAGCCTTTCGCTTCGCTACTTCAAAGGAGGCTATCCATTCCGTAAGATCATTCTGGGTCTCCGCTTGTAGAAGGACGGTTGTGTCTTTCGTTTTGACCTCAAAACAGAACCGTCGCTCTTCTTGGAATGCTGGTCGAATACCACAGAGCAGAACCCCAATCTTGTCGGACTCTTCGACCGCTCCAGATCTTACACCTTGTGTGAGCCAACCAAAGATGCCATTCTTGACGAAGAACCATCTCCGTACCCAGTAGGTTCTCGCCGGTTTACCAGTAATGGTTCGCTGAAATAGCCACCCCTGCTTCTCAGCCTTTTCTTTTGAGGGGTCGGGTTTTGCTGGGGAATGGAGGTTTGCTGAAGAAGGAGCTTGGGTACCGAGATAAGCAACCGTGGAAGCGGCGTAGTCGTCAAGGTCTCGGGATGGTCGAGCGCCCAACTCGGCGCTGTTTTCGACCTGCTGCCGTGCGAGATGAAGCTCTCTTTTGAATACACGCTCGCCATTCTCCATTTCTTTACTCCAGCCCCTCACACGATCCACATCGGAACTCCAAGTAGCAAAGCTCTTGCTTGATGAATCCCTTGCCACTTTCATATCGCGCCATTGCTCGTTGATGACTTTTACCAACATCTTATCCAGGGTTCCTCGTACTTGCGGTGCCATGACACAGAAATCCATGCTCGCTTTTAGATACGCTCTTCGCGCTTCGTGTAATTGAAAGGCATCCTCTCGCAACGAAGAGGGCTCTTTAGTCTTAGCTTGGCCGGCATATCGAGCAATGGCCCCATCAAATGTCCGCTGCGTCGTGTCCAGATTTTTGCGCGCATCCTTCAACATCCGCAGATCATTGTGCAAAAAGGCTCGTATAGGGTCGCAAACAGTAGTCTCTGCCCTTTTCATACCCCGCAGAGTGCTATTCCAAAACTCGCGTGCTCCTTCACCGAAACGCTTGAGTGCCAAGACTGTGTAATCATGGTCGAGTACAGCTTCAGATAGCTGTAGCGGGGGGTGTGAGGCTTGTACATAGGAGTCTACAAGTGACTGGAGGGCGTTCATTTCGGTTGAGAGCTTCGAGACTGCTTTGATGTAGTTGTCGAGCCACCGTTCGATCAGGTCTATCTGGTCACCAAAATGGACAGCAGTTGCGCGAAAAGTCGGAGAATCGAGGGCAGCTTCTTTAATAACGACCGGTCTATAGAATTTGTTAGAATATACCAACATTACGGAGCTGCGCAAGAAGCTCACATCAATGTCAATGGGCTTGCCACGGGCTCCAGCACCGGTGGCTGCGGTGGCTCGTCTGCCATGCTGTCTGATCGCGTACGGCCGTGAACGGGGTGAGAGGTGTATGTGCGGTGTTGGAGGAGGCTGTTTATACATTTATATTAAGTATCGTACATGGCGAGGAGGCAAGCAATGCGACGTGGAAGGGAGTGGTGGGCAGGATGCAGTTGCTATCATCCTTCACTTCTGCTGTTGTTGCGCTGACGGCGTGTCGAGCTGTGCATGGACCGCCGACGTCAGGGCCGTCGCTCGCTAAGAGGTTGCCATTTCCGGGCTCTCTTCCGCATCTTCACCGCCCGGCAGAATCTCGACCTGGTTTGTGGAAATTTTGGTGCGGCACCCAGAACTTTTTTTGCACGTCCCATCTAAGTTTTACATTCCATTCCCCGCCGCACCGCGCCATCGCCAACATGCCAAAGGATAGGGCTGTCAAAACCACTAATGGTGTCAAGCATGGCATTAACGAAGACTCTGTCACATCCAACGTCACCAGCGAGCGACCATCGAAGAAAGCCAAGCTGCTCGATAGCGATGAAGAATCTGAGAGTGATGACGGTGGTGTGTCCCTCAAGGTAAACGAAGAGTACGCTCGCCGTTTCGAACACAACAAGAAAAGGGCCGAGAAACACCGATGTATGTATTCAGAACCGCCGTTCTAGGGTTTATGTCACTGACCAATCCTAGTGGAAGAAAAGTATGGCAAATCCAAAACGCTACAAAACGATGACGATAGCTCGGAGGAGGACTCAGAGGATGGCGTCGAAGAAGATGATGACGCTGAATTAGCTACCGAAGCCCTCGATGCCGAAATATTTGATACCCTCAATGCCATTCGTTCCAAGGACCCTCGCGTGTACAACAAGGACGTCACATTTTATAGAACAATTGAAGATGGTGATGAGGCTGAAGGCACTAAAACGGGGAATTCAGAGAGGGGCATGACTCTGAAGCAGTACCACACCAAGAACTTGCTTGAAGGCAGATTTGGAGGGGAAGATGACGAAGATTCACCGCCTAAAACATATGCACAAGAGCAAGAAGAAGTAAGGCAAGATCTTGTCAAGGAACTGCATGCTGCAGTAGCTTCATCTGATGAGGAAGGGGATGACGATTTTTTGGTCGCCAAGTCTAAGCCTGCTACTACGACGAAGGAGCGTATCAAGGTCACAGAACAGGACGTGGAGAATGCGGACAAAGATCCTGAGACATTTCTGTCGAACTTTATGGCCTCGCGCGCGTGGGTCCCATCAGCTGAATCTCGCTTCCAGCCCCTCGAGTCCGATGATGAGTCCGACGAAGCACGAGCGGAGGAATACGAAAATGCGTACAACATGTATTTCGAGGACCCTTCTGGAGCAAACGAGAAATTGGTTACATATGCTCGTGACGCAGTCGCAAACACCACCGTACGTCGGGGAGAGAAGACTGGCCGAAAGAAGGCCCGTGACGCCGCTAGAGCGAAACGTGAGGCGGAGAAGAAAGAGAAGGAAGAAGATCTTGCACGTCTACGGAAACTAAAGATCGAAGAGATGGAAGACAAGGTTAAGAAGATACGCAAAACAGCTGGGTTGAGCGGCAGAGACTTCAAGATGGAAGAATGGGCGGATGTTCTTGAAGGCGATTGGTCGGATGACGACTGGGATAACGAGATGAGGAAAAGATTTGGCGACGCTTATTACGACGAAAACGAAGGCGCAGCTTCCGATAGCGACGGTGGATCAAATAAGCGGAAGAAACCGAAGAAGCCAAAGTTCGATGATGACATCGATATCAAGGATCTGATCCCAGACTTTGACGAGGAAGAAGACGAGAAGCCAAAGTTCACTCTTTCATCGGATGATGAGTCTGACGGTGGCGTTGAAATTGATTCTGAGCAAGAAGATGCTGATGAGCCCCGTCGCAGCAAGACTTCTAAGCAGCGGAAGCAGGAGCGAGCAGACGCTAAAAGCGCCGCTCGACGTGATCGTCGTCTCATCGAACGTCTCGTAGATTCTAACCTTGAGTATGAGAAGTCACTTGCTTCTAGCTCAAAAGCAGCTGCTGGCTTTCGCTACCGGGAAACATCCCCAACTTCGTTTGGTCTCAGCGCCCGTGACATTCTGCTTGCCAGTGATTCGCAGCTAAACGAGTTTGCAGGTTTGAAGAAGCTTGCTAGTTTTAGAGACCCAGCAAAGAAGAAAAAGGACAAGAAGAGTCTTAGCAAGAAAGCGAGACTGCGGCAGTGGAGGATGGATACGTTTGGAGACGAGGATGGGCCTAGGGGAGGCTTTGAGGTCATCTTAGGAGATGAAGCTGGTGATGGGGGGCCGAGCGCAAGGAAAGAAGGCAAGCATGATGGAGTTGATATCCGGGAGGGCGATGGTAAGAAAAAGAAGAAGAGAAATAGGAAGCGGAAAGCCAGCGCCCTGGAGGCATAATGTTTAGGCAGTTTTAAAGTATATGAACAGGTAGAATTTTCCAACCGCGCCCGAAGCCATACCATCCAGTCCCATCTTATCCAGCAATCATGATATTATCTACTTCACATCACGTCCATTAAAATTGTCATGGTCTTAGAGCAGTATGGAAAGTTTGGTACCGGCGTTCAAGCGAAAGTTGAGCTGAATACTCTTGTCTCATCGGTGTCACACAGGGCTGCAGTCGGCATTGCAAATAGCGCGCAAGCGAGTGAGACACTTTGGCCTGACCTTAAACAACAAACAATGATAAACCTCAGACGACTTGCGTGCAACCTATTGTCTATGCAGCATGCATATGCACAAACACTTACTAATCGACACTAGAATTAAGTATAAAATGCTGCTCCTCTTCATCGTTTACGTTCCTCTCACTTTCTTCCGCCATCCCCACAGCTCCTGCCTGCCATAGAAGACTGCACTTACCTTACATCTGCTTTCGACACACAATCTTTCAACTCTCACCTAAACGAGGCTATGATGAATGAAAATATGAGCCGTGAGCTAGATACGGACCCCTTTGGACCGGACGCAATCGTCATCAACAATGATCTTCACATCTCGTTCAAGCGAACGATTCGTGTGCCAGACAACCAGGAGGTCACCAAACTTCCACCAGACTTGGGGAGCTATTCTCTCAAAGCTGTTTCGGAATACACGGACAAGATGCCAACGGAGATGGCTGCGAAAGGTGGTGTATTTTTCTCGATGTATCGTAGGTATCCCTTTTCCGTTTTCATAACGATTTAGAACGAATCCTGACAGACGGTAGAATCTGAAGCCATGTGGATAAATTTCTCAATATCATCACATCGCACGTACATGATCAAGATCTACGTGGGCGGTGTCAATCTTGTCTCTGGTGAGCCTGCTGTAGAGACTGCCGCGACAGAATTGCGACGGCAGAATAAGATAGCTGGGAGAGTAACCGACGGCACTGCGGACAGGAAATACAAGAACTCAAAGAAGAAGGACACTCAGAATACATCCCTACAAGACTATATCGTTGTTCCACCGCAACGATGGATCGATGGAATCGCCGATTCGGATGGCAACGTACGCCAGTTCGTGGCAATGCCGTTTGGTAGCGGATGCTCTGTGGAAGAGCAAGTCACCGGAATGGAGACCACGGGTGGGCTCCAGTTTGAGATCACGCCGTACAATACACCTCCACCGGTGAAGAAGAAAGCCAGTTATCAAGTGTTCGTGAAGACCCTTAAAGGACGTACGGATACGCTCCATGTAGGCAAAGACTGGACAATAGAAGAAGTCACCGCCGAGATTCAAGAGATTACGGGCATGCCACAGAGGTTGCAACGACTCTTATTCAACGGTCGAACATTGGATCCATGTCGTACTCTCGCGCATTACAACATTGCCGCAAACGATATGATGCATGTCGTTTCACGAATGCTTGGAGGAGGCGATTATCCTGTGCACCAAATGTCGATGGCGGCTGGAGGTAAAATTGAACAGGTAATCGAGAGTGATAGATGTGGTAATGATTGGATGCCGGAGAGAACCATAGTATTCAATGCACAGATACTAAATTCTGCCGCATATGAGTCCGTTACTGGTGAAAAGCCAGAAGGTCGACCACAGGGTGCATCCGCTTATGCTAGATGTGGCTTTCCTTTCTTCAAGCTCTACGAAGAACCTAGTGGGATTTCCGGCGATTTTGCTGCTGTCAAATCAATCGCACAGATCAAAGGGCAAGAAGATCCAGAAGTCAACCCTCGAATAGTCCCTATCAATTCTCCCAATGCTTCCGCGAACCCGAAGGTCCATTCGGATCTAGCCATTCGACTTCATAACCCCCACGCCTCGAGCACTACTGATTTGCCCAATGCTCAGAGTCAGATCAACCTACCGATCCGGCTCCTCAATCGCAATGGTCCGCTCCGTGAATTCCGCACCCTTCACGACTTGGAGAAGGAATATAGCGGGGATCGTGTTGTCAAGTTTCGATTTGTGTAGCTTTTGTTCGATCCTGGATATTGTAAGAGTTGATTTGGTCGATATAACAGGGTGAGGATGTCAGCATACGGACTTCCTTGATGTTGGTGTATTTCGCTTTCTCTAACAGTCATTTTATCCAACCACATCGGGTGTCTCGAATGCATTTAGTTGCAGGATGGCGGTGGAGTTCTACACAAAGGTTGAATCTCTTTCATTATTCATGCTTTTATTTCTTTACACCACTATGCGCCAGAGTTACGACTGCGGGCGTATGGTATCTACGATCTTTCTTTGCAGGTAGATAGAATGCCATTCCGATTGACTAGGATGTTAGACTATTTGTAAAGTATGTGAAAACATTCGCCGATTATCGATATGCTCCAAGCCATATGGTAGCAGCAGCTTAGTATCGCGAGCCTGTATTATCCCCCACTCTCGGATTTCTCATGCCATTCAAAAGAAGTTATTAGGACCAGACCCAGGTCCGGAGACTTTTATCCACCCTATTCCCGACACACCAATGCATCGTCACTCGGAAGTTACATGTACCGAGAGAGGCACCGACTAGATCGGGGATTTGCTGACAGGGGTAGTTCACGGAGCCTAAGACTTTTACGGAATAGGGGCTCGTGCCTTTCGGGGTCGGACGATATTTGCGCCACCAAATGAGGCAGTATTGGGGATCGGCGGCGGATTGAGGAATATGGGGAAGGGCAGTCCGCGTTAGGAAATTGGAGAACGCGTCGATATGTGATTGCGGCCATGTTTGTTGAGGTGTGAGGAGGGTTTGTGGCGCAAGGCTTCAAAGGATACATCGCAACAACACGCCATACGAACAAAGAACTTCCCAGCGCGGAATTCGGTGAATAAACATTGAATTTCTCAATCTGTCCAGTACATTTCCCTGAAAAGAGTGGCTGGTGTTGGTCTTACCTCATGCTCATCTTGACGTCGATATCGTACGCGTCCAATAGCCGGTCGCAGAACCACGTTCGTGATGTGCATTTAGACCCCATGGTTTTTGTGATCGTCCCTACTTTTCTTGTAGGGATTGTAAGCATCTCCAGCCCCTGCTATTGGTGGGGTTCTACATTTTTCGGCTGAATCGGTCCTTCACACCTGGCCAGTGCTTGTTTACCCCTGCCGTAGGATGGACTAAATCATGCTTAAGACGAGCCTAGTCCGAGCTTTGATGTTCGACGATAGGGGATATCAGGCTGGCCGCTGCCAGAACTTCCTGGCCGTCTTTTTGGCCATTTTCGACTCTGCTCTGCGACTGTTGACCTGGCGCTTCTCAAGCGTTGCCACCCGCGATGTCGCCAGGCGCCATGTTGCACCTCTGCAGTCTCCTGGCTCTGGTCAATTTGGGTTTTGCCGCGGTCCTAGCGCGCGATTCTCGTAAGTCTCAGGCCCTGTTAATATTCGTATCCGCGATTGCTCCACAAAGCCACGGTCCAGATCGCTAAACGCCTCCCAGCTACCGTTAATACATCTGCGATTCAAGCATCAAATACGGAAAAGGCTGGTTTTCCTGTAGAAACAGCACCAACTAGGCCGGCATTTTTCAAGCCTCGCATTGAGAGCTCTGCGACTGGGTTCAATCCTGACGACAAGCCCTTGCCAAACATTCGTCCAGCATCTACCGTTGATGGCGATGTCGTGTCAAAAACAGCAAAGAACAGTGTCTCCGAGAGGATATCACAAACTGAACCAGCAATGTTCAAGCCTCGCATCGAAAGTTCAGCCACTGGCCTCAAACCAAACGTCCGTCCTGAGCCTACGCCTACTCCTGGAAGGAACGTCGTGTCCGTGATCGAATCGATTTTAAAGCCATTATGGCCAACGAACATGATACCAAGTCAAGCACGGCCTCATATCGAAAAATCCAAATCAGGTTTAGTCGAAAGTACTCCGGACAGAAATGCCAGACCTACACCCGGCCCACCAGCAGTGACTTCTCCCCCAACTACCCCACCTCCAATTCTGGTCGGAGACAACACCTTTGAACCAGTGCCAGTGACTTCGATCAAAGTTGGCGACAAAACGCTCGTACCAGGTGGGGAAACCGTTACCGTTGGAAATGGACCAAGTGCCACAAAGATCAATCTCGACCCGAATGGCCGGCCTGTCATCGTGGTTGGAGACTCTACTTCGACACATACACCACTAGTCACCATTGGCGATGTTCCCGCCACTCCTATTCCCGAGGGAATCGTCATATCTTCGCAAACCTTGATAAGAGGAGGCGCTCCCATAACCATGGGTCCTCCATCCAACCCAACAACTCTATCTATTGACTCTTCTGGCCAGACATTCGCAATCTCAAACGGCTGGACATCTACCCTTACACCCTCGTCTGGTCCACAACCGTTTACAATTGGCGCCATAACTGGCACGCCAGTAGCAAACTACAACCTCGCACTCGGCACCTCTACGCTCTCTCTCGGCCAAATCCTCACCATCTCTGGCATCCCCATGACGCTGACAACAGACGCATCGGGCGCTACAATCCTATCCGGCGCTAGCACCACAATTCCCATCCCTTTGACCGCAACCTCCCCAAGCCAACTACACATCTCATCCACAGTAATAGACGGAACGACACAATACATAGTCGGTTCCCAAACCTTATTCCCAGGCCACCCGATCACGATCGACGGTACCACGATGTCTCTTAGCACTGCATCAAACGGCGCCACTGTTCTTGTAGTTGGCAGTATGACAACCACGATTGCTGGTGGTTCGAGGACGAGTTCTTCGGCCGGGGAGCAGGTTACGAGGGCTGCGAGACCCGGAACTGAGGGGCTAGGTGAACCAACCAGCTCCTCGAAGGGTGGTGCTGTGGCTACAGCTGTAGCCGGGTTGGGAGTCAGAGTTGGTGTTGTGGTAGGGTGGGGAGTTGTGTTTGGGTTCGGTTGAGCTACGCCCGGCTTTATGAGAAAAAGTATTTTGCATTTCGATGATGCTAGGGAATAGACATGAAGCAGGAAGCAGGGGTCTAGGAACTCGGCGTACCGTACCAGGCGTTCTAAACTCCCGGTATGGAAGGAAGAAGAAGAAGAAGAAGAAGCACGTGGACTCTGATGACCTCAGGAATGTCCCGTGAGGCAAGACATCAGCTCCAGATCTCGGTGTGTGCAGCCCAACGAAGGGTATGCCACTGGGCATCGTCACGTCCTCGCCGATGATCTTCGCGATCTTCAAACCCTTTACAATAGACCATGATATACCATTCACGACATAACGAATTATTAGTATAATATACCCATGTAATATAGTATAATACAGTAAGATCTTCATCTTTATCTAGAACAAATTTACCTCGTTGATGACGTCTAGATATGTCTATGCGTAATATTCCGGCGTATGGTCTGAGCCGATCTTCGTATGATTTTCATGGGGTTATGAAAATGGCGGGKATAATAGAGTCCTCGCTGATCCTTTGGACAATGCGAGCAGAATCAGAGTCACTATATTTATCAATCCGGGGATGGCTATAGCGCACAGTGTTGACAGTATGGCGCTTTCGCGGATGGTGCGTACGCCACTAGACTGGCTTCTAACTTGTTGTATCTCTGACTTTGAATTCGATGTTTGGTGCGTGGAACGGTTTCTTGGGAATATTATGGAGTATTACGTGGAATTAGCACTCAGGTTTGGATTGAATGGGTATTATGGTGCAGGTTCAGCTTGTCTTTGTGCTCTTTAACAGAAACATGTAGGTTAATTTCTTGCAATCTGAGTTTTTGTACTTGTATTATGGTATTAGGTTTGAATGCGTGGTAGAGATAGATGGACGGTCGTCTTGGACGAGGAATATAGATTTGGTCTGTTAGATGGATTGAATACATGATGGTGATAATGCTTGATGTTGGCATCTCGTGGTGTTAGTGGGTAATGTTGTGAGAATTGCTTCGCGACAGGTTTTGATATGATTTTAGTAGCACCGGTGTTTTTAAGGGTACGAACAGATTCTAACAGATGATTCTCAAACCACATAAAAAGAACTGAGCATGTAACTGAGATAAAATATAAGGTGATCTTGATGCCTGTTGTTGGCTCCTGGTGTTTGTGTGGTGCTGTTTCGACATCTGCGGCGGATTGGCATTTTATACTGTCCTTGGCAGTAGGGGGCTTTGCGAGGTTTTTGCTAAGAAAAACTCAATACTTGTGCTTCTAAAAGTCAAATTAGATAAGGTTATATTGAAAGGGATGGGTGCATGTTAGTTCACTTCAAGCACTTCAATGTTTTTCACTGTTTGCAAGGGATACTAGCTATGTGGTTTGATTTTGACTTCGTTGATTTATTTTTGGGTTGTCTATCTACATTTGTCTCTTTACTTGGTCTAAATATACATTGGTTCGTTGAGTTGTTCTAATTACAGTGGTTTGTTTACATGAAGTTTCTGGAGAAAACCAGACCAAGGTCCCCAGGACTTGCGGGAGAAGAAGGTGGAGGGGCAAGGAGAAGGAAGACGTCTACTGACGTCGAGACTTTTGGGAGGCTGGGTTGCCTCCCAGGAGGCCACCTAGGTGGCGGCGAAAAGAGTTTCGGGCAAAGCCCACACCCTGTTCACCCCTAGGTGCCCTCCTGGGGGCAACCGCAGCTTCCTTCTCCTCACCCTTCTTCTCTTCTACTGTTGCTGCAGGAGCGGGAGCAGCAGCAGTAGAAGTGACGATCTCGTCGTCAACCCGCAAGTCCTCTGGAGTCGGGGAGGGGACCTTGATCTGGGCCGCCTTGAAGTCGGCATAAGCCGACTCCATGACAAAGACGACAGAAGAAGAGTCTGAGTCGTCATCAGACTCTTCTTCCTCATCTTCATCCCCGATCTTCTCCTCCTGATCCACCTGGCCAATGTCATTGGCCTCCTCCAGAAGGGTAGCCTCGGAGGCTACGGAACCCTTTCTAGAGGAAGCCAATTTAAGGTCGGCGAGTTCATCCCAGGCTTGCTGTCGCTGGAATGAAGCCTCGTCGACCAGCACATTGGCCTCCGCCTCTGCTGATCGAGAAATGCGCAGCGCACGCACGAGATGATAGACACAGCTGGTGCAATCCAGCTTGCCGCTGCATTTCCCGAAGACATCAGAGTCGTCGGCGGGGAGTTGAAGAATCGGTCGCCCGGCGGCGCAGGCGACGGCCTCAGTACGGGCCTCCTTGACGTCCTCCACCGTGGAGGCCATTGTAGCCCTAAGGAGCTCAATCTCCTTGTTGGCTACAGCCAATTGGCCCTCCACAACGCCAAGGAGACCCGTCTTCTCCTCCGAGACCGCGTTTGCGTCGGTGAGCTGAACACGTAGGCCAGAGGCCATTGAAGTGGCCGTGTTCAGCTTCACCGACAAGTCCGTGTTTTCCATCTGTGTAGCCATCATATCTCGGAATGCATTGCCGTAAGCTTGTTGATAGTGGTTGGCCAATTGCTGGAGGCGGGCAGCCTCACCAAGGAGCTGGCCAGACTCCTTGGTGGTGTCAGCGAGGTTGCTTCGGAGCTGCTTAAGCTCCTCGTCCTGAATAATCTCTTAGGTAAAGTCAGCAGGGGAACTTGAGGATGGATTGGAATACTTACGCTGACTGCTGCCCGCCTCCAGTTGGGCTTCGAGGTCTTGAATCTTCCACTGGCTCTCGGCCAGATTCATTTCCAATTGCGTGTGCTCATGTTTGGATGCCTTAAGCTCGCGATGGACAAATGCACTTGACGATTCGGCGGAACGTAGCTTGAATCGAAGCAAATGACAATCTTTGTCGGCAGAGATGTACTTGCCATAGTTCTCTTTGATCTTTGCCTCAGCGGCGATGAGCTTGTCATTCAATTCGGTGTTCTTGGTCTCGGCCTCTTTCTCCATGGATTCGGCGGCGGTGAGTTTGGCATTGAGGTCATCATGACCCTTGTTTGCTTCGTCCAGCTTGTCGTGAGCAGCTTGAAGCTGCTTTTCTATCTCTTTATTGCTGGCCTCAGAGGCGGCCAGCTTGGCCTTGAGAATCTCGTTATCATTTTGTAGAGCGAGGGAAAAGTGGTCGGCAGCTTCGAGTTTTAAATTGAGTTCGTCATTGACCTTGTTTGTGGCGACGAGACTCTCCATGAAGGTGTCGCGAGCGACTGTTGTGGTGGCCAGGTTTTGGATGACTGCATCTCGGACACGCTCGGATGCTTCAAGATCGTTGGTGGTGACATGGAGGACTCGGTCGATGTGGCTATAATCAGCTTGGAGCTGAAGAACGGATTCGATGAGGAATTGGCGGTCGTTGGAGAGCTCGATGTTGTTGAGGATGGCGGTGTCGCGTTCGTCTTCGGCGGCTTGGAGAGCGGCGGTGACGGCGGCGAGCTGCTTTTGGCTTTGCGCCAACGCATCCTGGAACGAGGCCATGGAGGAATCGATGGGAAGATTGAAGGAAGACATGGTAGCTTATGATGGAAGAAAGAGGATGATGATGTTGATGGGTGTATGAGCGTGTTTGATAGAAGGATATGATGATGGGTATGAGAGTATTTGAAGTCGGCTACGGTGCGCGACGTGAGTTATGTGTGTCGAAACGTAAGTGTATGTTGTGAGAGTTCGTGTTTGATAGAAGGATACGATGATGGGTATGAGAGTATTTGAAGTCGGCTACGGTGCACGACGTGAGTTATGTGTGTCGAAAAGTAGGTGTGTGTTGTGAGAGTGTGTGTTTGATAGAAGGATGATGGTGATGGGCGAGAGAGTATTTGAGGTCGGCTGCAGTGCGCGACGTGAGTTATGTGTGTCGAAAAGTAAGTGTGTATTGTGAGAGTGTGTGTAAAAGCTTGTTATATTGATTGCAAGAGTGCAGAGTGCTTGTTTGTGAGCAGAAGAGTGGATAGTAAGAAGAAGAAGTTATTGTTGCGGTCAGGCAAAAGACGGTGTGGAGGAACTTGTTGTGGGAAAGAGGAGGAGGACACGAGCAGATTAAAAGGTTTTCAGCACAATAGAAACACGTGACGTCATTTGCGTTATTATTCTGAGTCAAAGTTGGTAGAAAGTTCTATTGTGCGTGGCTGGGTGTTGCATGTCGCGTCTTTCACTGGCGTGAAAGTTGGGGTGTTTTGATAGCGGCGTGCCAACAAGTCGCGCCTCGGACCAGGCCAACGCGCTCATAGCGGGGCTTGAAGTATAGAGAATAAGCAGGTGTTTGAGAAACTATTGCTGGGAAGTTTGGCGTTTGTGAGAGTATTCGATGCCAGTGTTGTATGATACGCCGCGAGTATAGTTCCGCTCTGGCCCGGAGGATATGTGCCCAGCCACGCTGCCAATTTTTCAGTACAACAACCCGAACTCTCTCGTAGCTTTGATAAGGCATTATTTAAACATACGTCAAGTCATTATCTTTTCTTCATAATGTAGAACTCGATATCGTTTATTTCTTTATTGTTGGTGTTGCTTATAATACTGCCTCTCTCGCTGAATGGACACTGCGTAGACTACCGTCCCAAGAAAGCATCTCTTTTCCAAACGATAATTGATGTTCCCAGCGTATTCTGAAACCCATGCCCTGAAAGTTACTATCTAGGTAGATCACTCCCAGTTTCCGCCGACGAATCTTTAACGCCGCGAGGTCCTTCCTGTTTCTTTGTCCGTATTTCAACATCGACCTCATCAATGCCCTTCTGAATTGCGTCAAGCTCTCTCTTCTTAGCGTCGAGTAATATTTCCACTGTATCCTGGCCTTTCATAAACCTTTTCAGTCTCGTATCCACATCCGGCCGGTTCCGATCTATTCTTCTTTTCCTCAAAGATCGTTCCCATAAGAGAAAAAACAAAAAACTTTTAATCCTCCGAGATGTGGTGACGGCGGGGTGCTACAAAACACCATGTCAATCTTCCTTCAATCATAATGCATCCCCGCCGTCACCAACACCTCCAACTCCAGCTGCTCCCTCCTATCCCGCTCCGCCGAGGACTCACCACTCGCTTTTGTCTCCGACAACCCCGGAATCTCCTGCCCGACCATGCTTGAAGAGGCCGTTGCCACCGTTCCGTTGTCTGTCTGTGGGCCATTCAACGCCGCTGTTGAGAACGGGTTGGGGCATGATCCTGGAGCATTGAAGTTGAATTCAAAGCCAGGGATAAGACGGAACGGCTCCCGTGCCTGGTTGTCTGTTTGAAGACCCGTACCACACGACCCAGAAGGAAGTGGGTTTGGGCATGGCAGATCATTGAAATCGAATCCAATGTCTGAGACAAGATCAGGTGGGGTCTGACCCAAGCAATCAAAAGCCCCGAGAGACCTGAGATCGCGTCGGGTGATGCGCTCGACAAGTACAGGAATGCGCCTGTTGTTGCTGCTTTTGGTGTAGAGGTCTGGTCGAATGTCACCAAGGCGCAGCCTGTGGGAAGGGCGTGGAGCTCTACCAACGCGGCGAACGTCACCATGGAATTCCTCCGGTGACAGCATTTCCACGTCGGGGTCGGACAGCTGTGGGGTGTTGCCGACAAAGCCGTAGGAGACACCAGGAACCTGAGCAGGCTCGAAACCTGATTCGACCTGACTGGCACATCCCCAGGAGGTGACAACGGTGTTACCCGCAGCAATCACCGGAGTACTCCAGAAGTTATTGACACTGGACTCCTGGCCACCAATTGGGGCCTGGCTCACAGTGCCAAAGGTCTCCGGAGGACTCTGGTGGCTGCGAGCGACATCATTGTCACCGCCCGCGGACGGCGCAGGAAAGTCGAAAGAGAAGTCGAACCCACTGGGGAATCCCGGTGTTCGTTCAGCCATGTTGACAAGACTCCCAGAGCTGACATGAACCCCTTCGGTACTCTGCCAGTCACCTTTGGGACTCGAGGCTATGAAAGCGTTGTCAGTATTGCAACCAGAAGATCCAAGGAAGTCCTCAACGGCGACACCCGTGTTCTCGCTGTCAACCCGTGGCGAGGCTGCTCTGGTGACGAAAGAAGCCCTCGGTGGGCGAGCAAGCCAAGCCGGAGCGATGGGATCGAGCGTAGAAGCACGGTGCATCTGGGGCATCTGAGTGCCTGAACACTCCGATCCGGTCGACGGAACGACATCGTCTGCTGCTCGAAGGACGGGAGCAGGGCGAGGTGACGAAGGAGGACTCAGTGAGCCCACAGAGATGTCGTCCGAGGACCGATCGGTGCTTGCCTCTTGCTTCTTGAGAGAGTGGGAAGCTTGAGTGAGGTGGATTTTGGCAAGCAGGAACAGGACAAACAGATGGTATCCAAGCCAGAGCAACACCCCGGCGACGTCTAAGCTGGCGCAGAAGGTGCCAACCACCAACCTGTAAACAAGTTGTGGCCAGGCGCGAACCATCAGGCCGACGATGCGAAGAGTCGTGTTCACTAGGGCCACTTTGGTCAGGCTTGCTTGACGAACGAAAGCCGTGACGAAGAGGACGAGTGACCCGTAGCTAGGGGCGGTGGAACCGAAGAGTGAGACAAAATACCAAAACCAGGTCACGGCCGAAAAGAAGAAGAAGTCGAGGTTCGGCAAGATGGTGGTGCGAAGCCAGTGACCGGTGAGGATGACGAGGGTTTCGAAGAGTCCAAGGCAGAGCTCCTCGAAAGCAGCGGCATACTCGCCGCCAGCCGAAGCCAGCGGGAGTGCCGCCTGCTTTGTGGAGGCCACAAGGGCCAACCACAGGTTGGTAAAGAACAATTTAAAAAAATTGTTGTTGAGGCCCCCGGCCTCGAAGGTCGGAGGGGCATGGTGGTACAGGAAGAGGATCTGGTCGTCCTCGACCTGGCCGGAGGCCTCTTGATGGCGGTGGTAGTGGTGGTGGTGGTTGGTGGTGGTTGTGGTGGTGGGTGGGCTCGCGGCCCAGAGAGCCGCGGCGATCAGAGTGATCGCCAGGCGGCGAAAGACGTTGTCCATGCCTGGCATGGTTGTGTTGTTGTTGTTGTTGTTATTGTTGTTGGTGGTGATGCTGCTGCAGTGGCAGGCAGGCAGACAGGGAGGTAGGTGATGAGGAGAGGAAGAAACGTGAGGGTTGTTGAGAGTAAATAGAGGAAATTCTGAGTGGGCTTGCCCCGTGCGCTGACGGGTGGCAAAAGCTACACAATAACAAGCAGCAAACGGAAGTGAAAGGGCGCTGGAAGGCAGCGGGGGGTGCCCGTTTACGCTGCCCCCCCCCGGCCCACTGAGCAGCAGCAGCGGGTTAAGCTAATTTCCTTCAGAAAATTCTGCGCACAATAGCAAGAAGCTCCCACTCCCTTCCGCCAATAGAAGAAGCGTTCGCCGTTTGTGCTATCCACGGCTTATTGAAGCAATTTTGATAGTCCTCCCAATCTGCGACCGGACCAACCCAAATCACGCAATTGACTGAGCGCTCTCCATAAAGAGACAAATATTCCTTGATTAAGTCTACACGCCTTGGATATACAAACAACCAAGCTTTCGCCTCGGCAGCCATTGGATCTAAGAAACGACTTCCTGAAACGGTGTGGTGATGTTTTTGGGGGAGGTACTGGTTTGGGCTTGGCGCAACCTCCACCCCGACAATATCAAGCGAAAATGGCTCAGAGAGGAGCAATGCCTCGAGGAGACCATAGCCGCAGCCAATTGATAGGATGCGGTCGGGTGCGGGTGGCAAATTGGCAGCGAGGTGCTCAAGTAGAGGGGTGCTGAGCCCAAGACAACATCCGGGGTGGGCGACTGGCTTGCTGGTCATGGGAGGAAGTGGCAGCAACACCGCATCTTCTGAGCATATTTCTGGACCATTAAATGCCATTGTAGTAGAAAAGCAGCTCACAGGCAAAGCAAGCGGTTGAACTTTTCAAAGTATAGCCTGTGTGTTTTCAGCGAGTGTAATGATCTTGGTTCTTCTCGTCGCACTAGCCTTGTTATTTCGCATAAAAAAGACACAGAGCACACTCAATATGCCAATATACGCTCTGAACTATCAAGAACGTCAATTGGATATTTATTCCGACCTATACGGTCATTCACTCTGCGGGGGACAGATGAAGTGACGTTGGTGATAGTCGAGGGCTTAGTCATCCATGGTTGGCCATAGCTCCACTCCAAGTTCGGCATCGGCTTGCATCACCGGCACAGCCATTCCCATTGAACATTCAAGCCATTCGTCTCGCATTTCCCCGCAGCTTCAGCTTCTGCTCTCATCCACTCTTCTGTTTGTCCGTCTGCAGCCACCGGACACAGTGCAGCTCTTCAGGAGCGGCTGCGTGCACTCTTGACTCTTGTCTTTCCCCATGATTAGCTGATAAATTTGTTGCCCTCCGAAAATGGCTCGTTGGTCCAATCCGTTGGCTTTTACGCCGCTGCCGGTCACCATCGTTACTTGCGTCACGTACATAGCTCTCTTCGCAGCTCTGCTCACCGTTCACCACAAGGTCCCCAACTACCCAGCTTCCACACCTTCGGGCACAAATCTGACACAGGCCTGGCAAGACTTGGAGAATATCACACGTTATTTCCACCCTTACAATAGCCGTGCCAACGATGACGTTCGCGGTTACCTCTTGTCACGCGTCCAGGACATCGTGACTTCGAAGAAGCTTGGCAGCGATCGAGTTCAGATAATTGATGACAGGGTTTCCAATGCCACCTTTTCTTCCGGGAACACCACTGTGTATTTCGAAGGCAACAACATCATCGTTGCCATCCGAGGTTCTGAGGATAAAGAATCCTTCTTCCCTAAATCCCGGACCGAGTTGGTAGCCCCCAGGGCTGCGAAGAATGGCGGCGTGCTGGTGAATGCTCACTTTGATTCCGTGAGTACTGGTTATGGAGCCACAGACGACGGTGTTGGCGTCGTTTCCATCTTGCAGCTTTTGTCACATTTTACAGAGTCTCACAATTGGCCCAAGCGTTCAGTCATCTTATTGCTCAACAACGGCGAGGAGGATTTCCTCAATGGCGCGAAAGCTTTCATGCGCCATCCCATCTCTCAAATTCCGCACACCTTTCTGAATCTCGAGGGCGGTGGAGCCGGCGGCCGGGCGACGCTTTTTCGAAGCACCGACACAGAGGTCACGGAGTTCTACAAGAGGGCGAGCCACCCCTTCGGCACTGTCATCAGTAGCGATGGATTCAAGAAGCGGCTAATCCGCAGTGAGACCGACTATGTCGTCTTCAATGGCGAGCTGGGTCTTCGAGGCCTCGATGTTGCTTTCATGGAACCTCGCGCTCGATATCACACGGTAGAGGATTCGACTCGTGAGACATCGCTGAAATCTGTATGGCATATGCTTTCGGCGTCTCTAGCCACCGTCTCTGGCTTAGCTTCGGATACAAGCGAAAAGTTCAGTGGAAGCGGGAGATCCCGTCAAGAAGGCAAGGTAGACGCAGGGACAGGCACAGAAGCTGTATGGTTCGATCTATTCGGTAAAGCATTCGTCATATTCCGCCTGCATACGTTGTTCGCCCTCAACGTTACACTTCTTGTTGTAGCACCAATTGCTTTGATTGGCCTTGCTGTGGCCCTATCTAAGAAGGACAAGAACTATTTGTTCTCCCGGAAGAAATATGTTCATTCCTCAGACGATGATCAAGCGATCAAACTCTATGGTTGGCGTGGCTTCTTTCGGTTTCCCATAGCTTTTGCTGTTGCAACGGCTGTAGATGTCGGCCTTGCTTATTTGTTCGTCAGAACTAATCCATATATTGTCTACAGCAGCCCTTTTGCGGTTTGGAGGTGAGCTACTGCAAGTTACCCGTATACTCCAATTCACTAATTCTTCGTCAGCACATTTTTGTCGGCATGGTTTGTAGTTGCTTGGTTTCTGCTGCGTGGTGCAGACGCGATGCGGCCATCAGCTCTTCACCGGTTATACAGTCTCGTTTGGCTATTCATTGGAGGGTTCGCTCTTCTGATAGCTGTCACCGTTCTAGCGCAGAACTACCAGATCGCTGGTGGCTACTTCATCATGTTCTACTTTGCGGCCATCTTCTTTGCATTAGCCATCTCGTTCATTGAACTCTTCTTCGTTCCATCCAAAACAGCATACGTCAGTCATTTTGACAATGACAGAGATGACCGGCGAGGGTCCGAAGCACCTAGCCGGCCGCTGTCAGGTACCACTAGTGGAGCTCGCTCAGATGATAGACCTAATCTAGATGACGATGCCACGGAAACCACGTCTCTTCTCCGCGGCGATCGTCGAAGTTTTGCACGGTACGGAAGTAGACGACAATCAGTCAGTGAAGACACCGATCGCCAGGAACAGAGTGAGTCCGGAGATCTAGGTCACGTTTTCCCTGGTGAGCAAGAGTGGAGTGGCAAGTTGCCCAGCTGGCTGTGGATCCTGCAGTTCCTACTACTTGTTCCTGTGAATGTCATTCTTGTGGGCCAGGTGGCACTACTGCTCACTTCGGCACTCTACCAGACGCTTGCAGATGGGAGCTCTGCGCTCTTCGTATACATTGCGTTCGCCGCGCTTACGGCCCTCATCCTCGCCCCCATCGGCCCGTTCCTCCACCGATTTACGTACCATATCCCGACCTTTCTGTTCTTTGTATGTATGGGAACGGCCATCTACGACCTCACCGCGTTCCCGTTCTCCAGGGAGCATCGCCTCAAGGTCTATTTTCTCCAGCAGGTCAACCTCGAGACTGGCAAGAATATCGTCTCCCTTACAGGTGTGGATGGTTATGTTCAGAGTATTGCCAGAGAGCTACCGAGTGTGCAGGGCAAGCACCTGAACTGCACCGTCCCCGAGCTCTCCAGTCGAAAGGAGTTGAAGAAGTGTTCTTGGGAGGGATTACCGCCGCATGTTGTGCGCCGCCCGAAGGGGTCATATATTATGGGGTACAAGAACGGGACCAACACCAACTCGTCCAGCTGGCTCGACTTTGCCATCTCGACGGACAAAGACGCCAATGAGGCCACGATACGGGTAGTCGGGCAGGACACGCGCGCATGTCGCATCTTGTTCGACAGGGCCGTGTCTGATTTGTGGGTGGATGGGGCTGTTTCAGACCCCCGCTTCAACGCGACCGGGGAGGATGGCTCCCGCGAACTGCGCCTTTGGCATCGCGAATGGTCTCAGCCCTGGAACGTTAGCGTGACATGGGACCGTGGCAGTAGCAGAAATTATTCGACGCCTTCTGGAAGCATCGTCTGCCTGTGGTCCGATGCGAATGCCGGCGCGATCCCGGCTTTTGATGAGGTGCTGCACTATCTTCCAACGTGGGCGATTGCGAGTAAGCTCAGCGACGGGCTCGTCGAAGGATCCAAACGTTTCAAGATATAAGCAAGCATCCTTCTCGCCAAAGGTCCTGGCTCAATGCCGTCCCTCCTTTTCTTTTGCTGCGATATCCTTTCTCATTGCATTTAGGCCTGGCGTTTCCTGGATCTTTACCCCTCGGCATGTCACATATGACGTGCAATGCAATCTCTCCCCTCCTTTGAACTTTATTCTCCCTTTCCTTGTCTTGCATCGCCCGCGGCGCACTCCTCCGCCTCCACCTTGCATCTTCTCCTCATGTTCCTCTCTCTTTCCTCTCCATCATGTGTACGTCGCTAGTTCACGACTAATGGTCACGATTTTGCCACGAATGAATCCACTATCCTGAATCATCGGCTGCACCATCTGTGAGACGTGTACCCGTGTTGTCATAACCTCAGGCTGGCCCTCCTCGTCAACTCCCTTCTGCTTCTTCCTTTCTGCCTCGCAACAAATCCAGAAAAGGCTGCTGGAGTTGTACCATGGCTGGCATGCTCGGCAGCGCCCGCGAATATGCCCAGAGCCACCCCAAGACCATGGCCACCGGGCTCATGATCGCGCTCCCCGGTACATACTTTTTATTAATGGGAAACCCAATACCAGGTACGGTCACGCAATCTTACAACCATACGCCTCCCATATCCTACGATGCGTCCGTTCCAGCGACTGAAGGCTTATCAGTGTACGACCCATTCCGACCATTGGACTTGCGCCTCAATCTACCGACCTCTCGATGGAGCGACCGACCTTCGGCTTCTTCCTTTTTTCAACTTTCAGAACGAATTAGAAACGATATAGTCCGACAACTCCAGCGTATGTGCGATCGATTAGGGTTGGATTCCGAACCTCTCCTACTGTCATTCCAGCGGTTGCAGTTTCAAAAGATTACGTTCACGAGAAAGGTAGCACTTGTGACAACGGCAGCGATGCCATACGTATGCCTACTGCTTTTTCGACGCCACCTGAGGTTGTCGGAACATCGAAGTAGAGTTTTCGTATCAATCCACGTCCTCGCATTATCGGTCCTAGCAAGCTGCAGCACACCCGTAGAAGAACTTCTGATAACGGCATTAGCAATGATTTGTTTCGAGTTGCTGAGAATTAGGTTGCGGTGGCGTGTCGATCACACTCAGGTGCCCGCACCTTTGACCATTGACTCCCGGCATGCCTATGAGAGCGTAGAGGAAGATTCCATTTTGGACGATTCTGGATTCATAGATGGTAGCTGCGGCCAAGACGAGAGCGCTGGTCCTGAGACCACCGCTTCTCACATGAAAGTCGACTCAGCCTTGGGCGATCTCAGAGACGAAGAAATTCAACGGCTTCAAAAGGCCGTTCTTGATTTGAAGACTGCGCACAAATCCAAGGATACTGAGCTCAAACGGACGCAGACTGAGCTTCGTAACGCGCGCGAGACACTTACGGAAACATTCGCTGAATACTCTAGTCTAAGGGATGAAATGAAGTCGATGAAACAGACCGTTGCTCGAGACCACCAGTCAGTGATCTATCGGAAAGACATTGAACTGTTTGCTCTCCGAAAGGCCAATGAGCAGAAAGAAAGTTACATAAGGGACAAAGAAGCTAAATTGGAAGACATATACCGTCAGCACAAGGCTACTCTAGACCTAAAAGATGCTCAAGTGCGTACTCTAAAAGAGCGAATTGCTTTCCTGGAGCGACAAAAGAACAACCAACAGACTGGTGACGCAAAAATTGATCTCGAAGGCGAGCAACAGTCTGCAGTCGAAGTCAAACTCCTTCGTGTCAAAGGTAGAAGCTCCCAGGAGGAGGAAGAGCGAACAGTCGATGAGAAGGATCTTGAGATTGCGAGATTGAGGGAAGACCTCGCGGTGATTAGTCGTGGGTCCGCTACCCTGGAACGCGTGCAGGACGAGCTGCGAAGGGCTTGGGATGCAGCATACGAAATCCGTTCAGCACTAAACGAGGAGCGACGTCTTCACTCACAGACCCGGCTCAAGCTACAAGAATCTGTGATCAGACTAGATGAGGAAATGAAGAGGGGTAGTCAAAAGAATTCCCCAACACGATTACCCACTATCGAGGAATCAGACAAGCACGAGCTGGAGGCTATGTTCAACGCTGCCCAACAAGATAATCTTAGGCTGTACTCCGAGCACGAATCCTTGGAAAAGCGACTGCGAGAGGCCAACACTCGCCTTTTCACAAGCGAGCAGGAGTTGGAGACATTAAAGGAACAATTGCGGCTCGAGAAAGCCATTAATGAAGATTTGAAGACCGCAAAGCCCAGCCTTGTCCATCGCGTGCATTTCCAGAGATTAGAGGGTCAGCTCAAAGAGTCACGCAGTGCTCTGGAGGAGAAGGAAGACGAACTTGAGCGACTGAAAAACACCGCGACGGCCAACGGTGATCACATTGCGAGCGCCAAGAACGCTGAAGAAAAGACTTACGCCCAGCTTCAGGAAGAGAACGATTCGCTCAAGAAGTCAGTGACAGCATTGGAGTCAGCGAAGGAGCAACTTTTGCTAGATCATGAGCGTCTAGCTCACCACCGTGCCAGAAACCGGAACTCACTGGCCGAGTATACTTCAGCTCGGTCTAGTGGAGCTACTCTCATCACCGATCCAATTATGGTTCCATTGACTACGCAGGAGACACCCCTTCCGACTCGCCCCATCACAATTGCTACAGATAATAGTGTCCAAAGCACACCGGAGAGAGCGAATGCGCCTGTTACAAACGATACTGACCAACCTAGAGAGAACTCAGCCCCTACAGCGCCCAAGGAGACCTCGACTGATCAACGGACTTCAAGACGAACGAGCTTAACTCTGAAAGGCCTGATGCGTAAAATGACGCGCAAGGAAGGAGACCCGAAGAGCGAGGGCAACGTCAATAAGGACAAAGAACCACCCCGACCCAAAACCGCTCTCGCACCCAAGGACAAGAATGCTCCCATCAGACCAAAGACTGCTGCAGCCGACTCCTCACCCCAGCAGAAGAAAGGCGATAGCAACTCCGTGCCGCTTCCTTCGACTCTGGTAAAGAAGAACGATGTCGACGCAAGACCGAAGACTGCGACAGCTCGTCCGAAGAGTGCAGTGGAGACACCAAGACCCAAATCCGCGAGGTACTATACACATGAAAGCGCCACCAAGCAAACACATGAGCCAAAAGATGAGAAGACTAAGACAACGGATGCTGCAGGCGCAAGACCGAAGAGTAGGGGTTGGAGTACTGGGAGTGTATCGTAAGTCAATCTGTTCTCAAGCTCCCACACTGCACGGTTCCTAATTACGTCAAACACATCACTAATGCATCGCAGAAGAAAATTAGTCCGCAAATCAGTCGCATGAATAMCCCCTGCCCTGCCATTATCTTCCTCCCCTTTCTGGGTTTTCGATTCTTTGCACATGGTTTATGAGCATACATCTGCATTTTCACATCGTCACATCATTTCTCGGTCTCGTTATCTATCGTTATACTGGCATGGGTTTGGCTAGCTTGGATTGGAATTGGAATTGGGACTGGAATTGGGGTTCTTAGGCAAAGTAGAGATATCCGGATATCCTTGCATTTTGTTCTCTTTTCAATAGACAGGGATGGAGAGAGTTGGAAGATTATCGTCGGATCTGACGCCTTCGATCTTGCCTTGACTAGTCTCTGGACTAAGGGTCAGGTAAATGGAATTGTTTTCCGTCGTTGATCATATGATCTGGCAGATGAGTTTTGAGTTATGTGCGTGGTGTGGTGTGACTCCGAAGTGGTATCCATTCCGTCCTGCCAGTTGAGACGATAGCAATATCAACACCAAGACGTACTCCTACCTACCTACCATCAACCAATCCATCTTCCAAACAAAAATACGCCCCTCAATCCAAGCAAAAAAAAAGAAATAAGGAGCAGTAGACGTACATAACGGTACACTACATAAAAGCCCGTCAATTCTCTGAGACTTGCACCTGCGCTTGCGCATCCTTCCTCACTTCGACTAAAACGCTATTCTAGACCCAAGTATATCGGAAAAAAATTGGAGATGAAAACTCTTCCCACCGCGAATCTCGGTTCTGTTCTTAGGAGTGGAGTTCAGCGAGGTAAGGTTTAGGTTCTGGGCCTTAGGGCGGGTGAATAAGTTAAGTGTAATATGTGATTGGGATTCGGAATTGGGGATTTGGAGAGGTATGAGGATTGAGGGTTGAGGGTTGAGGATTGGGTGGTTTGGAGCGGAAAGGTGGTGTCGGGGTGTTTTCTTGGGTTTTCGCGACTCGGGTCACCAGGGGGAAGCATCACGACACTTCGCGAAGGTGTGGGGGGGGGGGGKGGATTGGGGGGTAAAGATTGTGCGTAGTTCTATGTGAGGCCTTTTTGCCGGAGGGTTGATATCTTGGTGTCTTGGGGTTCTTGGGGTCTGATGGGGGTGTGGAAGGTGAGTGCAGAGAAGGTGGGATGTGAGGCTTTTGAGAAGTGAGCATTTGATGGAGTGTGACGAATTATTGATGCAGGTGGGTTTGTGACTTGTCACTTCGCATATAATGTAGTTATAAAATCATATTAACGTCAACATGAGCAGTTTGGAAGTATGATACACCTAAGTATAGTGGAAGACTCAAAACTTAATTTGTGGTGAATTGGGTTCGTGGTTTGTATGGTGTCTGTGCAGACTACAGCAAATAGCAAACGACAAACTAGCTTCCCAAATACAGTGCAAAGGGTCTAGATTACAATTTACTCAATTTTAACGTCCACCTCTACTTCAAGCCCTCGTCGTTCGTGCTCGGAAATCATGCCGCCTCTTCTCGCGTTCGTGGGCCTCGAAAACGGGGTGGTGGTTTCCATATGACTCAGTCAAGATGAAATTTGGCTGGTGTTGATCTACCATGCGGACAGATCACACGTTCTCATCTCCTTCGAGAGCCTGGTCGTCCCCTTGCTTGGAATGCTTCTTTGTCGGGGCCTGCTCTTCCAGTCTCCTTTTCGCTGCATGTTGTAGTATTTGGTACCGCCGCGATTCGATGACGAACAATAGGTGAGAGGTCATGGACCAGTGCAAGAAGGCGCTTTGGTACCAGATTTCAAAATATGTATCTGTGTAAAGGCCCACGGAAAGGCTGCCGATTGAGATAATGACCACGTACGTGCTGGATGGTGTGAATTCTGAAGGGCCGAAAATCCGTTGCATGTTTGTAGCGACGAGGTAGAGAAGAATGAAGCCAAGGGGAACGAGGACCCGTGGATTTAGGGTCAGGAGTTGATAGACGAGGGATGACAGTGCATTCAAAAGAAGCATGTCAAGAAAAAGCGAGTCCGGGGACATTGGAGACGTCATGGTGAACTGAAGATGTTGTCTTGGATTATTGTACGTGAGTAGACTGTGAGAAGCAACACAGGAAGAGGGGCCGAGTTTTATATATGACAAAGTTGTTGAGACGCTGCCTTTTCTGACCACTGGTACTGGCGATGAGCTTTGCCCTGAAGGGGCCTTGCGTCCCTTCGACCATGGTCGCAACGTGTTGAGACCACTTGTCAACCAAATTATGCCATTATCTGCCAGTGGATATATTATGAGTCATGGTGGTGGTTTGAATAAATCACATGCTTTACATACTACTCCCAACAAACCTTTCCTCCGGTTTAGCTTCCGCGCTGAGTGCTTCCGCCGGATATACTTTGGGCCTGACCCTGGCAACGCCTTTCAGGAAGGCCTTGAGGCGTGCTTGAAAGCATGAAGCTGATCCGTAGTAGCCACGTGAAAGGTATGTATCAAAGCACTGATCGCCACTGCACCGAAGACAGTCAGCGGTACGATTGCTGCCGACGCCAGGAGGAGCGACCAACCGCGAATGGTCAGGAGCCAAAGAGTGATGTACCATATCAAGACGCCGAATGACATGAACGCCATGAGAGATACGAGAGTAAGCGCGGGAAACGAGGGTGCAACCCAGATATCGAGGGGTAAGATAGGATCTTTTGCACCATACTTCTCCCAGAGCACGAATCCAATCAAATGCAAGACCGCTATGATGAGGAGAGAGTATTCGTACGGCTCTTCAAAACCCACGGAGAATGCTTGGCTACAAGACATCATAGTCAGCCAAGCTCTCTCGAGCTTAGGGACCAAGCACTCACTTCCAGACGAAGTTGAACAAATGCCGAGGTATGTTCCCAACCAGTCAATCGAGCCACCCGCACTAGGAACATCCCTATCTGAAGGTACAACAATAGCACTGATACTAAAGACAACGGCGCCTAACATGGCTCTAAAGAACTTGTTAGAGGTGGCTTGAAATGGCAGATCGATGTCTCACTCACAAGAAAAAGAAGAGCCACTTCCAATGCGTCAATTGGGCAAACATACCCGCGAAAACACTTCCACCAGCAGTTCCAATCGGTGCCATTGCTCTGAAGAGTCCCATCGCGATGTTCCGTACTTTTCCAGGGGGCAGGTTGATGTTGATTAATGCCACGGCGTTAGGGACGATGAAAGCACCACCGGCACCACTAAGACCTCTTGTGAAAGCCAATCCAATAATGTTACGCGTAAATCCGCTGATTAGAGACCATAGCACCCACCACGCGGCAGCGCAAACCAGAGTCCGTTTACGACCAAAGATAGCACCGATCCAACCTCCAGCGACAACGAATGCTCCTTACGTGAGTCTGCAGTATTAAGCATGTACCTGCCCCAAGGGGAGGTTGTCTTACGGATATGAAGCCGCAATCCAAGTTACGACGTCCCGATTTATACCAAAATCGGCGGCAATCGGGATCGTGACACCAATTCCAGATCCAAAGGGGATCATCTTGAGCTCTTCTCAGCAGGAATTGGCCTAGCAGAAGGGGAATAGCGTACTTGGACCAGTTGACATGTTACCATTGAAGCGACCAGTGCGATCTTTCGCGGCATACTCAATTCTTTCCCACTGGCCACATTGTTGTCATCAGGCCGGGGTATGACAGATTTGCCCACCTCCATTGTCAAGTTCGAAAGAGAGCTTCGATCTCTTCTGAGAAGAATGGAAGTCTAAGCTTTAGGCTCCTAGAATTGTTTCAGCCAGTTCTTCAACAAAATCTCAACTGGTTAAGAGAGCGCAGAGGAGGACAGCATTGGGAAATAGAAATCTAGTATTAATTGAACTTTTGAGCCCTCATAGTATGAAGAGTGTTTTATTAAGTATCTCAATTTTTCCGAGACAGTTTGTCAGCTATAGTTGCTGCTGTGCATACCCAAGAGACTTCGTCGGAGATTGCTCCCATTTGATTAGTATATGAGCCTGGCAACGGAAGGATTAATGAAGCCGGTTAAATATCTAGTTTAGCGGAGCCGCGGTTGTGCTGGGTGTGTAGTTGAACGTTGGTGTTGATGTTGGGCAAAACACGAGGGCGACAATAGATTGATTGGATCTGTGTTTTTATATGGGGGAGTTTCAGGATGGTATGGCTTGACGGGGKGGGGKGTTTACTTGTGTGATTCGATTCTGTTATGAATAGTGCGGAGAGGTGTGGGAAATTGTTCTAGTACTGTGCGTCCATGGTTCGCAATGAATTTGGCTGGGATGGTATTATTACACCATGAAAGTCATTGGGTGTGGTGCGAACAGGGCTGTAGTACCTGCAAATCGATGCATTAAAATCTTCCCTCGAATCGTAACCCAATCTATGGAATCTAGGTAAATTTGAAACTCGGAAATCCATTCTCCACCTGAGAGTCTGAAAACTTGACATAAGCTTTCAGACCGCCGAAGAAGAAGTTTACACTCGGTTTTTGGCGCCCGGCAATATTCTGGCTGAAGATCCAGCTTTCGGTCTTTGTGAACAGTGATCCTTGGACGAGGCTTGTGCATAGGTCGGACCATTCATTTTCAACTTGTTCTGTCACTTCTATGACTGGGTTCAGGCTGGTGGTTCCATTGGTGTGACCGTTGACTGCTTCCGAGGCGGTCGATACCCTGCTCTCGTTGTGGTCGATTGCCGCTACGATCAACCTCGTCTCCGACTCGATGACAGGCGGGAAATTAGCAAAAGCACCCTGCGGCCCCGAGATCAGGAACATGTTGGGGAACCCGGCGCAAGCAATGGCGCCGAATGCTTTAAGGCCTTCCTTCCAATGGTCTCTCATCGTCTGGCCATCACGACCAGTTATGGCGACCCTTGAATAACTTCCCTCAATGGCTTCGAAGCCCGTGGCAAAGATCAGGACATCTAGATCATGCTGAGTTCCATCAGAAAGTCTAATGCCACTCTCGGTTATCTCCTCTATTGGGTTCTTTAGAATATCAACGACATCAACGTTCTCGCGGTTGAAGATCTGATAGTAGCCGGAATCGCATAAAGGGCGTCGAGCATAGGCGTCATTTGGCTTCAAGATGCTAGCTTTGCGTGGGTCTCTTACGATTTCATCGATTTTGCTTCGAATAAACTTGCATGCTTCTTCATTAGCCTCTTCATTAATAGTGATATCTCCAAAGGCGCTGAACATGAACCTGAAACCATTGCCTTGGTCCCAGACTTCTTGAAATGCTTGACGTCGTTCTTCAGGCGTCGCTTCCATGGTCTTTCGGGTCGATTCAGGGACGCCGAATCCAACTTTTGATGACCAGACGTATTTATAGATGTCTTCATAGTTGGCGTTGATCTCCTTGCGGTATTCTTCGCTCACTGGACCTTGCCCGCTGGGCACGGAGTACTGTGGATGGCGTTGGAATGAAATCAATTCGCCGACAATGGGAGCGACAGCGGTCATGACTTGAACGCCTGTAGAACCGTTTCCAATGATCCCTACGCGCTTTCCACGTAGATCAGACTTGTCATCCCACTGGGCGGTATGCAGAAGTTGGCCCTTGAAACTCTGTAGGCCGGGAATCTCGGGGTAATTTGCCTTTGAGAGAAGGCCGAGAGAGTTTACGAGGTAGCGAGCGTTGATGATTCCAGAAGAGGTGGTGACCCGCCACCTCCGTTCGGAATCCTCCCAAGTAGCCGCTGTCATCGTGCAGTTGAACTCCATGTACTTTCGTAGATCATGTTTTTTGACGATGTGGCGGAGATAGTCGAGGATCTCGGGCTGGTAGACATAGTGCTGTGGCCACGGGTAGGTCTGTAGGTCATCCTTGTCCCAAGAGTACCGGTAGAGGTAGCTCTCGGTATCGCTCATCGCGCCTGGATATCGATTCCAGTACCACGTTCCCCCAACATCGCCGGCTTTATCGATACACTTGATGTCTAGATTCCTTTTAGAGAGAAGGTATGTCGCATAGATGCCACCGACGCCAGCACCCACAACAAGGGCATCGACGTTGATTTCTGGCAGCATGGAGGGCTCAGCGTTGAAGACGACTCGACAGATGAGTAGCTTGAGTTGTCTGGGACGGGATACTTGCGTATTTAGATGCTTGATGGACGGGTTCGTAATATAGTCACGGTGCGGGAATGGTCCCGCTCTAGTGGCTACGCTATATGGTTCGTCTTATAGCCGCATTTGGTCTGCAAGCGCAACTTGATAGAGAATGTCGGGTGAAAACGGCATGGTCTTCGAGATCTATCATCCGACGCCTGTCTGCCCACTATTCCAATGATCATGGTCTCAGTGTGTAAGTTTAAGCGTGCAAGGGGACGCTGCCCCACCCGCATGTAATACTTACCTAAATGGTACGTTTACCGAAGTGCAACACGCCATCGCTGATTGGCTTCAAAGCACTTTGGAACGGTCTAGTCACATTTCAAAAGTGCATTACATGCATCACATTTAATCTATCTCATAATCTGTGTCACATAAAATATAGGTACATACATTGGCTGGTCCGCCTCGGCGTCTCTCACGCAGCAGAGTAGCAGAGTAGACACAATGTCTCATCGCGTGGAATAACTCGAAGACATGCATGGAAATTTTAGACCGATGAAAAAGGCAAACTTTCTATTTCTCAGAAGAATTAGAGCCATCAGACGACATAGGCGCCGACCTCGAAAGCGAAATGCTAACAACATACAATCCCCCTTTCAAATTGTAAAATCCCTCGCCTGAAATTATTGGAAATCGTTTGTCTTGTAAGTCCTGTATTCGCCTGTTCGTATCGCGATGTCCAAGTGGAGATAGAGAGCTTTCCCACAAATCGAGGTTTATTCCGGACCAAAACCTCGTTCTCATCGGTTCATTTGAGGGGAAAGTTATACGAGTTCATCGCCTTCGAGAGCCTGGTCGTCCACTCTGTCGGAATTTTCTGTCTCCTGAGCCCGTTCTTTTAGCTTCTCTTCGGCGCCATGTCGTAGCTTGTTGTACCGACACATTTCAAGGAAAAATGTGAAGTAGAAGGTGATGTTGAAGTGTTAGACAGCACTCTCATACCAGATGTCATACAACCAATCTGTGTAAAGGCCCGGGTCCTCTTCATATTACATTTCCGTAATTAACTGGCAGCAATAGCTGCGCGTACTACCCTAATGACAAAGCTAAATTATATCTCGACGGGAATGCTTCATCTAGATCGATTAAATTGCTCTAATTTGCGTTGACATAGAATGCTCGTGAAGTTTATATTAGACTAGAGAAGCCTACGGCTGATGTTTTGCCATGGTCATTAAAAATAAATCATACGACTCAGACGAAAATGGATACAGTACAGAAGAAAGGATTATATAAACCTGTTAAAAACTTGTTGCGTTTTGGAGTTGATATCCACAGATGACCCATAAAGAGTCTGGGGGCAGATAACTTCGAGAAAAGCCGCCACAGCTAGCGCTTGGGTGGTGAGCTTAGTATTGCTCCGGGTGGGCGCGGACAACACGAGAATAGGTGACGCAGGGACTTATTAAGGCATGTCATCCTATCCACGAAGATTTTCATCGTTTGCTTTGGTGACTTTAATATGCACTAGATTCGAGAAATGCTTCTTAGGCGTAGTTTCACCGCTAAACTCAAACGATAATTACCCAATTGGAACCAAATCCGAAGCTACATATCTCGACAAGGAATGACCTGATCTCCACTTGATATTTAATCTCAGTGGACCAGTCGTTCCAAGGGTTGCTCTGATTTATCTAAAATCACAGTTTCGAAATATTAAATTAGTCTACTGCGCCGCATCTAATGATGGCTATTGATAGCATTCCAACCCCAGAGATTTACTACCTTCCGCCTACGAATTACGTTCCTAACAGCCCACTTCCCTTTCTCATATACAGAAACGTTCTACCGAAATCTCTGACAGCGGAATCAGCTCAGGAATTTGTGGAAAAGCATGGCTGGGTAAAGAAGGTTGCTAAAATGTTTCATACATGTACTCGTAGAAAACATCGTGTTGGTAACAATTGCTATTAGGGCCCTATTTGGAAAGCCTTTTACAAACGCCATTTTCACCCAAATAGTCACGAATGCTATGGTAAGGACAACCAGATCCTTGTATCTATTTCACCGCAACAGGTGAAATTAAGGAAGACTAGCAGTGGCTAATCTGATTTGTAGGAGTCATTCAGGGCTCATCACTTGTGATGATGGGAGTGGGCACAAGCGACGAAACCGAAGGACAAGATGCGGAGGACATTGACTCCAAAGTCCCAGGTATCCGAATTATGCTTAGGGCAGGTGATTTGATCGTTCATCCTGCTGGTGTATCCCATCAGAACATCTCCGCCGAGGATGATTACAAGTACCTCGCATTTTTCCCAAAGGTAATCCCATAACCCCACTCACAAGCTGTATAGTATCTGTAAAAATACCGCTAACGCGACAATGATCTTGAAGGATGCTCCAAGATGGAGAACAGAGTTTGGTGTCGAGATAATGGATGAAGACAAGATCATGTCCGAGACCATGGCGGTACCCATTCCCGAAGATCCAATTACGGGAGGTCCAGGTTATCTAGGACCACTGTGGCAAGCTGCGAAAAAGGCATACTTAGAAGCTCGTGATATTCATTAATAGGTGGAGTGATTGCATTATAATATACATAGCTACTAATGAGACAAATAAAGGTCGCTTCAAGCGCTGTCTGCATGCTCTGTGCACTGACTCGCACAGGTGTAGTTTTACACGTCACTGCTTCTTTCTGGAAATTTTAACATTGCCCGTGGAAAGAGATTCCGTAAGATAGGTATAGGAAGGCAATTCAACTCATAGGCTATGCTTCTGATCGGGTTTATTCGAAGCTCGCATTGTGGCCGAAAACGGAAGTTGGGGTGAAACTGATGCGGGGTAGTAATGCGGGTGTGACCCGAGTGACATTACAAAATGATCACCCTGTTCAATACACCTTGTTGGGGCTTCCTTCCCAGGTGCTTCCATTGGACGCCTGAATTTGGTGGCGGCACTCTCCAAACAATGAACCAGGTGCTCTAGTACTCGAGGATTTTCGTGTTCGACGTTCAGCCGCGCCGTAAACACACTTGTGCTAGTACTGTATGAAGACTTTGTTCTGATTTACTGCTAATATCTCACTACGCAGGCAAGGTAGAAACCAAAGCCCCAAGTTCTCGATTACGCGCTTCGTCCTTATCTCCATGAACCATATCCTCTAGATCAACACCTTGGCTAGGTCTCGGTCCTTTATTGATAATCGGAGGAATGTTGGTCTCGTCCAAGAATTGGGAAACGCTTCCTTGGCCTTGCTGAGCAAGAGTCAACCCATTTCCGAACCATGCGAATCGGTTTCCACCTGCCTCGGGCAAGAGTTCGAAGCGAAAATCTTCCCATCGCGGATTTCGCATGGCTGTCATGTAGTGTATAGCACTTCCAGGCCATATGACCGTTATTCGACCTTCGTCTTTGGCGCCTTTGAAAAATGAACTGCACTGGATTGTTATATTTAATTAGCGCGAAACCGAGCCCCCTACAGTGGGACAATATACCTTGTATGTGAATATGGTCTTGTCAAAATATTGATCAGCTTGTGTATTGAAGTCCTGTAAAGCCCGTTCACTGGCCCAACCATCTCTGTGAGTCAAAGAGGAGTGAATCTCAGGATTACATGACTTACGTAGGCTCCAATGAAGCATAGCATTCTCTCTGAAGTTTATGTATGCACTGCACAATGTAATCCATCACAAGCTCGAGCGTCGGGATGAAACTGCCAGATGCCGGGGCACTCGCTGGACCTAAAAACATGAAGTAATTGGGCATATTTGGAACAGTGACTCCTAAATATGCCTGGGGCTCTGGCGTGTACATATGATCTAATGTGACGCCGTTCCTTCCGATGATTGGTGTTTCGGTGGTTTTGAAAGTGCTGACTTTTGTCAGTAAGTGTCGAAATTGAGTAAATGTAACTCTTGTAGCGTACTAATCGAATCCGGTTGCGCAGATGATAGCATCTACCTCATGAAACCCGCCGAGCTGGTCAGAGACACCAGTTTCTGTGACCCGTGAAACACCCGCGCCAATGAATTCAACATTGTCTTCCAAAAGTGCTTCCAAGTAACCGGGACCAGGCGTAAGTCGCCTGCACCCTGGGGGAAAATCCGGGCGCAGGGAACTGTATATCTCAAGCTTCTTCTCTAGTTTCTTCTTCATGAAATCATCAACCTCTTCCCAAAACCTTTTTTGAATTTCGGTGCCACGGAAGGTTACAATTTGGCTCTTGTTCATTGCTTCTTCGAGCTTGTGACGGTATTGGTGATAGAGCAAGGGATCTTCGCTAAATTTCTGGCGTTGTTCGATACTGTACTCTGAGCCACTATCGTCAGCTGCTTGTCATGGTGAAGGGGTAATTACGTACCGAAGTTGCCGCCTCCACCAACATCGGCACCGTACCCAACTGGGCTGATCCAGGTCTTTCCCCTCATGTAGTGGAAAACGCGCTTGGCTTTTCGTTGGATATTTGGAAGAATTTGAATACCAGTCGAGCCGGCTCCGATTAGGGCGATATTTTTATCCGTCGGGTCAAACATCGGGTCAAAATTTGCTGTATGCATAAGCTTACCCTTAAAATTCTCCAGCCCAGTAATATTGGGCCATTTCCACTTATTCAGTAAGCCCGTGGCACGTATGAATATGTCTGCTGTATCTGTGAAGGCCTTTCGTGATAATCTATTAGCTCCGATAGATCTTAAGATTTGTTCGCAATAGACTACGACAATGCACGAAATGGTATTTTGATCTTGAATTCACGTACTTGATCGGTAGCAAGATTCCGGATCCTGATAGACCATTTGTATGTCTTCGAATCCCATTCAGCGCCCTCAAAGGAGTGTCCGAGCCGGACATACTTCTCTACGTCGTATCTCCAAGCAATGTCTTTCAGGTACCTATGGATCTCGGCGCCTCCGGAATAGAATTTCGACCAATTTGGGTTGGCAGCGAAAGTGTACTGGTAACTGTGCGAAGGCACATCTAGTACGGTCAGTGATAATAACAACAACCACTCCGCAAAGAGACATACCGCATCCAACGCCTGGATATCTATAAACGATCAGTCCATAACCGCAGATATAATCTAAACTGGATCTTACTTATTTTCCAGCCACGTTCCTCCGATGTCGTCGTTTTTGTCGTATATAGTTAAGTCGAGTTTTTGTATGAATTGCGGGAGGCGAATCCCGCATAGAATTCCCGAGAAGCCAGCACCAATACATACGACTTTGACTGGCCTGACTTCATCGATAGCTTCCACCATAAGATGTGGAACCGCTTGGTCTTTGTTGACGCGCATGATAGAGCTAATAATGTCTTTGGTCAACGTTTCGGTAAATGGGAGAGCGATTGTCGGACATAGATGGTGTTATCGCAATCTCTTTTGAAGTGCTACGTAGAAAGGATGCTGTCAAGCTTCTTGTCGATTCGCCTCGGGTTTCAACTTGTGATTTGTAGGACATTCCGTTCTAGGCAGAAGTGCGACTCACTGCTCGAAATTGGCCCTGAGCGTTGTCATAGTTGCCGGGTTGGTTCACTTAGGATTGATCAATTCTAGACTTCGCCCCACGTTGTGATATCTGTAGTAGATAAGACACAGAGGAGTTTCACTAACTAGCACGTTGACTAATTGCCCGTGAACGTTAGGGTTGGGGCGAGCTAACACTCTGAAAGAAATCTAGCGGACTTTCCCATTCGGGTTTGAACGCGGTATAATATCCGCCGCGTGCTTTGTGTTATCTAAACTCCAATTTGTTATCGATGCTGAACAAGAAATGTCAATGTTGCGAAGGTTCACAGTGGCCTAAAACTTAGCCGACAGTGTTAATAACCTCTACTAAAACGTAGAGACTATTGCTGTGGATGAACATCAACAACATGTGCTGAAATCAGAAGGCCAAAAAGTCCGGTGACAGTATAGATATGATATTGCCTTCACATTTGTATATTGCTTGGAAACACAAAACCACTTGACTGCCATAAAGGTTTTCCGGAGATTGCTTTGGAGCTGCATGGATTTGCAAAATAGCTCGCAACATGGCTTGACTAAATTCGTAGAAGTTGGGGTTCTCCGCAAAATGTTGGTAAGATAGGTAGCGAATCTGAATCAGATCCTTCTGTCATGGCAGTGAAGAAATGCGCCCCAGCTGTGGCGTGGGAAAACAAAGTATTAGTGGGACTTAGTTACCTGCCTAATTTGGCCCGGACCCGATATTGGGGTGCCTGGTACTGGCCCTAGCAACACGCCAGCTCATTGGGCGGGCAAAAAGCCTCTGGCTCCCAAACTAGACTACTCTGACTCGTGTTCAATTGCCTCCTAGATCTCGACTGTGTTTGGATCTTTACATGAGCGGCACATTGCACCGAGATATTGGGGAGATAGTTGGTGACATCTAAGCCATGAAGAATCATATCGAAGCAAAACCAGGTTCTAACTACTTTCGTACAGACGTCTGTCCAATTTGATACAGTATGCGAGGAACCGATCCACTTTGAAACCTTAATGAATGATCCCATCATTCATATGAGCTGTAAGCATATCAAAGCTTCTCTTCTAGATTGCAGCTAAGATTTGAAGCAATTTGCAAACGCGTGTCCCGCTCGATTTTCTTGCTATTCCGTATTTTACTAGACAATGCACACGACCCGACATGGGGTACGAGGAACTTCCCCAGACAAAATAGCTGTGTATTTTAAAAGCACATGGTTATCAGCATTCGCGCTATAGTTGGTACACATTAAACAAGACCCCCAGTCCCAATTTCTTCACTTACGCTCAATGCTATTGTTCACTGATAGCAAGTAAATTTAAGATATCTTTATAAACAACATACCTCAATGATGACTTCTCTCGAAGAGAAGCCTGAACATGCCACCTCCTTGGCATTGAATCAAATTCCGACCAAAAATGAAGAAGGCGACGTTCAAGATGCCAGTGTCGGCCAAGTTCATCGACGATTGGGCAATCGGCAAATACAACTCCTGGCTATCGGTGGTTCTATAGGAACTGTTCTTTTCATTAGTATTGGCGGCATCCTATCAAACGGAGGACCAGCGAATCTTCTCCTCGGCTATAGCTCATATTGTGTCCTGATGGGTTTAATCAACAACAGTACGGCAGAAATGACCATCTATATGCCCATCAGTGGTGGATTTATCCGGCTCGCGGGTACTTGGGTCGATGATGCCCTCGGATTTATGGCTGGTTGGAACTTCTTCCTCTACGAAGCGCTCATTGCTGCCTTTGAGATCAGCGCTTTGAACATAGTCTTTACCTTCTGGACAGACAAGATACCAGTAGCAGCAATATGTGCTGTAGCTATCGTGCTCTACGGGTAAGTATCTTCTGTGCCGTATTGTTATTTGACCAAAAGGTAAACTGACAGATTTTTAAGCCTCATAAACATCTTCGCTGTACGAGTATATGGCGAGACTGAATTCTGGCTATCAAATGGCAAAGTACTCTTAATTGCAATTCTCTTTACATTCACCTTGATCACCATGTGCGGCGGCAATCCCCAACACGATGCATACGGGTTTCGAAACTGGTCGGGCGGATTTGTGGCTTATCGCAATGCTGGAAACCTTGGGAAATTTGAAGGCTACCTGCAGATTGTTTGGAACGCCGTCTTCACAATCGTTGGACCGGAGTACATCTCTATCGCTGCAGCTGAGGTCGCACATCCCCGAACGTATCTCAAGTCTGCCTACAAAACCATTTACTGGAGATTTGGCATCTTCTTCATTGGAAGTGCGTTCTGTGTGGGCACTATTATTGCCTACAACAACCCCGTACTACTTGACATATACCACGGCGATGGAAGTGGGTCCGGAACCGGTGCTGCTTCCCCATATGTTATTGCCATGAATCAAATGGGAGTCTCGGTTTTACCACATATCGTGAACGCTCTTATCGCCACTAGCATATTTTCCGCAGGGAACGCCTACGTCTATGCCGCAACGAGGAGCTTGTATGGTCTCGCCCTAAGCAAGCGAGCTCCGGCTTTTTTGAAGCACTGTACTGCGAGTGGTGTCCCAATCTACTGTCTCGGTATTTCCATGATGTTCCCGCTTCTCTCATTTCTTCAAGTCAGTAACGACTCCAACAAGGTCCTGAACTGGCTTATCAATCTCGTTAGCGGTGGCTGCATCATCAACTTTTTGGTCATTCTCATCACCTATTCACGTTTCTACCATGCTTGCATTGTCCAGGGGTTCGACAGGTCTAAGCTGCCATACAAAGGTTGGTTTCAACCTTATGGGAATTACATTGCCCTCTTACTCATGAGCACTATATGCCTATTCATCGGCTATACCGCCTTCGATCCTTGGGATGTCCAAAGCTTCTTCATCTGGTATGCGATGCTCATGGTGGCCATCATCACTTTCGTTTCATGGAAAGTCATTCATAAAACCAAGCTTGTCAAGCTTTCAGAACTTGATCTTATCTGGGAGGCGCCTGCCATCGATGCATATGAGGCATCGACGGCAGAGAGACCCACAACCTTTTGGCGCGAAGTGTTAGAGCTTGGCAGAATCAGAGGTCGCAAGAAGGACTCATGCTAGGCTCACTTTTACATTGTGGAACACTCCTATATCAACGGCTCCCATCGCAATTCATGGTCGATATGCTTGAACTGGTACAATAATTTAAGGGTGCACTGGGGTAACAATGATTCGTAGAAAATTATGGCGTCCCTACGCTGCAGAGGATGTCACATAGTCTCTTCTAATAAAGTAGGATCGTCGACTGTCAAACTTCAGATTCCCATGATTGACTTCGTGAGACAGCACATCAACAGCATGGGGTCGAACGCTCTATTTTTATCTATAAGCATGAAAAGATTGCTCATTCGACTTGTACATGAATCTCTGCGATTGTTCCGAATTAGCATATAGACCCGCAGATCCCATTACACGACATTATTTCTGTTGTCAGTCGATATCTAACACCTCCTGTCTATGTCATTCACTATCGGCCATGTCCGCTAGGCTATGAAATCAGTGCGGACAAGGACGAACTGTTTCTATTGTGCAATCCTACCATCCGTGGAAATGGCTGTTGGACTGATTCAGCCTCGCGTTCAGGCCTAAAGAGGCAGCTGTGCCAGTGACCATATCCAGCTACCTGTAATTTCCCTCTCTTACAGAACTATCACAGGTGTGGCGGATGTGGACTGATGTTTGGCTTGTACTCTGACTGGAAAGTGGAAATGCGGGTGCACATAGATGGCGGATAATAGGATAAAATGAACGTAATAGTATGCTTCTAGGCTCCTAATTCAGTCTATGTTAACGCTCTATTAGAAGCCTTTCTAGGTGCTTAAGGTTTCGGATACCGTTGTTCGCCGCTTATGAGATAGGAATAGGTCAAATCCTTCATCAGATACTTAAAGAATACGTGAATGCGATAATATGTATCATATCTATTGTGTAGAGTGATCTAAGATACGGCTCGAATATCTATCATGAGTAGACCTGTTATAATCTCGGTGCCTCATTTGCCATCTTCCACAATTTCAAGACTTGGTTGGTGGGGTCATCGAGCCTGCCTTGTGTCTCCTGAAACAGTCGAGGTATGCCGGAATCCGCAAAGAAGACATTGTCGCGGACCATTTGCGCTAGACCCTTTGCAGTCAGAAAGATCTGAGGCATTCCATGCCCCGTGAATCCACCCATGATGTACATGCCAGGTCGGCTAGGTATCTCCCCAACGCGAGGAAGGCGATCTGACGAGTATCCCATAACTAGATATGTTAGACTTGGACAATAGAGTGGATAGTGTACTTACTGCCAGTCCAAATGTCTGAAGCTTCTGCTTCCGAGGATTCCCACCCCTGGAAATGCCTTTGCATGTAGCCATCAAAGTACGCTCGAGCTTGGCCTATTAGACTGCTATCATCCGTATTTCCATACCACTCTTCTCTGGTTGGTAGATACGCCGATCGTGCACCTCCCACAATGATACTGCCGTCAGGGCGGGGAATCAGATAATCAAAGTCCCAATCGGAGAATCTTAAAGCATACGAATTGTTCAGCAGTGGGGGTGTTCGGGGGCATGCGATGCGACAACAGATTGCCCGATATGGAATTATTTTATCCTTATACTCAGGGAGCAGGGTAGATGTGTATGCGTTCGTTGTGACTACAACCATTTTTGCTTTTACAGTTCCTCGATCGGTCAAAATGATCCATCGGCCGCTGTCATCTGGTTGATCTGAAATGTTCAAGACAGGTGTTTCGGTCTGAAGGTTGACGCCTTTCTCGATGGCTTCAGCGAACATGTGGTGGATTAGCTTGTATGGCCATAAGTGACCTGCAGTATAAGAATATGCGCTCTTCGCCCCTTTCACTCCGCTGACCTGTACGATTATTTCTATATCAGCAATGTTCATCCCCTTGCAATTGCGACTATCCGCACTTTTTCATCGATTGGAGATCTTACATTCTCGGAATATTTTTCCGGTATGGCAAAAACCTCTTTCGTGGGGACGATACCGGATCTCTTCATTCGTTCGTAGCCTTGCCTGACCTTTTCGTTGATATCGTCTCCCAGCTGAACGTCGATTGCACGCGTAAGAATGAAATCGCAATCTACTCCATTTTTATTGACATAGTCGGAAACCGCTTTCACATTTGCGCGTTCGAATTCGGCTACCTCTGCCGCTGCGTCAAGTCCATATTCAATAGCATAACGCGAAATAGTGTGATAGTAATCTGGTTTAAGGTGACCACCTAGGTAATAGGGAGCAAGCTATTAGCACATAGCAAACAAGGAGGATTAAAACACTCACCATTGCGACCGGTAGCGCCTGAGCAAAGCTGCCGAGCCTCAAGAACGAGAATGGAGGGATTCGAGGAACTGTGCTGAGTGGTGTAATGAGTGATAAAAGCTGCAGCAGAATATCCCCCTCCTATGACAAGCACATCGCATTCTTTAGGTAGGGTAGAAGTTGTGCGATGAGTGTCCAGTCTAGTGGGATTGCTTCTCCAGTATGGGGGCATCCCAGATGGACAACCGCTCGTCGTGACCATGATGGTATTCTGGTACTATGTGTGAAACGTGTGCTATCTACGAATTATAATAGAAAGCAAGACTTGGAGGCCAAAGCGTGTGCATGGACAATACCTGCGTTTCATGGACAGTGTCCTTGATTCATGGGGAGGGAGTCCATTGTCGCACGCGGGATATTTTTCAAGTTCTAAATTGGTGCGAAAACCACATCGAGGATTAGTGCACGCGTTTGTAGGAGCACCGCTCAAACTTCGTCCGTCAGATAATCCCCGAAGTCAAAGCGTACTTTGAACGGGCCATAACAAGCAACTAGATCCCAGCGACCTCGCATTGAGACCTCTTTGAGCGATATCACTCAGAATTACGTAACGACGTGACTGGATTCGCGTTTTCGCCTGTTTCGGCAAGGCAATGTGACATTTTCAGGAATAATATCCTTTTGGGCAAGTCAGCAGTAATGAACAAGTAAAATAGCTTCTAGGTTTCAACAAGTAGTTTGAGGGATATGTGAAGTGCGTCTAAATACTGTTGCAGCGATAAAAGAACTTCCAAAGTTTTAAATTCGGAGGAAATTTGATATCGCGATGGAAAATATTACTTCATGTTGTATGATTTATAGCATTCTTGACAGAGGAATGAAATAAGATAGACGTTTCTTTATTTACAAAATACTATCCAATTATCAATGGTAGGTTTTATTTTGCTGTACCTATTGAGTATCTGCATACTTTAGATTGACACACACCCGGCTTCGGATAATATTTTGTCGATCGAGATGAAAGACAACAGGGCTTCTATAAATCTCTCTCGATCATAATTATAGCCTAGACGTTTCCTGCTCTCTCCCAGCATCCTCAATGATAAGTTCAGCGCAACGCTCCCCAATCGCTAACACCGTGACCATTGGGTTACAGGTTGTCACATATGGCAGAACACCAGCATCCGCAATACGCAAGCCAGTGACTCCTTTGACTTTCAAAGTAGAGTCTACAACAGCAAGTGGATCCTTAGCATTTCCCATCTTAGTAGTTCCGCAAGGATGATAAACGGTGTTTGCGGCCTTTCGACCATATTCGGACAGGGCCTCATCTGACTGGACATCTGCGCCGGGTGCCACCTCACGCTTGATCCACTCCTTGAAGGGCGAAGTCTTCGCAAGCTGACGGCAATATTTTAAGCCAGCAACTACTAAGGCTGCATCGTAGCCCTCGGGATCTGTAAAGTATCGGAAGTCAAGAGCGGGAGGGTCCGTCGGATTTGCAGAAGTGAGGAACATGCGCCCTCGAGATTCAGGACGGGGAATATTTGGCAGCATACAGAACGCATTCTCAGGCGTCTCGTAGCCGAGCGGTTCGGTATTCAGGCAGAATTGCCCCAGGATTGTGTGGATCCACATATCGGTTGCATTTCCGTCATCGCCGAAGTAATTTGGAGGGAAGTGGCGAAGTAGAAGAGCAGTGTCTGACTCCATTACGGTCATATCTTTCTCGAAAGGCTTGTTGAGTTCCCACACCATAATCGTTTCGGGATGGTCCTGGAGGTTTTCTCCAACGCCTGGAATATCTTTCACTACTGGTATGTGAAGTTGTTGAAGCTGATCGCGTGGTCCAAGCCCAGAAAGAAGCATAAGTCTTGGTGTATCGATCGCACCGGCGCAAAGAATGGTTTCGGTCTTCGCTCTCAGCGTATAACACTCGCCTGATTGAAGCTTAACATCCACACCATCAACCTTCCATCCGGTGCAGTTAATGCGAGAGACCCATGCATCCGTGAGCACGGTGAGGTTTGGCCGTTTCTCTTCGCCTCGCAAGATTGGATGGATGTAGGCTACACTAGCACTGACACGGCGGAAATCCTTTGGTATATATGACACCGGAGCGAACCCGACACCCTTAGAAGGGCTGCCTTCGGATTTAATGACACTGTTGAAGTCCTCAACCACCGGGACGTCGAATGCCTTCGAACATGCTTCTACCCAATCATTGTATATTGGGTTTCTGTGCTCAGGGTCGATATTCCTAATGTTTGTTCGCAACTTCTTGATGAGCCTTTTCATAGTGTTAAACGACCATCCATCAACGCCAAGTTTTTCCCAACGCTTCATGTCATATTCCACAGAGTGAAACGACAAGCTCGAATTGTGACTAGAGCATCCTCCTAGTACTTTTGCGCGTGAATGCCTGATGTTACTATTTCCTTTTGCAATTGTCAGGAGCCGTAACTCTGCGACGTCAATTTCAAACTCACCCATTGGCTGTGGAACAGTTCTGTAATCGTAGTCCAGCTCGCCTCCCATCATGTTCAACATGTTTCGTAGATCAAGTACCCTTTCATCATTGAGATCACTCGGACCGCCTTCAATCAGCAGAGTGCGTTTATGTGGCAGATGCTCCGCCAAACGACTGGCGATCACACATCCCGCAGTCCCACCACCAACAATGAGATAATCATAGCTGTTCACATCGCTAGGCGGGAGGAGAGTAATTGAAGGACTCATGGTTACTGATAAAGGCGAGGAGCACAAGGAAAAGACAAGGAAATTACGAGCAGACTGAGGAGCAGCTTTTGTCAATTCTGTCAATCAATGAAGTGAGCCAGCGTAGGATTCAGGGAGGGATGTACTCGCACACTATCTTGCTTTATCATGCTTAAGCCTTACTTATTTAGTCGAAAACGCGAAATTCTATAGGAAAGACCTAGAACTCTTTACAGCTCAGATCCACTTACTAAAGGTCCTGTAAATCATTCGGGCACTAAGAATGCAATTGAGTAGAGGCCTTACTTTTAACAACGACAATGCGAGTCTCCGTAAGGCACGGTGAGTGGTGTAGACCAGGCGCACCGTCTGTAATAGGGAATGACGCGGTATGTAAACTCTGTACATCTACCTATGCCAGGGGTGAAGTCCGCTTCATCGTCGAATCGCTTATTTAAAAGGCCCCTATCCCATTAAATGCTCATTTTGTACTAGGGTCCTCTAATTACTTGTGAATATCCCCGTTATGATGTTTGCTAGGTAGTGCTTACACGGTTAGATTTGTGTACCTTTACGTTCCAGGTTATGCCCGACCTCCTACTAAATAGAGCGTTGATAGTGAAGGGAGTATACTCGCAGAGCGTACACGTCAGCTAATAAGTGTTAGTGCATGCCCTTGAGTCTGGGTGTGGCGAATCTAGTGTTACCCTTTCCGGCTGGTAGAGCACTAGCCTCGGCGATACCATATAATTTTCATGGTATAGGCTACAGGCCTTCCATTACAACGACCTGGCAATATTCTTTTCATGTAGTGGCGAACTACGCATCACCACTGGCGAACTTCAAGCGCTTATCCATGTCGCTTGCGACCTAGGATGTGGCTCCTTCAGCAATTGGATGATTCGACTAGTCAGGGGCTTCGGACTTATTCTCTATCGGGAAAGCGCCTGATTCATCGTTCACACTAAATATATGCGCTTAAGCGATTGTGGAGCGTCACGAATGAAATTTCTTGAAAGTTTCGGTTTAGCGGTTGCTTGAGCATTGTCTGGCACTTTGCGGCACTGTTCGTCGGACTTGCCATTTCGAGTCCCGACGCGGACAGCCTAGCCTAGACGTCCCATTCATCGCATCCCGCATTTCCCCAAGTTTGTGGGGAAGAGGCTAGTACTTCCTCGCCAACTAAGGATCGCACAGGCATTTATTCGTATCCTGGGTCTAATTTCTCACTTTACCTATCTTGACCAGGATTTTCCTTCCTCGACGATACGCTGGAAGAAGCCAGAACGAAACTGAGCGCCCAACTCAACTCTTTCCGTATATATTCTCAATATATCCCTCCCATTGCAAGATCATCACCTCCAATGCCATAACTATCCCGCTACTCTTACTTATCCATATTCAATGCTTCTCTTTATTTCATAAGACAACACTGCATCGCCATGTCCGAATCCGATTTAAAGAAAGAAAACATTACCATGACTTCCAAAGGGGAATCCTACGAAAATGGCACAGGCATAGAAGAAGGGCTGGCACCTACCGTTTCTCTACATGTGGGAAATGTTGAGCAGCAAGCTTTTACTACACTAGAGGCAATGGGAGTTGGCCATTCTATTACGAACTCTGCCGTCGGTGTCATCCTCGTTCTCGGCTCCACTCTGCCATTTGGTGGAACACCGCTTTTGTTTTGGGGTTTCATCGCAATGGCATGTGTGGGATTATGCGTCGCTGTCAGTCTCGCAGAGCTAGCTTCAGCATTTCCTCACGCTGGTGGTCAATACTATTGGGTTTCCCGTCTCTCCCCGGAGCGGTCCCGGCGAGTCTTGACCTATTGCACAGCAGTCATCTCTTGGGCGGGTGCTGTATGCACCTGTGCTTCGGCAACTCTTGCCTTGAGTACAATGCTAACCAGCATGTACCAACTTGTCCATCCGAACCTGACGATCGAGCCATGGATGAACTTTTTGGCCTACGTGGCCACCACATCCGCTCTTTTCGGGTTTAACTGCTTTGAGGCCCTACCACCAAAGATTGGCCGCTTCCATCTTTACTTTACGTTAGTCGCAGTCCTTACGATTTTCGTTTGCCTGTTAGTTCCCAAGAGGCCCAAGACGACCCCAGCAGAGTTCTTTGTCCGAATTCATAATGTCAGCGGCTGGACGGATGGCTTTGCGTTTCTGATTGGCATAAACGGTGCAAACTGGTGTTTCTCATGCCTGGATGCGACCACCCATTTGGCCGACGAGATACCAAACCCCGCTAGGAACATCCCGAAAGCGTTAATGTGGACCATCGTGGTTGGCTTTGGGACGGGTATCTTCATGATTATCGGCCTTGGTATTGCCATCATCGATTACGAAAATGAGGGTTCAACCGTTTCGCTTTTCTATAACCTCTACAACCAAAGCACAAGTGCAGCTCTGGGTCTACAATCACTAGTAGTTATCTCCGTATTCTTCAGTCTAGTCGGGATCCATACATGGCAGTCGAGGCTTGCGTGGGCATTTAGTCGCGACGGTGGCTTTCCTTTCTCGAAGCGACAGGCAAAGATTGCGTCCGCACCCTTCAACGCACCAATTAACGCCCATATCTGGTCTTGTGCATGGACCATAGGGCTGGGTTGCCTGTATCTCGGGTCATCCCAAGCTTTCTCTTCTTTTGTATCCTGTGGTATCCTCTGTCAATACATGTCTTACGCTATTCCTATCATGTGTCTGATTTCTCGTGGGCGAGGTAACATTACTCCTGGACCTTTTTTCCTCGGCAAGGTTGGACTGATTGCCAATATTGTTACTTGTACCTGGGCATTGATCGCTCTTGTGGTCTACTCTTTTCCTTATTATATGCCTGTTACCGCTCCTGACATGAATTATGTAGCTCCAGTTCTTGTATTCCTTGTCTGCTATGCTTTGGGATACTGGGTTTTGTTCGGAAGGCGGAATTTCAAGTGCCCTGGATGAGTGGCAAGAATGTGAGAGCGATTCTGTACCTTTCCATAGTTGCAATGTATCTCTAGCCTCTATATTCATTGTTGCGGTAAATTCAGCACCGTTCACTTGACATGAAATCAATCTCAGGTGGTGAACACATAGTTTTGATACCAAAATCGCTCTTATCTTCCATGCGCGCTGAACCGTTGCCAGTGTTTGGGATTTGATTATATATAGAAATGTTACTTGCTTTCTTTTTTTAATAACTAGTGAGAAGACATGTTTCATTACAGCTTAAATATATTAGGATATTCAGGAGATATTCCCCATTCTTGCACGAGCTTGACCGCTTCCTTCGCAAGCCCAAAGCTCAAAATGAAACCACCCCCCAGAATACCTAAGTCTGCCTGTTAACATAAGTGTAATAAAATGTTTATCGAAAAACTGACCATAAGCCTGAACTACTCGCTGTCCTCCCACAACTTCTCTGTCGACTCTAACGCCTGCTTCTCTCTGAGGTTGAATCCCTACAATGTCCTTGAGGACTTTGAAGTCTGATGGCTTCGAGGGAAAATGAGCTGGAAGTGATTTGTGGACTCGTCTAAGGATCTTGTTGCGTGGAAGTAATCAGCGGTACTATCGGGAGCTTTTCTTAGAATTGACTTACATCGACTTTTGTTGATTGATCGATGTTCCTATTCCTGAAGCGCATCATCAGCTCTGAACAATTGCACACTGTATTTGGAAGAACCACCCGCACAGGAGAACTCACAATCGACCATACTCTCGTATCCCGCCCAAGATCACACTTCCATCTAATCTTGGGATCGCATATGTATAATCCGAAGTATAATCTTTTCCATGTCGAATGAACACTCTGTCATAGGGGCTCTCCACTAGGACAGTCTGGCTCCGGACTTCGAGTAATTGTAGATCGCAAACGTCTTTGATGTACCGAGACCCCAATCCGGACGCGTTGATGAGAATGTCATGGCCGAGGCTTCGTAAATCTGCTAGAGAATCAATAGTCATGTGCTGAAATTTTACGCCATTCTGTTCGAGTCTTTTGCGTAGCCAGTTCATCAGAATGAGTGGCTGGAGGATCAGAGTCTTGTCTACCATCGTATCATTAATAAGAGGCCTTGTTAAGAGAACCCAAACCATTATTCGTGAGAATACCTACATGTCATGCCATATTTTGCATCGTCCGGAAGTTTCGAACTTGGTATCTCTCGAAACTGATACCGATATTAATCCTAATGTACGACAAATGATAAGAGGTATACGTACGCCGGGGAGTCTTTCATGATACCAATATTTCTTATCTGGGACGTAATCAAGAATCTCGTCCATCTCAATTTCCTACATTAAGACGTCAGTGCTATACACCGCGGGTGAGTAATACGTAAAGCGACCGTACGCGGATACTTGTTTCTGGGTAGATTCTTGAGAGATACCCAAGGTGTTCAAATGCGTCCATCTGCATTTTTTGCTCCTTTGCTGTGGATTTTACTGTCGGCATCCAGACTGCTCCAGCCCAGGGACTTGCCCAATTCCAGGATTCCTCGTCTCCAGGCATGTCTCTTGCAACTATCGTGACATCGTAGGATTCGGGAAGGGTATATGCGATTGATAGACCAGTAATACTGTCAAGCCCGGCATGTTTAGTTAGTGGCTAGATGAGTGTTTCGAAGCATGGGACTGGTATTTGAAAGTACCTACCCGGCTCCAAGAATAGTCACTTTTGTCATTCTTAAGTAGAGTTTTAAGCTTCTAAGCCAGTCTGGGTCTCAATTGTGTGGTTGCAAACGAGGAAGGATTCTAAAGGATTTAATATCGAGAGACCCGCTACATGTTTAAAAGGTGCCAGGCATGAGCAGCGCAATACTTCACAGCCCATCACCCCGCCCACCCCACCTACCACAATAAGCTCTAAAGCGAACAAGGGAAAATGAGACTTTAGCTACTATCTGAATCTTTACACTCGGCATACTAGTAAGCTGACACATGTCGGGTTACATATGGCTGCCGGACATATTTCGATTACACGTTATTCAAGAAGTGAATAGGCTGAGGGTACAAAGAAGTCCATAATATGAATATTTCATAAGTTCAGAAGCAAATAGAATGTCTATCAATCTGACTAATTTTGCGCTATTTGCGTAACCTCTGTTTGAAAAAACCCTCAAGGGTTTGGAGCGTTGCCTGAGATTCGTCTCTAGCTCGAGCAGCCGTTGCCTTCGCCTTGAGTCTCCTCATAGTCGTTTGATCAACAGGCTTGCCTCCACAATACAAACCTTTGACATGTTGACAATAATCCATCAATCCATTTACCTCTTTTGTCTTGCCTTTGTTTCCTGCTGTGAGCTTCTCTTCTAAGCGAACATAACGTGCTTTGCCCGTCCCGGAAACTCTGTTATAGATTTCGGCAACACCCGCAAATGTCTCCTCTTGGGAAATTGCCCATAGAGATTCGCCATTGTATCTATCAGGTTCAAGGAAAACACCGTGTACAGCATCTCCAAAATCATCTCTAACGGACGTCCATGGTACCAACCCAGATTCACTTCCAAACGATGGCACCTTCAATGTTAACCGATTGTCAGCATCTGGAATAATGGCAAATCCTCCAAATGCTTTTGCGTATGTTTCCATGAAGAATATGTCCATCGTCCATCCCGACGTGATGGTAACTGCAGATTCGAAACCAGCTTTTCGTGCATAGTCGGATATTTTGGATTTATTGTCGAAGGAGATGATCGGTACGGCGCCACGAGTTACTTTTGAGGCTTCAGGAAGGCCAGAGAACACAAAGACTTTGACTCCCTGCGTGATGGCAGCGTCAATAACAGTCCTTCCCATCTCAAATTCCGGCGGACCAATCTCTTGTTTGAAATTCGGATCATCCGAATCTGTGTTTAGGAAAATGCCCCACGCTCCCTTGAGCGCAACGGCGAGTTCGTCCGGTTTCCATGAGTCTGCCTTGACTACTTCCGCGCCTTGATCACGGATGATCTGGGCTCGCTCGGTGGTATCGTCTCTTGTTGTAGCTCGTACGTGGAAGTTGGGATTATCGAGAAGTGATCTCACTACAGCACCGCCAAACATTCCCGTGCCCCCTACCACCACTATTGTGGCCTTTTGCTTGCCCATCATGATCTTTCAGGCGATTCAAAGATTGAGTCAAGAGATGGCCTATAATGAGCGGCGTTTTGCAGTGCCTGGATTTCAATGATTCCCATCAGAGCCGATCATGAATAAGAGCACACGAAGATTTTCGTGGTTCTAGGCGACTTAGCTGATATTGTAAATAGCCACAAGTCCCATTGTCGGGTTCTGCTCGAATCGGGAAAGTCATAGCGTGGTCTCGGAAAATGGCCCGATAAGAAGTGCGGCTAGGACCGACGCACTAATGAACAATTAAATCCGCTTTTTCACGGGCCATGGTCACATGCTATACACAATACTTGTAATCACCCGAGTTCTCACCAGAATGAATTCGTAGATTCGCGGTTTCATATCTTTTCATTTCTCAGCCTTCAACCCTTCGCTCGTTGGTAGAGATACTATTACATACGCCATCATTCCTCCTTCTACACGCCCCTCCGATTAGAACACAATCATGACTAAAATAACTATACTGGGCGCGGGGTATGCCATCGTCAAGATAAGAATCACACAAACTGACACCTGTCATAAGGATTACCGGAATGATGATAGCAAGTAAACTCCCACGAAGTTACGATGTGACTATTGTTGGGGAATACCTCCCGGGAGACATTTCCCAGGAATGGTCAAGCCCTTGGGCGGCCGCGATTTGGGTCGGAGTACACCAATCGAGCCCAAGAGAACAGCAAATGCAATTGGAGGGTTTCGCAGGACTATGGAAACTGGCTGAGACCAATCCAGAATCCAGTGCACGCCAGATCGAGATGAAGGAAATAATGGACAAGGGCGTCAAGGAAGACGTATGGTATGCGGGAAAAGTGCCAGATTTCAGGTTTCTCGGGGCTCATGAGCTCCCCAGAGGTGCCTTGTACGGAATGACCTACAAAACTGTGGTGTTGACTCCAAGCAAATTTTTGCCGTGGATGCAGAATCAGCTCGAGGAAAGAGGTATCAAATTTCTCCGTACTCATGTCAAGGCGCTTCGCGACCTTCGTGGCATGGGCCATGATGTACTCATAAATGCGACCGGATTTGGCGCGGAACAGCTTGCGGATGTCAAGGAGCAGAACATCACCTCAAACAGACTTCAAGTACTCGTAGCTAAGGCAGGGAGCTACGACCGATTATTCATTCGACGTACACCAACGACATATTCAACCGCATTCGCGAGACTGGACGGGACTGTCTACGTTGGAGGTGTTTTGAGGGAGTCTAGAGATCTTACCATTTCAGAAGAAGAGCGTGCATCCGTAAGTGATCGAATTGCCGAATTGGATGCCACTAAAATTTGCACAAAGATCTGTCGACGAGCTCACGAAAATCAACCCGATGTTTTCCCCTCGCCTGATCCAAGGGATTGGCCAATCCTTTACGATCACATTGGACTCTACCCTACCATGAAGCCCGAAATTGGAGGCGTTAGGTGCGAAAAGGAGCTTGTTGATGATCAAAAAGTGATACATGCTTACGGTCAAAATGCTGGTGGTTATGTGTACAGTTTTGGATTGGCAAAAGCAGTTTCACAGTTGGTTGATGAGTACATGTTTGATATTCCAGAGTCTGCGAAACTATGACTAGAGTGAATGAATATAAAGAGATACTAGTGAAACATCAACGTCGTTAGTCTTTTTGCATGTCGGGATGATTACATTTTCGTCATAATTTTCTGTTGGGTGTGATCTCCATATTTGATGGCTGTCGTCTAAACTACATATCTATCTGATCTTGCCTTGTCTGAGCGATATCCCGCGCTATAGTAATAGCGACATTCTAATTTAAGCCAAATATTGAACCACAGTTGCCCGACCATATGATACATGCACGATTGTGCGGAGTGTGGGGCCCGCTTTGGGCAGACTTCTCCGCTTGCCAAATTTGAGATGAATGCGAATAGATGCCCAGCCTAAGGGTCTTACGACATATTATTCCACTAGCGTGCTTGGATCCCCTGGTTACGTGCTTCTAGGAACGCGGAAGGGTAAAATGCGGATTAAAATTACTAACATGGTATGCTACCACATTATACTTGAAGCAATACGCCTCCGCCTACAGACATTGCGTATCGCGAAACGGAGTCTTATACGTTACCCACATCTATCATGTCTAGTGATCTTTCCATTGAATTGAGTGCCCCCAACGGGCGCAAGTACACCCAGCCATTAGGCTTGTTCATCGATAACAAATGGGTTCCAGCCAAATCGGGCGAGAAAATCACGTCCATCAACCCGACGTACGTTACACGCAACGCTCCGTTTTTCTTCTATAGCTCACCAACTTCTACAGTGATGAGACTGTCATCGCGGAGGTACACGCTGCGGGGCAGGAAGATGTGGATGCGGCTGTCAGCGCCGCTCGTCAGGCCTTTAATGGACCATGGAGCAAAGTGACTTCCACCCATCGTGGCGCGTTGCTCCTCAAATTTGCCGATCTTGTAGAAAAGCATAGGGAGACCTTAGCAACTATCGAGACTTGGGATAACGGTGTGTTTTTATTCGTATAGTTATTCAGGGACAATGCTGACGATTCTAAGGCAAACCATACTCTGATTCCTTGGCCGGTGACGTCGCGGAAGTACTTGCCGTGTCGAGGTACTATGCGGGATACGCAGACAAGAACTTTGGCCAAGGTATGCATAAGAATATGTCGTGCAGGATTCCGCTAAACCATGTATAGTAATTGACACCAAGCCTGAACAACTCGTGTATACCATTCAAGAGCCCAAAGGGGTTTGTGGTCAAATCGTGCCATGGAACTATCCTCTTGGAATGGCGTCCTGGAAATTCGCACCAGCACTAGCTGCGGGAAATACAATCGTCCTAAAGGCAGCAGAGCAGACCCCTCTGTCAATCCTCTATCTCGCTAATCTTTTCGCAGAGGCTGGGTTCCCGCCAGGAGTGGTGAACATTATCAATGGTTACGGCCGAGTCGCGGGCGCTGCTCTATCGTCTCACCCTGACGTCGACAAAGTCGCTTTTACTGGATCTACTGCGACTGGGAAAGAGATTATGAAAGCCGCTGCGATCAATCTCAAAGACATAACGCTCGAGACTGGTGGGAAATCGCCGTCGATTGTTTTCGAAGATGCAGATATTCCAAATGCTGTACAGTGGACGCATTACGGCATCATGGGCAACCAAGGCCAGATCTGCACGGCGAACAGCCGAATCTTTGTACAAGAAGGCATATATGATCAATTTCTTGAAGCGTTCAAAGAAAAGATTGTCAAGACTTCCATCTTAGGAGATCCTTTTGAGCAGGGAACATACCAGGGCCCCCAAGTGAACAAGGCCCAGTACGACCGCATATTGTCATACGTCGAGTCTGGTAAGAGTGAGGGCGCCAATCTTTACATGGGCGGCGAACCTTATACCGGTGTCAAGGGTAAGGGTTACTTCATCAAGCCAACCCTGTTCACGAATGTCAAGCCGGAAATGAAAATTTACCGGGAAGAGATATTTGGACCGTTTGGTGTCGTGGTGTCGTTTAAGACTGAGGAAGAGGCTATCAGGCTTGCTAATGACACCATATACGGTCTTGGTGCTGCTGTGTTCACCAAAAATCTTTCTAGGGGCCATAGAATGGCTAGAAAGATCGAATCAGGAAGTAAGTCCTTGTGCTAGTGTCAGATTTGGCCATCATTTTCTAACCAACATGTTACAGATGTATGGATCAACAGTAGTCAGAACAGCGATATAAGGGTACCCTTTGGAGGACACAAGCAATCTGGTATTGGTCGTGAATGCGGCGAGGCGGGCATAAAGGCCTACACTACCACCAAATCAGTAATTGTCAACTTGACGGTCTAGAATCTAGAGAGACTGACGGGGATATTACACGTTCGCAAGCTGCCACAAGCCCATACAAAAGAATCGAATGACTTTGCACAAACATCTTGATACAATACGAAATTACTTGATGTATTACTGTACTCGAATTAGAAGTCATTTTTGCTACATAGCTATGAGAGTGTGTACATACGGGGGTCCATTATAAAATTTAGCAGTAAACTTAATATCTGTCCGTACATGGTGTACGCACTGAGCACGTGATCCCATACAGGCAGTGAAAGCACTCACTGTCGAGCTGCTAGCGCAGCTCGCACGTGATGCCTACGCACAGGCCTGTATCCCTAGTATATATTCARCTCTCCCACCTWRTAGATAGAACTAAGAATTAGCAATACAACCTACTTCTTCGCACAGTACAACCGTACTCCAGTTGTGATATCACAATCAACCTATCGAGTTCGCACGAGATAGGCCATTCAACAATATCAGCTTGTCATGACTAAAGCAAGGACGAGGGATTGCAATATTCATTTCAATGTATGCATTTAAGCTAACAATTGTCCCTTATGTTTCAGACTAGGGTAATCCTCTCCGAATCAATGAAAACCGCCGCATTCGCAAAGTTCTCATGGAAATCAAAAGTGACCGTCGTGCCCTTTCTCAAATACACAAAATCTCCCGTTTTCATCGTAAATTTCTCTCCACCTTGGACATCCAAGGTCACCGATCCATCAGTAACGTAGAAGAATTCATCGCATGGATAAGTCAGCGTGTGTTTGCCCGTTTCCCTGGCTGCTCCTGCGGCAATCTTTCCATCAGGCGAACGGTACAGGATGGATTTGCTTCCTCCATATTCGGGGAATGGGGTCCAGGGGAAAGAGTCCCAGTTTCCGTGAGGTACATCCGCGGGGTTCGATGACCCTATTTCGTTTGGCTTTGAGGGAGGCATGAGGAATCTGATGCGATCAAGTGGTTTTCTTCTAGTATTTGACTAGTTATTGATCAGCTTGTACATGTACATCGGGATCTCATATACGAACATTTTCTCAAGATTAATCAAGATACAGGTCGTACCCAAGTATCTCGAAATAATGTGATTCGACACCTTGAGAGTTTCGTTAGAAAGTTGTTATCTGGGTTGTGTTTAATTTTCCACCCTGATAGTAAGATTTCAGTCTTTCGTGATCGCTGTGCGATCTTGTCCGGTGATATGTAATCATTTTCTAGTTCATGAAAATATCATCACAAGAGTTTGCCTGATTGGGAAACATCACGACTGAACCGAAAGCCTTGGATATCCGTGGCAAATATGTTTCAAGTTGAGTAAGTAGAGTCTGAAGCACACTAATAACCCTTACACGTGGGGGAAATTCAATCCTGTTGCCTAAGTCGGTACATAGTCCGAGCGTGGGCTAGAAACTGGGGTGGGATCGTTGGTGTAAGCTCCGCTTACTCGATTTGGTGGGAATGCGAGTGAGTAAATCGATAAAAGGACTCAGTACCAGGGTATCCTGCATGAACAGTCCCCAGCCTAAACGCTAAAGAATTTTCCTCCGAATCACAGGGCCCAAATTAGCGGGGCCATGGCCACTATCTTGAAAGCCGTTACATCGCATTTTGAACAAAGACGGTAATTATTTTTTGCTGATGGCGCAAGTTCACTGCCAAGTATGTTTATAAATTCACTGATCTATATAGTTAGATAGATTATATTGGGAACGAAGGGCCTTCTGATATAATGCTTGGTTATTCGTAATATGAGTAAATCTTATATGTCGGATGGACTGGTTGTCTATCTTTGCTTTGCGGTTGATAGCGAGATTCATGTTCGCAACTAGAGATTGCGATTTTCCATGAGGTTGAATTTACAAGTAAAGGTGAATAGTTCGCGACTATGTACAATGAAAGACGCGCCTAGCGGAATTTGGCGCATTGTCGAAGAAGGATTGTCATGCAATCTACTTTTTCAAGTAAACGTAGTATAAGGTAAATAATTCTGTGTAATGTGTGCCGTACGTTATGGGGCGTTGCTCATAGACTTGCCTCTTAAAAAGCGTTCTATCAAATCAACCTTTCGAGTCTACTATTGAGATCGGGTTCTACATGCATGTTCCACTCGCCGAACTCATCATTAAATGCGCTTTCTCGATTGGTAGGGGTACCTACACTAGGGGGCTGGGGCGCTCCGATTCAAGGAAGAGAACGCATGGAATTACTTAAAACACTGTCGCATCCTGTAGCCCAATGCGGAAACTCAAAATCTAGGCATCTAGCAGCTCAATACAGTGGGGCAGGGCAAATTTACAATTGGTGTCCTTCTATTCAACTTGTGCCCCTGAGCCGTTGGACTGTATATGATGTGTTTAATACTTTGTATTTAAAATTTCCAATCACCTGTCCATTCGTTAGCATTTGGATTTGTCAATCATGGCTCACAGTATTGCTCTCTATACTATCATAGGTATTGTCCTACTTGGACTGTACCGTTTCATTCTCTATCCCGCTTTCCTAAGTCCTCTCGCAAAAGTACCCACGTTACATTGGTCCTCGCGGTTCTCGTCAGCGTACCTACTATGGATCCGATATTCTGGGCATGAGAATAAGCATGTATTCGAAGCTCACCAACAAAAAGGGAAGATATTACGACTTGCACCCAACGTTCTAAGTCTGAATTGTTTTGAGGGCGGTCTCAAGCAGATATACATAGGAGGATATCCGAAGTCTGATTTCTACGTGAAGGGTTTCCACAACTATGGGTCAGTGAAGCGGATCATCAATAGAAGACACAAAAGCTAAAATTCACCCTAGGGTTCTACCTCTATTCGCGAAAACAAACAATCAAGAGCATGCTCAGCGGAAGCGAATGTTCTCCAACGTGTTCTCCAAAACGAACATAAGCTCTTCGACATCCGCACGTGAAATAACCAAAGCCATGTTATATGAGAGACTCCTTCCGCTATTCGAAGAGAAAGCCACCAGAAATGAAGCACTCGATGTTGTTCCTTTGAACTACGCCTACTCAATGGATTCATTCGTAAACTTCCAATTCGGCATGGCGCATGGATGCAACTTGATTCAGAATCTGGTAGAGAGACAAATGTACCTTGACGGATTTTTCAATCGTGAAGAACACAGCTTTGCACCAGTTGAATTTCCAGGCCTCGTCTCATTCCTTCAAAAGCTCGGCATCCGTCTAGTTCCAAAATTTGTCGACATCGGAACCCATAACATAGAACAATGGAACCTGACGATGTGCGACAAATCCGAACAGGCATTGCGTGAAAAGGTTACTCTCGCGCCTGCCGATGAGCCGACGGTCTTCGCCCAAGCTCTACGTCAAATGGGTAAACCGGATGCAAAGACAACGAGTGGAGTCAAGGGAGAGATCTATCCAAATAGAATGGACATTGCTTGCGAAATGTTTTCCGACTCCTCCGCAGCGCACGAAACATCTGGGAATACCCTCACTTATTTGATGTACGAACTTTCCAATCGACCGGAGCTACAGGCTGAGTTACGGAGAGAGCTTATGACTCTCGAGCCCCCATTGTTGATGCCAAAGCCCAATGATGATAGCGGAGCTCTACCGGATATTCCTGCGGCAAAGGACGTGCTAGAATTGCCATTGCTTGACGCGGTCATCATGGAGACGCTGCGGCTATACCCATCGGTTCCAGGAGGGCAGCCGAGGGTCACCCCCAATCCAGTCAATTCCCTTGGAGGCTTTGACGATATCCCCGCCGGTGTCACAGTGCAGTGCTATGCATACACGGTACATCGCAACCCTGACGTCTTTCCGGATCCCGAGGTATGGAACCCTCAACGCTGGCTTGAAGCTTCGCCGGAGCAGCTTACGGAGATGAGACGGTGGTTCTGGGCATTTGGAAGTGGTGGGAGCATGTGCATTGGAAGCAACTTTGCCTTGTATTGTGAGATTGCCTTAGTTCACATGAAATAACGTGCTAATACGACTTGTGTAGCTATGAAATTCGGTATTGCGGGCTTGTACACAAACTATATGACGAGCATACACGATCACGGAGACATGGAGTTAGCAGATGCCTATCTTGCGGGTCCCAAGGGAGGCAAATTAGAGCTTAAATTTCACAAAGTGCACTAGACCTTCGATGCAAAACAAACTTTACGGAGGGCAAGACCGGAGGGTAGGTACTGAGAAGGATGCATACTTGATATACTGCGAAGGATGGAGAGCTATGATGATAGCGCGAAGATATCACATCTGGTCAGAGGGGTACTGGCTACATACTGGGTTGCATGGAGTCATGTGATGACTTTCTATACGGAGCCTTAAAATTTTCAATTGAATAGTTATCCCGAGAGTATATCTTGATTTGTCTTTCCTATTTCGGCCAGAACGCGAAGATGTGCACTTCAACTGCTGCATTTGGTAAGCGCCGGCGTATCCCCGCGCCGAGGCCGTTGCACATGGCTGTTGACGGTTGCACCCCAACGACCTCATACCCTTTGTGCCTTCGTACTCCCATTCACTCCAGTGGATGTGAGATACTTTTCTCCCTCTCGTACAAGGGTATACTTGGAAGGTAGTGTGGCCTACGAAAAGGCCAGACCCACCCACCGAACACTCGAGTGACCAAAATCGAGGGGCTCTAGCTTCTACCAGGTACAATCAGTATCGTCCGTTATCAATTGGTACTCTAGATAAAGATCTGGGGCACTAACACATGTAGGGAATAGTGCATTGCTTTCTATCTCTTTCTGATGGCGGCGGCTTTGTGCGCTAGCTCCATAGACTTCCCCGCATCACTCGGCTCACATGGCTTATCAGAAAGATGATGCATTGCAGACTCCATTTATTCAAACCAGGATACTTTGAACAGTAATTACTCGCTCCATCTCGCCTCTGATATACAATCATGGTCTCCAAAGGCAGGTATAATGTCCGCTTCGCTCCTCCTGCAAATCCACCTCAACACGAGAACGATGACGATGGAACCGGCCCGACAATCGACCAAAGTGACACACGTATCGGCCGCAGAGCCTGTAAGAGCCGTCATGGGTGCGCGGAATGCAAGAAGCGACGAGTCAAATGCGACGAAACCTTTCCAGTCTGCCTTCGATGCCAGCGGAGGGGATCTCTATGCCAGTCCACGCCAAAGGCTAGAAAATGGCAATATGAACTTCCCTGGCTGCTGGGTAAATCATCCCAGCCCTCATCTCTCTGCCTATATGGGTCTCCCAATTCCAGCAAAAGACGACTTCAATACTGGTGCGAGAAGAGTAGTCAGATCATGGTTCTGGATCCGGATCACACCAATCCCATGTCCTTTCCCATCCTTGCATTTCTCGAACAATCCCGGGCCCTAACCTATATCGTTGAGACCGCGAGTGCTGCACACGAGCAGTATTTCCACTCCTGCACCACACGACTGGAAGAACGAAGCAAGGCCTTGAATCTCCTTCGAGAGGAACTGTCATCGTCCAAGGACCGCCTCATCCCGTGTTTCATGTCAATCTATCTTCTTGCTTGCGTTACTGGATGGATGGATGCGCATCTATCAGACTTTGGCCAGCAACATCTTTCTGGAGCACGAACCATAATAGACATGATTGTCGCCACTCCAGCGAATGAAAGAGGAGAGTTCTCAAATTTTGCTATTGGTGCCTACATATATTGGGAAATGGCCTGCGCTCTCTTGATTGAGTCAAGCCAGCAGAAGGAATTATCCACGCCTACATTAGATATTTTTGTCCAGGGAATGAAAAACGTTTATCTCCCTACCATGGGTTACTCTTTAGACATATACTACCTGGCTGCAAAGGTGGGCCGTTATTGCCGTCAAGTATTCGACACAGGAACCAGGGATTTCGAGCTCGAATCGGCTTTTGAGCACGACTTGCTCCAATGGGAACCATATGGGGACAATAGTAACCACATTAAAATGGCCGAAGCATACAGAAACCATGGTCTCATAAATCTATACAGAATATGCGGACTTTGGCTGAATACAGACTTCACTCCGTCTCCATTCCTACTCATATTTACAGAAGACGACCTCAACGAAACGATACGACAGTACGCAATTCAAACAGTCGAAAACCTATTACAAATCCCTGCAACCAACTGCTACACAAACATGCAAGCCATACCGTTCGTGACAGCAGGGTCAGAACTCACGGTAGATGACGCAGCCTTGCGCCTCGAGGTGAAGACCAGACTCAAATCCATATATTCGCATAATCGGATCCCAGCGAACCTTCTGGCAGTCGACTTACTGGAGGAGTTGTGGGCTTTGAGAGATGCGGGCACTAGAGTTTCTTGGTTGGGTCTTATGTTGCAGAAGGGGTGGAGGTTGGTGATGGCTTGAGGGATTGGGAGAGGGGCGGTTTGTTCTTGGATGGTCTTGACAACTTTTTTTGTCACTCAACTTTGTATATACATTGTCAACGAATATATGTAGTAGATCTACAGCGTATAGCATCGGCTAATTTTCTTCCAAACTCTATTCAGATGTGCGAATTGGAAGTTGTTCATTACCATCAGAGGCGCGAGGGAATTAGGAGCAGAGAACCCTTCACCATTACCAAATTTATCAATATATCTACTATTCCGTCTAGAACGGATTAGAACCTCACAAAAATTGGAGGAAACCACCCAACTAAGGACTCGTTATTCAACATGGTACGGAACATTTTCCCCGGGGGGCGTAAAGTGCCTCTGGCCAGCCGCATACCAATAAATCACAACATAAAGTGACAAMCCCGCCAACACCACAGACGTATAATTCATCCCATCGATAGACACAGGAATCGAATAAGGGAAACTATAAATAACGAGACCAAACACGGTCCAAGCGACAGTGACAATATTAGCCATCAGGCCCCACCGACCTGTCCAAAACGGGCCATGATGAACAGTATTGCGACCTTTTCTCAGCAGGAACAGAATAGGTATACTATAAGACACGTATTGAAATAATATAGCCCCGGATATAAACGCGTTAAGAGCGGTAGTAGAAGCAAGACTGATAAGTCCAAGCAAGAGATTGAATCCGACAGACCAGACGTGGGCCCAAATCGGAGTCTCGAATGGCGGAGCCGCAAGACGTCGTAGATATCTGTGAAAAGGAAATCCGCCGTCCCGGGCGAATGACCATGCGAGTCGCGATTGCCATGTCTGGCTACCGATTACGGACCCGAAGAGCGAGATCAAGGGTAGAGAGTAGAGGCCAAGGGCAGCGGCTGAATTGCCCTCGAAAACAGAGTAGAAGACGGTGAGGGAAGAGAGAGCGTCTTCGATGGGGCTGTTTACGAATAGAGCGATGATGACGCATATACCAGTGATGAAGCCAATGGCGACTTGCCACAACAGAACCTTGGGAATGTTTTTGGCGGGTTCGGGAATCTCTTCTGCGAGATGGGTTGCGCAGTCCATACAAGTGAAACACCAATTAACAGAATTAAGACCCAAGACAAATGCAAATCCTGATGGCCATCCTGTCGTATTGTTGATAGAGAATAGGAAGTCTCTAGCACTGGTATACTCTGATCCACGGGCCCACATGCTGACGAATATAGTGATAGCGGTGGCCACGGCGAAGAATAGAAGGAATCGTCCGATGGGCGGGAGAAAGCGTTCGATGAGATTGAACCAGAAGGCTCCGAATATGGCAAGAAGGTAGAAGAGACATGGAATCCACGAGCTGGGCTCGAAATCGGGATGTGACAGGCCGTATAACTCGAGCCCGATGTTTACAACAGCCTGAGCCGCTGAGGCTGTGGTGCAGACCGCCCCTGCCCAGCTGAATATGGCAGTAAAATACGTGAGGAACCGCCGTGAACCAGAGTCCTCATGAGCTAGGCGGGCGACCCAGTAGTATTGGCCCCCAGGATGTGGATACATAGAAGCCATTTCCCCGAGACTGATAGCAACGGCAACTCCGACTAGTGCCATTGCTATGTAACCCCAGAAGAAAAGAGGCGAGCCGCCCATGATTGATACACTGCCTACGACTGTGAGGACTCCGCAAGCCGAATTGCACGTTCCATATCCGATTCCAATAGCCGTCAGCGTTGAAAAGGGCTTCTCAGCATTCGTGGTATGACCTAACTGGGCATAAAGATCCAACGGTTCTTTTTGGCTTTCCACTTTGATATCTTGAGGTGCTGCGCTATGCACTGATGGTGGCGCATTTCCTACGGGTCGCGATGCCATCATTGTCCAGGGTAATAATTGAGAGAAGATGGTGCCACTGAGACAATGCCCATTCACGTACTCATAGATGTGTGGTAGGTTTGAGGAGAAATTAGAGGATTATGCACCAATGCTACAGCTCACTTTATAATCTTTGTCTCGTGAGATCAGTGCTCTCAGGAATAGAAACAGTTCCAACATTAGTCGTTCCATAGCTCTGCTTGGATGAGTCTAATTAGTGATGGTAGAGGATTTTACGGTAAAGCCATGTCATCTACAGGCGCCACGCTGATACGCGATGGATTAAAACTCATCGATTATACCTCATATTAACGTAATTAAATATCTGACAGGAGGGTATACACGATCTTGATATAGTGCTTAGAGTGGATTAGGCTTGCAATACAAGATTACGAGAGGCCGTACGTATGCCTCTTCTCGATGCCGAATTTGAAGGCTCTACTAGAGAAAGGATGCGGGGAATGTGTGGAGTCTAGGCTCCAGTCAGAGTCAGGGTATTTCCTTTTTCAGCAGCGATCCGAGCTTCAATAGTTTGCATGTGCCCAACATCCGGAAGCACATCCGTAAAGCGGAAATTGTGAAAGACAACATATAATCGCTTACAAGTATTAGCATAGCTATTTTGCAGCACAAAATAACACATCTCGGTCGAGATGTCTTGCCCCGCATACTGCGATACGACCTCCAAAACGGGACCTAGTCTAGTTACACAAGATTTGTCGGGTACTGCGCCATGCCTCAGCTATACTACTAACTTCATCCCTTGGTTGATGCTCATAAGGGAAAGCCACTCCGAGGGGACGAACTAAGATCTATTATCAGTTATCTTTCCAATAATACAGTACTATCGCGAAGTTCTAATACTAAATCACTTGCGTCCATTAGTATTGCCTTATATAACGACATATTCGCGGCCATACCTCTTATCCGCACATCTCCAAAATCTTTAGAAGGCTATTATAACTACTTATAGTGAATTGACTTATAGTTAGTAAAGTATCGCATTTAATTCTTTTATCCGCTTAGTAACATCTTACCAAGTATTTAAGATCATTTCATAGTAAAGGTAGAGTTGCATTTAGGGGTATAGTCTCATATTTGGGGATAATGATAACACGAGGTATTAAAGTAAAGAAGTAGCTAAAGAAGGTAGGAGGAGTATATAGTAACATCTCTAGATTATATGTATACTTAATTTACATAGGTCGAATGCCATTTCGAGGGGGCGGTCGCGTACGTGTAGCCTATATATTTTCAAGAAATTATATGACCTTCTCTAGCCGGTATGAGTTTATTGTTCTCATTTAGAATCCATCTCTGTATTTTACTTAGGGCACCCAGCGTCTTTGGTCTGTACCGACAAGCTTCGCATTCATGTTTCGGTAATGAAACATCAATCCGAAGCTTAGAACAGAAGTCAGGAACATGAAACCGGCATTTACGGCATGCCCAAGCTTGTAGAAGGGCTTGTCTTGTGCACGGTAAATCCAGACGCTGATTATCTGCCCAGGACCAGAGAACGCGATGTTCAATGCTGTGGCTAAGGACGACGCTGTACTGTTGGTTAGGTTATCACCAACCCAAGCAACAAGCGAGGGTAACCCTGAAAAGGAACCCGCTGTTGCAATGACGAGCAGGATGTATCGCGCAGTGTATGCCTGGCCTGGCAGAGCAGCTTTGTTTTGTTAGCTGCCGCCGCCATCATCGATTTGAAGATAACATACCCGAAATAGCAAAAGCAAGACTTGCTGTAAAAGTGCAGCAACCTGCAATAAGTCCACGTTGATGATAGCGGTCAGACATGAGTGCCCCAATGATAGTGAAGAGGTATGTTATCGCATAAGGAGGAATGGTGAACAATTGTGCCTCAAGATCTTTATAGCCGAGGCCTTCCACAATGGTGGGAGAAAAGAGCGACAAGGAAGTGATAGCGCAACCGGCACCGGCATAAGCAATGTAATGTATCCAAAGTCTCCAGGTCTTGAGGGTGGCCTTAGCGTCTGCCCAATTAAGTTTGTCTTCACTGTTTATATGTTAACATCAGTATGACGCCCTTGTCAAGTCCACATCTGACTTACTCCTGCCTGACGGTTAATCCAAGTCGACGCGTTGACAGCGCCTTCTCGTCTGGTGACAACCAATTGCAAGTTTCTGGATAGCTTGGAAGATAGAAGAAGCAGAAGATTCCGACGGCAACTAAGCAGTTTTTAGTACCAGTCCCTCTATGACTATGTGGCAGCACTTTACCTGTTACAACGCCTTCCAGTATGAAAAGCCAGCGCCATCCTTCCAGACCCCCGGCACCATTCATGTGACCCACCCCATAAGCAAGTGCTCTGTACCAATTAGACAAGCGGACCACAAAGGTTGGCGCCATCCAACTCACCCTCCAAAGGCACCTGCGAGACTTGCACTGCACAAGAAAGCTGCTATACGAGTCGCTCGCTCCTCTGACTTGTACCAGAAACTGAAGTAGAAAACGAGTCCTCATGATATTCAGTGTGTGATCGACCGTAGCCGGAAGATTGCGACACTTACCAGGAAAAACACCAGCCTCGGCAGCTCCAAGGAAAAAGCGAAGGCTGGCAGCACCAGCGAAATTGGTGGTGCCACCAATGCCAGCACATATAGCCCCAAAAGCGAAAATGAGAAAAGAAAGCCACCTATTTTCAGAATGTTAATGTACATTCGGTTGCCTAGGGGAAACGAGTAGTCTCGTTGGAAGAGACATACACGCGGGGAGTAAAGATTTTCAATGCCAGGTTACTAGGCATCTCAAATATTGAATATGCAACAAGAAAGCACATAAGGGCTATCGTGAACTCATAATTGGATATGTTGTTCGTCTTCTGCATGTTGTCATTTGTGCTCGAATTCAGAATTTTTGCGTTGCCTTGCCATGTTCATATATATCTTAGTAGGGCGCCATTTGTACTCAGCGAATATGTTGGACTTACCAATATTAGACCTGTCTAGGTAGCAAAGAAGGTAGACAACCGCAGAGATGGGCAGAAGCTTGATGTCTATCTTGCGAACCATCCTGTTGACTGCTGAGCATAAAGTTCGGAATCAAGATCAGTTTTAGAGCATACTTCCGTTCCAATTCCACATCGATGCTGGCACCTGTTTCATGGCCATCTGAACTAGAATTCAGATCTTCCAGTTCTGTTTTAACCATTTCTTGGTCTGTTCCCTTGATAGGTTGCATGTTGAATTGGTACTGGCGACGTATCTGAGAGGTAATATGTGCTCTAGAAATGATAATGGACTCATTTCGAATATCGAGATGCTGGCCTTTTGTAGTATTCCCAGATCTACCCCAGAAATTTGTTCCACCCCTACTCCATAAATCGGGGTAAGCTGGGGTACAACGAGACCACGGCTCTGGCCTCCCACCGAGCACACGGAGCACTAGTGGCACTCTAGTCTGGGGCTGGACACAATTAGCGCGAGCCCCAGGGTACTAAGCGAGCCTCCGGAGCAATACTCCGGTATATTCTTCTATTACCGGACTTCCAGAAGCAACTCCGCCTTGAGAAACTCTCGTAGCTAATAGTCCGTCTCCATAGAGTCCATAGGGAATACCGAATATGTGCTAAGAGGTTCCAAATTAAGCTCCGGCTGTATGGAACCTATAATCAAGTTCCAACACCCGCGTGCCGTTGAAGTGGAGCAAGTGTACCAACTCCGCGGCATGCACAAACCTCGGTAGCAACAAGAACATGATTCTGCTCAAAGTCCTGCTGGGATATTCACTGCCAAGACCTCACCACTTCTTGATAAGTTTGAATGTATATATCTATAGACGTACGAACGAGTGGCTCTTCGATTCTCTAATCGTCTAGCAGAAGGTGCCCGACCAATCCATTCATATTCAATCTTTTCTATTATCAGTCTCAATAATCCCCGAGCAGTGTTCGATTCACGCAGAACCATTGCGCTAATTTTCGATATCTCAAAATATCAATAACAACACTATGGGCGATTTTCAGAATTCTCCCCTCTCTCCTTCATATAGACGAGTTGAACCTGGTTCAGTTGATATTCCTCTCGGCAAATTCCCGGTGCCAGCCAGCTCTATTCCCACCAACTTTCAACAAATCGCACAATCAATCATCGAGCAGTTCAACCAAGCAATTACCAAGAAAGATTGGTCTTGCCTTGCCAACCTCTTTTCGGAAAATGGCTATTGGCGCGATCACCTAGCTGTGTCATGGCAACTGCGGACTGTGCAATCACCTAGCGCCATCGCAGGGTTTTTGAAAGAGGGATGCCGCCTTACCAAAGCCACTATCGACACGTCCTCCGCTTTCCGAAGCCCTCATATAAGCAATATCGATGGCTTTGGAGATGTCCAAGGGATCCAATTTTGCATCGACATACAAACTGAGGTTGGTGCTGGCAGAGGCATAGTTAGATTAGCAGAGCAGGAAAAGCAATGGAAGATCTTCACGATCTTCACTACACTGCAGGAGCTGCGCGGCTACGAAGAGCCTGTCAATCATCGTAGAACTCAAGGTGTGGCACATGGCGGAGATCCCAATCGCAAAAACTGGCTGGAAAAGCGTCAGGCAGCCCAGAATTTTGAAGACCGTGAGCCGAAAGTTCTGATCATCGGTATGAATGAATGTCCCTAGCTGCAATCATAGAATGCTGACCAGTGATGACAGGTGCTGGCCAAGGCGGATTGACCGCAGCTGCTCGGCTCAAGATGCTTCAAGTCGATACTCTGGTCATTGATGCCAATGCTAATGTGGGCGACAATTGGAGGAAAAGATATCGTCAACTGGTGCTTCACGATCCCGTGTGGTATGACCATATGCCATATCTCAATTTCCCAGCCCATTGGCCAGTCTTCACGCCGAAAGATAAATTAGCTGAGTTTTTCGAAGCGTATGTGAAGCTACTCGAGCTTGATGTCTGGACCGAAACGACCTTGAGCTCTCCGACCTGGGATGAAAAGATGCAGCACTGGAATATTACTCTGCATCGAAGACAGAGAGATGGCACAGTTATTGACCGCACCATTCATCCGAGACACGTAATTCAAGCGACCGGACATTCGGGTAAGAAGAATTTTCCTCAAGTCCAAGGCATTCCGAACTTTCAAGGCGATCGTCTATGTCATAGCTCCGAATTTACCGGAGCAAAGGATGGTCGAGGCAAGAAGGCTATTGTTGTAGGATCCTGCAACTCAGGTCATGATATCGCGCAAGACTTCTACGAGAAAGGCTACGATATTACTATGGTTCAACGAAGCACCACTTGTGTCGTGTCGTCCGAGGCCATTGTCAAGATAGGGCTCAAGGGACTGTACGATGAGGACGGGCCCCCAGTTGATGATGCTGACTTGTGGTTACACGGTCTGCCAATGGAATTGTTTAAAGCTCAGCAAGTTAAGGTCGCAAAGAAGCAAAGTGAATATGATTGCGAGACCCTCTTAGGGCTTGAGAAAGCAGGATTTCGTCTCGACCGTGGACCCTCAGACTCTGGTCTATTCCTCAAATACTTCCAGCGTGGCGGAGGATATTATATTGACGTTGGTGCAAGTCAATTGATTATTGACGGCAAGATCAAAATGAAACAAGGCCTGGAAATAGCGGAAGTTCTCCCTCATGGTCTTCGGTTTGCTGATGGATCAGAACTGGAAGCCGATGAGATTGTCTTCGCAACAGGCTATCAGAATATGAAAAGTCAGGCAGAGCTTATATTCGGTCGTGCGGTGAGCGACCGCGTTAATAGGGTGTGGGGATTTAATCAAGAAGGCGAGTTTAGAACTATATGGCAGCAGAGCGGCCATCCAGGGTTTTGGTTTATGGGTGGGAACCTAGCTGCTGCTAGATATTACTCCCGAATTCTGGCATTACAAATCAAAGCTGTGGAGGAAGGTTTGATGGAATATGGAGCTAGATAATCTTTTTCTTTTGAATTTACAAAAGATCTTGCTCCGTTACATTTCGATCCAAGGCATTAAAATGGAAGATTCCATGATATACACCACATTATGGAGAATACCGTGACAAAGGAGAATACTTTGTTAGTAAACTTGAGCAATGTCCGGTGATCTTACTTATATCAATAAGCCTGGGTATCCGGGGTGGAGAGAATAGATGCTTGAGGACGTAAGTAAATCACGCGCCAATGTTGGCTTTCAGGATCTCTTAACTATTGTAATCAATTTGGGAGACGTAGTGGCATTTCAAAGTCATATCACAGGACAGTCGATATACGCGTGAGTCAAATGAAATAGGTGTAATCTAAAGACGAGAATGTCCTGTGCCAGTTGAACTGGTCAAGGCACCGTCGATCACGATCTTCTGGCCGGTGATATATTTAGCTGAGCTACTTGACAAAAAGAGAGTGGCATTCGCAACGTCGTGAGAGCCACCCATCGTACCCGCTGGCACGTTGTGCTTCGTGATCCGACGAAACATCTGGCGATCAACCTCATCTGGGCTTCGACCCAGCGCCTCAACCAACGGAGTGAGCATTAAGCCGGGGACCACACAGTTGAGGCGCACGCCCTTTTCGGCATATTCCACTGCCGTAACCTTGGTAAATTGCAGTACGCCGGCCTTTGCGGTGGAGTAGGCGACTTGTGGCTTGCCAATATACCGTAATCCTGCTATTGAGGCGTTGTTCACGATGGCCCCCTGGCCTTGGGCCTCCATGATTGGCAAGACAGCATGGCACATCAAGTATACGCTTTTCAGGTTGAGGTCCATCTGCTTATCCCATATCTCTTCCAGCAGCGAGCCTGCATTCCCGCTAGCTGGCATGCCCACATTGTTGACCAGAATGTCGATGCGGCCGTATTTCGCCATGGCTGTGTCCACGAACTCGCGTACCGAGCGTGATTTGGTCACATCTGCGACTACTGCATCACATATGCCACCTTCAGATCGGATTCGTGAAGCAGTCCTCGTAGCAGCTTCAAGCTCCAGGTCGCAGCCAAAGACCTTGACGCCGTTCGCTGCTAATGCACGCGCAATGGCTGCACCGTTGCCCCAAGAGCGTATCTCTGGTCCACCAGACTGACCAATGCCTGCAATGAGGGCAATTTTTCCATCGAGATCGGGATATCTTGCGAAGGACTCCATAGGTAGAACAAGTTCAAAATCTCGAGACCATTTGGGGTACCTGGAGGGGAATCGACGTCGGCGATCAATTGGGGTGGATAAATGTCAGTGACAGAAATCACTCGTAGTTTAAGTTCTTGTTGTTCTGAGTAGCCCTCGGGAATGGGAGAATATTATGCATGTCTTAGCTCACTTGAACACTGTAGATGTATAGTGGAGTGCACCATACGGAGTGCGGAGTAATCTTGGTCTAGTAGATTTTCTCGGGTGCGGAGGGCTACTCACTCAAAAAACAAGTCTAGCGTATTTCAATATTTATCATAAGGGGCGGAGCAGGGAACGGCTGGAAGGCCAAGAAGCCTTCATACCGGACTTGAAGCCCATTCTCCGGCCGGATCTCTCCTTTGCCGGAAGTGTTATCGACCAGCGTCGAAAGCTAATTAGAACTGATATATTCTCACGGTTACGGCTAGGTAATAGATGCTATGTGTATCCGTGCGATGGACTGCTTGGTATTGATCGCCATAACACCGATATTCAGGTACTTCGATTATCCCGCAGCCTGATAGCCTCTTTTCTTTCAGTCCAAATTATTCACAATCCATTATGCTGTGGAGTAGAACCTCTCTTCCCTTTCGCGGGGACCAGGTTGTGGCAGCATGTGAATGGAGGATACCTCGGGAAAGCTTTGCATACAGCTTTTAGATATTCGACAGCATACCTAATAGAAAGTTGGATGATTCTGTGCGCCCCAGACAACTTGTAAAGCTCTGTCTTATCCCGGGCTTTATTACCAATTGTGTTTATGCTATGCTTGTGCAACTCTAGAAAATGCATTCCGCCAAGAATGAAGGCCCACATACCCAAGCCGGTGCCTATGTGACTGTGCCTGTTGTACTTATGTTTTAAGTCGAACAGTTCCAACGAAGCTCTAGTGATGAAGCATTTGAAAAATTGCGGGTCAATAGAGGACTTGGGACCGTTACACCGAACCAGCCAGCGCAAGTTGTGGTTCGCGATCTGGTTAGTAGCGAGACTGAAGCCTTCATAGATGTCGAAACAGAGTTCAATGGTTATGTCTACAACAGAGCGCCAGATCAACATTGGCAATCAATTCCTGATTGCACTGATGGACAGCAGAAATTATATCTTGAAGAGCGTGAGCTCATCGACCTTAATGAGACTCAAGTTCGCCTTGGGATTGACTGGGATTTGGGATTAGATACAATTCCTACCACATGGACTATGGAACTAGGAAGTAGATGAATGAGCTAGCAATGACCGGAAGATGGTGCACGAAAGCAAATATTCTTTCATCTCCATGCTTTTTCCTTTTATCTTGTCGTTGGGCAAGCTAAGGTTTGGCCTTCAGCAAACTATAATTTGCTAGGGACCGTGACTGTTATAGCGGATGTAATTCCAGCATCAACCGGAAGGATAGCTCCTGTCACCCAGCTGTTTGATCAAAGTCAGCTTAAGTATCCAGCCGTAACAGGCACATGTACTCACCGAGCCTCATCACTGGCCAGAAATCTAACCGCGGCTCCGATATCCCACCCATAGCCTTCTGTCTGGAGCAATGACTGATTCTTCCGAGACTCCCGCATCGCGTCACTCATACCACCGGCGTAAACAATAGGAGTGTATACCATTCCAGGGCAGACGCAGTTCACTCTAATACCTTGCGCCGCGTGATGCACTGCCATCGCTCTCGTCATGTTGATAATAGCACCTTTTGATGTTGCATACATCAAGTCTGGCGCGCCACCCATCATGCCGGCGATTGAGGACAGGTTTATGATGGAACCCCGTTGCTGGCCGCCCTCGTTCTTCTCCATAAATGGAATAGCATATTTTGTCAACATAACCATGGATTTGACGTTTATCTGCATTCCTGCATCCCATTCGTTCATGCTAACAGCCGTTGCTGTGCCTCTTGCTCCGATTATACCAACGTTATTGACCAGAATATCAAGGCGCCCATATCTTGAAATCGTTTCCTGGATAACGTATTTACACTGCTCTTCGTTCGCAACGTCGGCGACGATGGATATCGCGTCCCCACCACGTCCATCGTTCTGAATCATTTGGACAGTCCTCTCTGCATCTGTTTTTGAAAGATCAACACAAACGACATAAGCGCCTGCCTCCGCGAGGAGTATGGCTGCTGCTCGCCCGTTGCCAATTCCTTCTCCCTTGGAACCAGCACCAGCCACAATAGCAACACGTCCAACAAGAGAACTGATGAGCCGTTTCGGAGTCGCCATCACTTACTTGACTCTATGTGACTTTTTGCTTCGATGTTTGCTAGACTCTTGGTAGCGTTCGAGGTGGTGGTAAAATTGTCATCTATCCCCTAGGAATGAGAAGCAGACCCGTATTCGTTGCCGGACTTGCTGGTGACTATATGTGAGCTTCAGATGGAACGGCGTCAGGAAGAAGTTCATGCGGCGATTGAGCTGGGGTGCGTTGCATTAGCAGATAGCGGAATGCTTTTGTAGCATTATTTCCTCTACTTCTCGTTCTACGCATTATGACCCCTATATTTTCGGCTGGCAATTATTTCTGAATGCAACAAAGAGAATAGAGAGAAGAGAATGAATCATTCAATTGGTTGACTCTTGAGATTCTCTTGGGGGAAAAAATCAGATGACTTGAAGATCTTAGCATCAGGGGTAGCGTGCCTAGACTACAACGTGCGGAGTGCGGAGTCTGAAGCTCCGAGCTAAAATCTCGGAGTGCGGAGCGCGGAGTCAGGAGAAAAGATAGAAGAATGAGACCCCGGCTCGAGGATCACAACACCAGCAGCGCCTCCGGTGAGCATTTTCAGTTTAGTTAGCAATGCAGCTGCAGGATGTCTGCTCTCAGCGACCCTCAAGACGACCGTGCTTCTGACGTTGCCGACATCGGATTCGAAGACAGCCCAGGTGGCCCAGCAGCGAAAAGGACACGAACATTCATTGCGAGACACGTGAGCTATCTCCCTTTCCAGGACTGTACTGCTCCAGTTGCCCGTGACCTCGGCTCTGACACTTGTGAGCAGGCATGCGAGAATTGTCGCCGGAAGAAATCCCGGTGTGACGAAGCGTTTCCATGTGGCCACTGCAGACGTTCTGGGGCAGCATGTCAGTACGGGAGACGTAGACCGACAAAGTACGCAGAGGACGATCTCCCTTACCTAGACTAGATCAAAGCGACAGAGATGGCCTCAAACTTACCTTCCAGTAGAAACGAGACCAACAATAGTGTGGTGCTAGATGCATTGCAGCGACTTGAGGCTAGGATAACTCAAGCAGTCGTAAGACCTGACGTAGTTGCTCAGGAAGCTACAGTTTCGCCCAACGAAGAAGATACAAGCCGAAGTGAATGGCCAGAGCATCAATTCTTAGAGCAAGAGGCTACAGTTCCTCCCATAAATGCATCACCCTTGACTACCTCCGACAGCGCCCCCACTTTATATCCCACAATCGGGACGCAAGAACGCATACCGTTTGGCGGGTATAGCATACTGTTCTGGCCAGCTGTTCAAGCTGCCTTATTACCCCACGCAAAATCTCTTGTTGACACTCTGGAAGAGGATTTGCCGCTATTATTAGAGTCGCAGCGTCCGGCTCTAGCACCTACAACGTCGCAGCACCGTAATCGAAGAGGGGAGGGCTGGCTTTCTCAACTGACAGTGACAGCAGTGAAGCAACTTTGCGATACATTTCTTTCCACAATCAATCTAGTCTACCCAGTAATTGAACGGGACTTCTTTTTCCAGCACACCCTAAGCGCAGCTATCACCAGAGGCTTTGGATTCGATGTAGAAAGCTGCCTTGCTCTCGTGGTCATGGCACTAGGGTGTTCCGGGATAAAAGCAATGTCAAAAAGAGATATGATTCCTGAGGACTGGATCTCCGACACTTTGGTAGAAGACATGGATGTTATGAATGATAAGACCCCAGGCTTGATCTTCTTCAATGAAGCTAGGCGAAGAATAGGCTTCGTGACGTGCGATAGCAACATTCAAAGCTGTCAATACTACCTATTAGCAGGGTGTGTCCAAGAATTATATCTGCTATAGGGTTGAAAGGCGACTAAGAGAACCAACAGCATTTTTTACGCCAATCTCACCCGGCCGGTGGATACTTGGGCTATGATAACAAGGGCAACTATCTGCTCGACTGCACACAAGGAGCGGTAAGGCAATGCTTTTCCAAAAGTCACTGGTTATGAGCTTACGTATAGCATAAGGCATAAGAGGCTCAACGACTGGGAAAAAGATATGCACTCTCGACTATATTGGATCGCATTGATGTTCGAAAACATCACTGGCCAAGAACTCAATCTCCCATCAACCCCGCTCCAGGATTTGAATGAACAAATGAATTTGCCTAAATTTGTCGAGTATGAATGCCCCCATTCATCGACCGTGACTACACCCAAGGAATGTGAGAGCAACTCCTTCTATCATTACCATTTCCTTTCACAGGTTGCGCACCGGATCATGTTATCCCGCGTTCATAGCACGCTATTCTACTCCAGTGAGGCTGCTTGATCCAAAAACATCGCAAACTTTCTAATCCTATATAGATACGACTGGGTCGTACCCTTCAGAAGCTCTGGAGGACGAACTATACCATCAATTACGAGCTTGGCGAGATCAGCTCCCCGTTGGACTCAGATTTGATGAACACACCCCTATGATGCAAATTGAAGGCCCAGGCACAGTCCTGGTTGCGATATGGCTTCCGGCTCGCTACCATATGGCTAGATACCACATTGGGAGGCCACGGATGTATGTGTTCATTTTACACACGATTATTCATGTCAGGTCACTGACTAAGATCAGCCACCGACTGTTGCACCATCCCAACTCTATCACTGAGAATGATATAATAGCATGCAGCATGATTGTAAAAGACATACTAGCTTGGATGCCGTATGTCAAAATCGCACTCTCCATGCAAGACTGCTTGCCTCTTAAATTTACCATAAGTTGCCAGTATATCTAATCCCTCCCTCTTCGTATGATCAGAAAGCTAACAGGAATCAGCATCTTTGGCCAATTTCTCATACTCTACTGCTTGAGGACAAGCCAGAACGACGAGCTCCGACAGTCACTACCAGGAGGTATTTTCAATTTCTGTTCAGACGCTCTTGAGATCCTGAATAACGTTGCTCCTGAAAGTCCCACAGTAGCTATTTATGCGAAGGTTGGTACGCAGATTATGGCGCACCTTGTCACACTGGAAGATCATTGAGCAGGTGTGGTGCCTCTATGTAGCCGGCAACCTCGCTACAGAATACATTACTTTTCTACGCATTCCAATTGCCACTGTTTATCCAACTGTTCAATATCACTATTAGTCGATTCGGGTTGTCGGATGGACACTCAAGCACTTTCAAACTGCAAGCCGAATCTGGAGAAAGAAAATGTATTTCCATCAACAGACGATAGTATCAACCAATGCTACACATCACGTACATCATCAACAGTTGGAACTCGATCAAGTGTCAAACCCGAGAACTTCGCGACCATTTGCACACCATTCCAGATCTTCGTAACATCTTCCTTCGAGATTCCAATCCTCCTCGCGCCCCTGATATGCCAGTGTGTTTCCAACTTCAAATTCTGAATCATAATGCCCGTTAAAACAACAATCTGACAATCGATGTCATCCAGAATCTGCCTGTCCGACAGGTACAATCCGTAGGAAATGTTCGTCGAGATCCATGCAAAGTCTTTATGAGCGCTGAAAAGGTCGAGAACACCTTCCATATTCTGCTTGTAGATCTTCCGCATCCAGCCCAGACCACGTTCTAGATTCGCTTCGTCGCAAGACCAGTTTTCGCGGGAGCTGGTCAAGTCTTTATCCTCGTCGCGTTCAACCTGGCTGATTGCGAGTATCGACTCGATGGGTTTGCATACCCCAAAGATAGCGACAGACTTGACGAGAGCTTCACGCAGGCGTCTAATCAGCGCTTTGCGGGCTTCTTGTGTAGAGTATTGAGGTAAGTGAATCAGGTATTCGTAGAGTTTGGATGCCATTTCTGGTGTTGGTCCTCCGGATAATGCGGTGATGACCATGAGATACCATCGCTCGATACCAAGACCGGAAGCCTTGAAGTCTTTTTCTAGGGTTTCGAAGAGCGTCACTGCCTCTGGTGAAAGGCTAGCGGGATAGGACGGTGCAAGTGAACCCATTGTGTGAGATGTAAGTCGGACTTCTTGCGATTTCTTCCAAATGGAAGCACGTCGAAATGAATCTGAATGTGAGGGTCATTGACGATCAATGTGGAAGAAGTAAATACTTTACCTCAGATCATGTGAATCTGCAGCTATCTTTTCGGTATGCTACTGCGGAATGTATACAAGCCGAACTTGTCCATTCCTTTTGAAGATGTTGACGTGCTGCCCGGAGAGGCGGAGTATACTCCGGCTACGGGATGGCAGGGGTCGAACTAGATCTCCGCAACGGGGTCTAACGTCTACTGCACTGAAGAAACACCCGTCCAAGCCCGAGCTGATGCAGCACCAGCCACAGAGATTTTGCCCCACTCCAATGGTCTTGGATAACCGGATTGCTACATAACTAGTAGCTTCACTCCTGTACGGGAGACGATGTAATACTGCCTCGGGAATAAATCACTCACACTTGACGTAGTGGAGGTTGGACCGAGATTAGCCGTGGGAATTGGATGGAAGAATACGACTTTTTTTGTGGAGCACTTTGCCCAGATGAACGACCCATTATACCAGCGAGTCCTAACTATCGGATGGCTGGATTACAAGGTGGATGACCTCCCACACAGTGCAAAGGCTCTGATATGCAGTAATGAGAACGGATACTCAGAGTACTGGGGGTAGCCCCGGAGTTTCGGACCTATTTGGCCTCATGAGATCTTTCGAAATCCATGCAGACGCTGAAGGTCAAGGTAAGTCGAGTTCCAATTGAGGAAAGAGATTGTTGACTATGTGGACCTAGAGAACCGCTGGGTAGGCGAAATGAAGCTGTGTGGCCGATATCTGCCAGGGTACGATCCCTTAGCAATATTGGCGTGCCCATATTGTCGGCTGGTCATTGGATAGATTCGAAGGTTCATCTACATGAAAACACTATTGCATTCGAACAGGTCTCTTCAAAATGCAAGATGTTTGAAATGCATACGGGGAACCATATACAGGATTACTATCAGCCACATCATATCGCCCACCAACCTTTCTGGACTTCTACCTATAGGGTAGAAAGCACAAAGCCTGCTCTTCACCACAGATAGATCTCTTGATACGAAGGGGTACAGAAAACTTCCTTTAATACTTGACCGGCTTGTTCAAACGGACCCATTCTTTCTCCTCCTCGGAGCCTGGCTTTGGAGGTACTAGCCCATTGATCCTCCACAATTCTGGAGAAGACTCTTGAATAGCGTACTCCCAGTCTATTCCTTTTGGCTCTAGGAGAGGCTTAAGAATAGCGTCGGCGCGATCCATAAAACTATCTTGTTGCTGCTTATTTGCGAAGGTTCGAGCGACATGGAGAATTGTGAGGAATACGCTGTTTTGGTTGGGTTTCTTCCCGATATAGATGGAGTCTAGTGGAAACTCTTTAAACTGTGTATTGACGTAGAACTCGGGTAGTCCAATCCCAGTATAGATGTCTGTGATCTGGCTTGCAAGGTATTCTTTTTCTGCCTGGGAGAAGACATCGGGAGCAGAGGTAAAAAGCCAGAGAGGCATGATGAGGCGGTACTTATTTTCGAGGACTTCTAGAAAGAGGGGTTTGAATTGATGTTTGTCTGGTTAGTCTGGTTATATAGTTGAAGTGTGTTGACCAGATAGTGTAGTGTGGACTTCCTCACTTGGTTGGCAACTCTCGGCCCTTTTAACAATAAGGGTTTACCAGAGATTAGTGATCGCAACATACACCCGACTGGCTTATTCCTATCGATACTTTCATCCAGCCGGTTTACTGATCACGATTTACTCGGTAGATAATTTAATTTATCGTGCACACGAATGACATAAAGCGTAGAATTAATGATCACCGAGCACGACATTACAAGTTTAGTAAACGTTCCATTCAACCCCGCCGAGCGCCGTTGCTCAGATAGATGAGATAGGAACGTCTGCAAAAACAAGTGATATATGATGTGGTGATGTGATGCCATTATCGATCTAGCTCTTAAACATTGTGAGGATATATGATTACAAAAGATGCCGGACGAGATGCGGAAGCGCGGGCAAACATGTGCAACGTCGGCACTAGGCTTAAGATAATTAATCATAGACCTTACAAGTTTTCCCATCAATCTCTGATTATCAGCCTTAGATACCATCGATGTGACGTAGTGGCCCCTTGATCAGGCGCGGCATAAGTGGCGTTGGACATCTGGTCTTAGCACTTCCTCACATATCCAGCTATAAAATGAGGAACGAGGCCACGTTACGTATCTTAATTCATACGCTGTTCCAACACCTCATGTAACATACGCTACGTACTACGATCTTATCAATTATTACATTGATTTCAGACCGGTGGCACATTCGACAACGCTAAGAAGTACGTTCTGACCCAAGATGGATGCTGCATCGCTATTTAAGGTAAATGGTTTAGTTGCCGTTATTACCGGAGGCAGCAGTGGTGAGTGAAATTCTCCTCATATTGGGTATTATGGAATCCTCACCTGCGCAGGAATTGGTCTTGCAATAACCAAAACCCTCGCTCTCAACGGTGCTAATAAAGTATACATACTCTCACGTCGAGTTGAGAAGCTAAAGGAGGCGGCTGCTCAATCCCCGTTTGGAAACATCGTTCCTATCAAGACGGATGTCACTTCTAAGGACGCTCTTGCAGCAGCCGTAGAACGTGTGCGAGCCGAAACAGGCTATATCAATCTTCTCATCTGTAATTCTGGTGTGAATGGGCCGCAGACTCTAGGCATGCAAGAAAATCCGACCATAGAGCAACTAAAAAATTTCCTATGGGAGAATTGGTCTACGAAGGATTTCAACGACACGTTGAATGTCAACGTTACCGCTGCATTCTTTACGGCTGTTGCATTTCTTGAACTGCTTGACGCTGGTAATAAGAAGAATAACATGCCAGGAACAAGGAGCCAAATCGTCATTACCGCGAGTATCACGTCATACATACGGTCCATATCCACAGGCGCTGCGTATACATCCAGCAAGGCGGCCGTCAACCACTTAGCGAAGTCTTTAAGCACGTTGCTGATACCATACGGTATCCGCGTCAACAGCCTCAATCCTGGCATATTTCCGAGTATGTCGCCTTTTCATGTGCTGTAATCTCGGACTATTTGCTGATGCATCTTTCAAGGCGAACTGAGCGAGCCGCTGCTGGGTCGCCTCCCTGGGTTTAGCGCAGAAACGAATCCTGGAGGGCGGCTTGGAAACGAGAAAGACCTAGCTGGGACTACATTGTATCTTTGTTCACCTGCTGGAGCATACCTGAATGGGCTCTCTCTTGTTGTTGACGGAGGGGTCTTGAGTGTTGTGCCTTCTACGTATTAGGGGCAATGTTGTATTGACCGAATTTGGTTGCAAAATCAGCTATTGGGATTGAAATAGCTTTGTCATACCAAGCTTCTTTACTAAATCCATGATAAACCGATGGCAAACAACCTGCTTTTATATATCCTTAGATATGCTTACGCACGGATAGCAGACCAGTCTTCGGTTCTACCAAAACTACATCAACCCAACCCAATCACCTGGAGGGCTCATCAAACTCTGTCCCTGCTGCGATCGGCTTTCCTAAATTAGGCGTATCGTCTGCATTCCAATTGACCTTCTGCACAAACGTCTGCCTGCCGCCATCACATCCTCCATCTGCTCTCCTATTGGCATGAAACACATTCCAGTCCTCAGTTCCATCCGGGCTCTTGAAGAACCCGTTATGGCCTGGTCCGTACAACCCATTTGCAGACGTAAAGATCGGTTCTGGGTTTTTAATCCAATTCTTTGATACCAAAGGGTCGGCCCCTGCGGTCAGTTTGAGGTATCCGAGTTCGTAGTATTGGGTGTTACAGCCGGACGCGCTGAAGATGATGTGATGGTTGCCTTTGGGAGAGGTCAGGCCGACGGGCCCTTCATTGATACCCCAGCCTTGCTTTTCCCAAGGGTATATCGGCGAGGTGAGGAGAGTGCCTGGGCCTGTTGTGTTGGGCGATAAGAGCTCAGCAATCCATAATGCGCCGCCTGAAGTAGATGCGTAGATGTAATACAACTTTCCAGTGATATTATATAACGTCTATCATAGGTTAGCGCAAGTGAAGCACTGAATGCTTTATCACACGCATACTACGTCTAGCATCCCCGTATTGTAGTTCGGAGGCGTAATTTGACTAATGAACGTGAAGGCTTCGTCCAAGGGATCATTAGTGCCTCCTTGAAGTGCCCAGGTGCGTTGCGTGCCAACGAAGTTGGAGACTTTTTGGCCAGCAGTGTAGTAAATGTACCATCTTCCATTGATGCGATGCATCTCTGGTGCCCAGAACTCATTATTGCGTTGGGGGTTGGTGTCTGTCCAAACTATCTTTGGACTCGCCGTTTTGAGGCCTTCGATCGTCTCGGCTTTTGTGACCTGGACATTGGTCCAGGTTGTTGTGAGGAGGTAGTAATGGCCATTGTAGAAAGTGATAAATGGATCGCTACCGTCACGGGTCCTGATAGGATTGGTAAAACCATAGGTCGAACTGCTGTACAGAAATATAAGCAGAGAAAAAAAGCGTAAAATGTTCATTCTTAAGGGCCTCGGTGACGGGGCAAAACCGATGGGACGGATACAAGTAATGAGATTGAAGTTTGAAGATTTGCGGACGATTATTCGATACAAATTTTGCAGTATAAATAGGAGTGACGCCGACTACGAAATCAGACACGGCGTATTTCAACACTTGGATAAATCATTCATGCATCCTGTTAAAAGTCACGACGCCTAAACTATTGGGAATTATAAATTACTCGCATTCGAAAGCCTTAATTCTCGTTTTGACGGAGGGGTCTCTAAGCCAGATCCCCTAATTTTTGCTCCAATGATAGTCCATATCATTCGGATACAATTAGGAGTGCTTTTAGCAATAATGGCGATAGTCTTCGGGTTTCACGTTTCCACTGGCCGGGAAATTCTTGCGCCATGAGTGACACTCATCCTGAGTTCATCGGATTCTGAATTAAGGGCTCCATCCAGATCGTTCGTGTTCTTTCAATGAGAATATACTCAATTTAATTTGGTTAGCGTCTTGATGCGTTGCTCATCGGCGGGAGTCAACACACATCAACGTCACTGTTGTTGCACGGCGCATGTGCTTTAGCCGCGAGTGCTTACTGACTATACAATTGCTGTCAAACAAAAAGCAATGCTCCCCGCACACGTGCAAGTGATTGGTGGATCATTTAGTTAGTCTCAATATCAGACTCTTTGATTGTCGAAGACTTAGGCGGTACCCAGCATATCCTGTGTAGGTAGGCAGAGGTCAAAGATGTGAATCAATTCACACGAATGCACAGCGCTTTCATGTTGAAACTAGACTGCTTTAGTCGCGCTATCACTCGGGTCTGGTCATTTGACAATTATTCCAACCGCCTTATGATTCGTTGCTGTCATGTCATTTATGCGGAAAAATGTATTGCACCTGTTAAAAGAAGATAAACCCTGGTGCACTCTCTAGGATTGCTCGGTTATATTCGTAACAAACCCCCTCAGTTTGTGAGTAAGCCATATCTATGCGAGCAACCTGGTTAGATTGATAGTTGTTTGACCCTGTACCTATGCATAGTGTGGTGGATAGGGGGGTGCATCGATCCATGTCGACTGACGTGTGAATCCACGTGTGAGATAGCAAATCAGTGCACTTGGATTGAACGATTCATATTCACGGGGAAAATCCATGAGGTTTAAGAAGCTTTCTCACAGGCTGCTGTACAAAATGTGGGTGTACCCGCAGGTCATCTGACCGCTTCACTACAATAGGTAACAGACCTTTTTCCTGCGACTGTATGTTAATCAGCGGCTACACCAAGTTTGATACTGTTAAATGCAGCAATGTCTACATTAAGATTGAATGCAATCCTAGATGCTTCACAGCTTCTTTGAGGGAGATAATCAAAGGATTATCATTTCTGGGCCCGAACATCGAGGTGAAGTATGAAATCGGGTATGAAATTGCGCTGTTCAAGCCTTTGATGGGTCTGCGCAATTTCAGCCTTGTCTCTGGGTCACCTTGAAGCGTTGCCTGGGGCGACTACCCTGGCTTGACGCGCACTCATGGGGGATAATTCGTTATTGAAGGTATTCTAACGTCAACACCACGTAAAACTACGGCAAAGTCGGAGAGATCGAATGACAAAGCTCAGAGATTCAATTTGTTCTCTCGTATTTAACATATGCGAGTCCAAGGGCAATATTTGTACATCGCTTTTTTATACCTTTTTTCTGAAGTTGGTGATTCTTTGGTGTGCCACGCGTTTCGCGCCCTTTTCAGTGGGCGGCAAGAGCCTCGGCTGGGGCCGTTTAGAGATGCATCAAGATCCTGAACGGCTTAACGAATCACCTGCAGTCATTGGCTGGCTTCCTGTCAGATCGGGACAACTCAGGAGCCTGGCGTTTACTTTCAGCCTTCCCATCGACATCCCCCTCAGCCTCCTCCTCGAGGTGTTAACCTGTTTTACACCAACTTCCTAAGCTGTGAGCTTCTATGATTACTACCAAACAACCTTATGGAGACCAGTATACCCTTGGTTCCTGTTACTTTGATGATGGGTTAACAAGTATTGAGAAAGCCCTGCAAAGATGGACTTGCCGCTCGATGCACAGAGATCTGTGGAACGGCAAACCGAACCAATGGCCGTCCCATCTACATCTCTCGATCACAACTCAGGAGATGCGTTAATCGATGTAGAACTTCTCAGCTCTTTGCCGCCGGATGTCCAATACGAGGTCCTGGAGGATTTCGATATGCATTTAGGCCGTAAAGGCCAAAACGAGCAATCAAAGAAAGCTTATAAGAGCGAAACAGAAGGCCATGTTTTCTTACAATCTATACCAGAGAACCTTCGTCTTGATGTCCTCGAGGCTAGCTTGCCGCCAGGCTGGACCGCGATGCGCTGGGGAGACGCCCATTATTACGTTCATCGGGAACGAGGCTTGAAGACATGGAAGAAGCCAACTATGGATGATTTTCCGGGAGCATTTCGAAAGCGTAGCGCTCGAGCAGAAGGCTTCAACCCCCATGTTCCACCTGCCCTGCCTTCTGGCTTTATCGAAACTACCCATGGTGGATATGACGAGGCAGACGATGGAATACCCGATTTTAGTAGACCCTTTAAAGTATATTTGGTATCATCCCCTATCAGGCCTCTAAGACCTCTATACAGTCTTTTCGCCAAGATCCGGAAATCGGTACGACGGTTCTTCACCCACTCAGTAAAGGACGCCTACGAGTTCCTCGATCCGCACAAGCATCTATTCCGATTCGTCGTGATTGCATCAAACGTAGTGATCTGGCTTTTAACATGCGCTGTCCTAAGCATTGTACCTGTATCGGTCACGGCGTCTAGTTTACTACCTATTATGATGATTCGAAGTTTTGTTAGAAAGATATTGAAAATTTGCTTGGGTTCCATCTGCTTCTTTATAGATAAGATTCCGAAAATTGCGATGATTGTCGGAATGGGAGTTCTTTCGATCGATACTATTCGTGCATTGGCGAGCGATCAAGCTGCTTGGGGTCACTGGAGAATTTTGGTATGTACTTCCCGCTCATTTTAGATTGGCACCATGCGCTTTTTTCTAAGGTTATCATGAAGGCAGTCTTTACGCATTTCCTAAATTAATCGTACTAATTGAAGAAAAAGATAGGTCCCTGGTCATACGAGCTCAAACTTTGCATCGAGGACGGCGCCGGTCAAGAACTATTGAACGGCAATGAAGATGCGCTCAACACCGATGTAGAACTCCTTAACTTGGACGACGAAAGCACCATTTTTGTCCAACCAGATCTCACAATGTTACAGCAAGAGTTCCCTCCAATGAATGCACATTTGGCCGGTCGGGCGAGACGCGATGTCATAACTTATTCTCACGTACATCCTGGACCAAGAAGAACGTTAGCTCAGAGTAGAGGTGAGACATCGAGTCCTTGATATTTCCCGTCTATCCTTTCGTTCCTGGACATAATAGAGAAACAAACTTTACTGCATCGTACCTCTCCTAATACCGACAATCTAACGGGAAAGTAGTCAATGTGTCTAGGCAACGTTGCCAATGCACAAAGCGACACCTCTCCAAAACAGAATACGAAGATCTCAAAAGCAAATTCCAAACAATCGAGATTGGGGAAACTAGTTGTTCTGAGCTATATATCGATGCAATGGGTTCGTATATTCTCATACAAATTATTCACGAAAAGCTCACTCTATGCAGCTCAAAGATTAATAATGTTCTGGCCATCCTACCGAACATTCAACGCCAATTGCCAAGCCTACGCTCTCAGCTTAATCGACTGTATATGCTCCACCACACTCTCAACCATAAACGTTCGAATGTGTATTCACTACGCCGGCTTCATCTACTACCCAATCCTCTTCAATATCATCATAGCTACCTTTTACTATCTCAGCCCCCTCATAAACCAAGGACCCCTAGGCCGTATCGAGGAATGGACCCGCCTCCTTTACATCAGCTTAGCATTCTCCTCCACGCATACCCTAGGTTGGAACCTCTTCATGCGCCTTCCAAGTCATCGCATTGGTTTCAATTTCCAAGCCTCGCTGGAGAATTACTATATGCGGTTTGCATACCGATATCCACGTTCTCACTTCTTTCAAAAGGAGAGGATTTTGTTCTTCGTCATGTTCCTGGTGTATAGTACGATACAAGTAGTGCTGTTTTTCGCTTTCGCAGCGGGACCTCCGACGTATATCGCTATGATAGCAATGTTGGCCGATAAAATTACAACACCGCTCGCTCAGTCATTCTCGGGTGCGTTTTTCGACAGAGACTTGCCCTGCGTTGCAGTTGGAATGTCCAGGATCCCTGTAGTCACGGTGAGAAACATTTTCGAAGGCGTGAAGCTTTTTATCGTCTACGCGGGTCTGTTTTTCTTGTGGCCGGTATACTGGGGTGTGAGTCTTTGGAAGAAGTCGCTTGTGACTTTCGAAGGGTTTCTGAAGGTGACAGCAGAGCGTACGGCGATTAGGCAGGAGTTGGTTGATGCAATTATGGCTTCTAATAGCTCGAGGTGGAATATGACGGAGTGGTTTGAGAAGCTTCCAGAGTTTATATGTGTTCTTTATGGCATGGATGAGCCGGCCAATGCATCGAATATTCAGACATAGTAGATATCAAGCTTGTCGGGTTCACGCCAGGCTGACGAACTATCTCACGGGTTCCTAGAACTTTGTATGGCCATGTGATATTGAGTGAGGTTCATAGCAGAGCCCACAATTGGTAGTTCTTGTGCTACTAATTTCTATTATCACACTATAGCTGGTATTGGGCTTGATTATCTATCTAATTCTATTTTGTACCGTACATCAACATTCCACTCCGCGAACACCTCCTTCCGCAATCCACTTGCAGGTAGCGTTCCCAGTGCTCGTCATATTCGAACTAGTATAGATAGTATAATTCTTATACTCGATATTATAGCATGGCTGTCGAGTTGAGCAACTCACGCTCGCCGTTGTGCTCTTGTCATCCAAAAAGCCAGTGAAGTTTTCGAAGACGATGTTGTTGATGATCATGTTGGATCTGATCTAAATTAGCATTTTCTAAACTCTTGAAGGGGAGCGAGGGAGTAGAAGATAAATTAACTTACGTCCCCGCAAAGCTTCCGTTATCACCACTGTTCTGTGATATTACAGCTCCTCCTTTCGCACCCTGCACATTGAAGTTACTGAATAGCATATTTCTCACGCCGCCCCAGCCACCTCCTCGAGGCTGATAATCACTCTCGTAATCTCTATCGCCGCCGGTCACAAGTTCACCAACCCAAGTCTTGATTAGCACAGCGTTACCGATGTTGTTTTGTGCACCTCCTTTGATAAGAGTCGCTTTATCAATGTGTACATTTTCCACAGATGAGTCCTCGAGATACTGGCCAAGGGAGCCAATAGCGATACCGTTTCCGCTGTGGCATGTCAAGTTATGGATGTAGATGTTTCTCGAACGTGGCTTTATCGCGATGCAATCATCGCCTCCTTGGTAAACGAAATTTGTGAGTTTGACGTTATAGGCGTCCATGGTGTCTGTACGTCAGAGGTCAGATGATTGCACATAACTTGTCGATTCCTACATCGAAAATTATTGGCGCACTTACTAAAACCATCGGCATTCTGCACCCAATTCCAACCAAGTGGGGCTTCCGGGCTTGTGGCATTCACATAAATGTTGTCAAACGCGATGTTCGTTCCATTCATGATGTTGATACTCCAAAGCTGCGGTTGAACGACGTAGAAATTGTTGACTGTCACGTCGGACACATTCCAAAATACGAATGGCATGGGCCGCCCTGGACGTGTGGCACCTGGAGTCTTTAAAGGGCGGTTGCGGTTAGCAATCTATTCCGCGTAGGCTAAAAGATTCAAGAGAAGCTTACCACTGGTGGATCTCCTCGTTCATCATAATACCACACCTGCCCGTTCCCATGAATGCCTCCAGTACCATGACCGTCAATGTGGATATGATCGCCAGTCAAAACAAACCCGGCGGCGTGATTCTGGAAGGCAATATGATAAGAATTATTACGCCAATACTCGAGGTCTTGTGAGAAGAGCCATTCGCCCTGCCAGTCAATCCTAACATCATTGACCACGGGGTTCAGACGAGAGTTGATGTGATAAGTTTTACCCGCGGGAAAAATGATGTTACCGCCATGACCGCACGCTTCAAATGCTTCGGAGATGGTAGGCGTGTCATCCGTCGCGTTTGACTTTCCTGGGTGGACAGTGCATGTGGGTCTTCCGTTATGGTCGCCGCGGGATATGCTCTGAGCGCTGGCAATTGCGAGCCCTGTGAGACAAATGGAAAGAAGACGACCCATCTTGACAATTTCTCTACGTGTAGATTGCTTGATACCGCAGGACGTCATTCAATTGAGCCGATAGAATGAACGAGCTGGTGCTACAGGAACGCTGAGAAACCTTTGGAACAGGTACATATTTATCTCTATCCAGTAAAATTATACACCACCTGCGTTTGCGACTAGTGGCTACGTTAAAGCTTATAAGCTTTTCCTTTAACCCAGTTCCCCAGGTTTTTGGTAGATCCAATGCGGAGAATGTGGAGGCCAAGACGGAGAAATTGTGCATGACGCTGGTTCGGGAGAAACCAACCCGAGAAAAGCTTCGCAGTACGGGTATATACTGCTAACGTCTCTTGAAATCTTCAAATACCATCTCATTGCGCTTCCTAGATTTTCTTCTCATTTGGATATTTTATGAAGATGATGAGCCCGATGTCAAAGGGGCGGGAAGAATTGAGGTATTGAAGGTGAGATGTTGGTGACGTCACCGTCGTAGCGCGGTGACTATTAGTGAATTTGGGTACATTGGATTGGGTCTCCAGCATCCACAACAGGTATCAGAATATCTAGGGAGTAGTAGATTCATAAGAATCCCCACCATGAAGTTTGGACAACAGCAGCGTTCGATCTCGCTCTTGCCGACACCCGAGCCCGCACCTTCGTCAAGTGTACCGACCTGACTCCCAAGTTGATTATGTTAGTTGGATACCGCATTTAAAGCGAATACCGTTTGTTGGTAGATGTCACTTTTGCAAGTTCCAGTGTATATTTGCATCATAGTTCTTAACCTCGTGAATTACCTCATTCACATAGAGATTTCACAACATCTGAGACAACTTCATTCATGATTTCGAAAATGTCGTGTATTATGAATTTCGCGGCCTCTGAACAATACCATCAATCTCCCCCTGAATTCGCATCCTTTTTCAACGTAAGAGATAGCAAAGATGCGATTCAATCTCTGCCATAAGAAGAGACAGAAACATTATAAAACGAACGATGCAAAGGGAAAAGAAGCAATAAAAGCAGGATCCAATATCCAGGACCCAGAAGCCTACAAAGAAGCTCAGAGCCAAGGGGGACTCCCACATTGGGTGGTTGATATACCCCCACAGAGCAGTTCACTGCCCACATTAATCGCATCATCAACTGCGCCCGAAGAGGGCCCTGAAGTTATCTCGACCGCCTCTAAGATCCAGAGAGACATAAATGGAGAACATAGCACCGACACAGATGAAACCCACACTATCTCTATACTGGTCGGCAAACAAGACCCGGAATCGCGCTACATAACCTCTAGGATCTTCCGCATGCCTCATAATACACCAGGCCTACCGTCCATTCTTGCCTCTTCACAGAAATCAACAAAGAACAACAGCTCTTTAATAAACCTACCAGATCTAGACGCCGACGCCTTTGCCCTGTATCTTTCCTACAAAGCGACCGGCCACATTACCCTACCCACCAGCCATTCCACCACATCACCTGTATATTGTTCACGCAAAGGATCCACTATAAGAGCCGCAGACCTCAACTGGGAAGACGCATACCCCCTCATCAACGCACATATCCTAGGAACCACAATTTCAGATCCGGATTTCGCGGATCTTACCATGGATATCTTGTCGCAGAGTCTGGCGAAGACGTCGGGGCCAGATGCAGAGCTGATTACGCATTTGTTCGGCCATGAAGGCGTTGGGGAGTGTCTAAGGGAGTTTGTTGTGGATTGGTGTCTTCGTGAGGACTTGGTGAAGAGGTGGGTTGATGACGTTACGGTTTTGCCTAGGGGGTTTGTGGATTTGGCTTTGGCACGGAGGGTGCGGCGCGATGAAAATGTTGGAGAAGCAGAGTCGAGCGGATTGTGCGAGTATCATAGTCATGAGGAGGGCAACTGTTACAGGTATAGGACGGGCAAAGAGACAGTGAAAGACAAGAGGTGTGGGTTGAATGTCTTAGAAGGGTTGAGAGATACTGAATCGGAAGAACATTCACGAGAAAGGCAAGGAGTCAGACCTGGGCATTTGGCCACGGCCACGGCCACGCATGCAAGGGCCCAAAGACATAGGCACCTCAACCATAAAAAAGCCGTGCGGTTCACCGACACTACTGGAGAAGAAAATAACACAAATCCCCAATCATCTGTTTCGCGTAGGGATCCCTTCGAAGACGCACACGAGAGCAACGAAGTCCATGACTCGGGTACCATGGCACATGCTGCCATCGTGGAAGAAGCAGAAGCTATCACAAGCTCCCCCAAGAGAACACCTACACCAGTAAGAAGAGGTAGCCACAGTCCAACCGAAACAGACATCTGGGGTATGAACAAGGAGGAGCTGGAATGGATTCTAGAGAAGGCCTTTGAGATGAATGTCCCCGGATCTTACCCCGACGAAGGGTCCGGGGTTAGGCACGGGGCATGAGAGTGGTTTGGAGAGGGTGTTGGTGTTGGGATATTTGTGCGCTTTCGAGTTAGATTATTGGTTAGAATGTTACTGATTTCCTTAGGGTTGATTGATTTCATTGGTCTATGAACCAGAGTTTTATTCGCTTGCAAACCCCCACAGTGACTTGATTAATCAACAATAAGTCCATACCGCAGTATTCCCTTTCTTCATCTCTACTCCTTTCCGGCATTGGATTATTTGGCGGGATTTTTTAGTTCATCGAAAGAAGATTGGTAAAGAGACCAAAACAACAGCCTTAGGCTAGATATCATACGGTTGCTGGCCTTGATCGCATCAGAGCCTTCAGAGCCTTGTAAGAGCCTCGGGATCCGTTAGTAAAATCAAAGAACCTTAATTATCAGATCCAGCTGGGTCGCATAAACTAGTAGGCACAGGCGAACTTCGGAGTCAAGCCGCCTTGCCGTAGTTTACCAATTCGTCGCCGTGATTGGCTCACCGAGTCATCTACCGATAGTCAGGGACGACAGGAATAGCTCGCCCTGGGCATGCCTCGGCGGAACGACATCATTGTGTAACAAGCTTCACGAAAATGCGGGGTGTTTTGTGGCTTTCAACCAGTGAAGCGCGGGGTAAGTCCTAGAACGTAGTTAAATGATGCGTTCGACCTCCTTGTAGACTTCATACTTACAACTATAACTATAAATTGAATTCAGCGTTTTGTCTTGCAAAGCTCTGTCGACAATGGCAGACCAAAAAGGATCAGCGAACCAGCGACTCACACAAATCAAAGACTTCCTAACCATGAACAAGACCGCAACTACAATCCCTTGGGACCCAGACAGCACCAAATTCCCCACGCGAAAGGAGCTTCCTCGCATCCCCGGAGCACCAGAGGAAGCCGCCTGGGTCTGGGGAGAAAATGATTATGTATGTGAAAATGAACCGTCAACGCCCATATAGCCCAATTTCTGATTTCTCTAAGATTGGAAGACTCAACCTCCTCACCCCTACCCGAGTAGCCGCCGCGGCAAAGGAAATTAAAACTGGCGAAATCGTGCCAGTCAAGTAAGCCAGCCTTCTCATATATATTTTATCGAAGATACACTGATTATACCACAGCCTTCCACTGGACACACCCGCTCAACCGGCATTCGGCCGTGAAATATTCAAGCATGAAATCAAAGTGCTTGCCGAGAACTACGCATACGACGACTTATACACTATGAACACACAAAGCGGAACCCAATGGGACGGATTTAGACATGTATACTCCCAACCATTCCTACACGGCTCTTACATCACTGACCCAAAAGCCAGTTTGCCCACATGTCTACCGGCAGTTTTTACAACGGCGTGCGTACCACCTCATTTCCCCGCCTACAACCCAATTCGCTTTCCTCACTTACTTACTTGCTTACTTACCATGTGATACAGGCAAAAGGATCCGACATTCTAGGCCCGAACGCAAACCACAAATGCTCGATCCACCACTGGGCCGAACACGGCATCGCCGGCCGAGGCGTCCTCCTCGACTATCGTTCCTACGCCCAGAAAAAGGGTATAAACTACGATCCCTACGACTACTACCCAATCTCATGGCAAGACCTATATCTCTGCGGTAAAGACCAAGGCATCGACATCCGACCCGCAGCCCAGGGCGGAGATATTAAGATAGGGGATATGTTGTTTGTTCGTGGTGGGTGGAAGGAGGCGTATGATTCGAAGTCGCCGGATGATAGAGCGAAGGCTGCGTTGAGGCATGGAAGTGGGAAGGATGGAGAGGATGGACAGAGATATGCGGGATTGAGTCAGGAGCAGAAGGTGCTTGATTGGCTTCATGATTGCTATTTTGCGACTGTTGCGGGGGATGCGCCGGCGTTCGAGGCGTGGCCTACGCATGAAGGTGAGATGAAACGATAAGACCCATATACGGGGAATGTATTAGTGGAGCTATTAGACTGACTTTGAATGTTTTAGACTACCATTTGCATGAGTATATTTTGGCGCTTTGGGGTATGCCGTTGGGAGAGATGTTGGATTTGGAAAAGTTGGCGCAGAAGTGTAAGGAGAGGAATAGGTGGTTTTTCTTCTTCTCTTCGGCGCCTGCGAATTGTCCTGGTATGTTCCAACCATACAAATCTATGCGAAAATGTGATTGCTGACTTACAGGTTTTAGGTGGAGTTAGTTCTCATGTCAATGGCACGGCGATATTGTAGAGTTTTTCGAGCGCGGCGCTGTTGTTTGTGAAGGTGGGATGTAGATAAATGAGAGTCGGTACTATTGCTGTTGACCGGTGGCTATCAATTTACAATCACGTACACTGCTGTATTAGTCGCTGATACAAGACATCTGTGGGAGGGGGTGCCACTACGATTAGGTCCTGGAGTCGGGCTAATACTCGTCAGCTCTTCACTAGTGGTCAAATGTATACCATTCCTTCGAAGTATTCACACAATCAGCAATATTCTGAAGACATGGTATGTACTATTTTATTGGTACGTCAAAGGTTTTTACAAATTCATAAGTTGGAGAAAAAGAAAGGCACTTTCCGCATGCATCATTCAATCATTTCCAATCCTCCTCCTCATCATCATCATCCTGGTACTCATTCAACTCATTCTCCTCAAGATAATCGTCCAACAACCCGGCAACCTTCGCATTATCTAGATCAGCAAACGGGATATGCGTGGCACCCTTAATCCCCGCATCATCACCCAATTTCAAAACGCGAGCGTTGCCACCATACTTGTTGATCAGCGAAGCGCAAAGTCGAGATTCGATGACAGAGGTGTAGTTCTCTGCTCGATGGTCGCCCCATACGAATTGGATTGCGGTAAGCTTGGCAAGCTTCTTGAATCTCTCGAGGGGAATGACGAAAGGTCCGAAACCACCAGTTCCAGCAGTTACGTTGGCGTTGTCTGGGAATACGTAGCCGACGCTCTCGTAGGTTACGATGCCTCTGATGTTGTTCTTTTTGGCTTTGGAAGCTGTCATCATGGCTCGAAGACCGCCGGCGGAATTTGTCAGATAGACAATGTTGTTGCCAATCTTTCCGGAATCGGCGGCGACGGCGGCAGCGTCAGAGTGCAATTCGACATTCTCGGCTGTGTCGTATTCGACGTAGCGGGCGCTTGTTGCTTGTTGCCATGCGGTGTCGTTCTCAGTCGGGAACGAAACGTCTGGCCACCAGTTCTTGTACGAAGGTCCGAAATTCCAGGCCCAGAAGTTGGCGTGGTCCTGGTATGATGGGGAGTATGTTGTGTTGACACATGCCCAGTTTGCTCGCCCGACTCGGGGTCCGTCCCAGAGATAGACTGGATAATCGCGTCGTAGGAACATATCCTTGTATCCTTCTCCGCCGTCCCATCGATTTTGCCAGACTTGGGTGCTGGAGCTGTGCCACATAACGAGACTGGTCTTTCGGGGCCTCCATGGAATGAAGTATTCAATGTATCCATGATCGCAAGAAAGAGTTTCACCGGGCCTGGTAGGAGATTCGGCGACCCTTCCACCGATTGAGAATCCTCCAGATCTGTCCAGAGTGATAGGTTTGCGCGGCCTTGCACTTTCTTCGGCCGTCACACCATTCGCCAGTGCGACGAGGAAAAGCGTTGCTAATGAAGACTTCATGGTGACTTTGGAATTGTGCTTAAAACGAAAAGTCACAATCGCGAGCAGCTGTCTCTTATTAAACAGCGAAGTCAAGCACTCTGCCGAGCAATCAAGTAATCGTTCCCAGGAAAAGAGGAGGATCGGGGGCGGGACAGAAATTGGTCCCTAGAATTGACGCCTTTATATCATATTGCGCGGTTATTCTGACATCCAGAGATGCGGGACAAGCAGGAACAACTGCCGACCCTGCAATATTGACGTCCTGCGTTTGGCTGGACAGTCGAGTCAGAGATACGATTCCTTCGAACGCCGCCATGCACTGCGGCACAGGCCCTACCCACTACTGCAGTATCTACCATCAAGGTTTACAAGCTCCCATCGGGGAAGCACATGGGAAAAGGCTACACCCGCGTTCCCATGCGGGGAAGTACCGGCTTCCCCGATTATTGCTTTTGCTTACACGTCGGCCAATGGGCGCCCCCTACGCAGTGGCGCACCATTCCACAATCAGGGAACGTGCTGTGAACGACATGGGTTGCGGATGCTCCAGGGCCGGTCCTGTTCCCCCACGTGCTCTATGAGCTCCTCAATGCGCGGTAGCCGATTCATCAAATGATAAAGGACCGTCAGCATAATCTTATTCGAGTTGATTGAGCGGGACAAGAGCGGAGTTGACGTCCAAATCCTCACTGCCTCGCCGCAATTGCGCGCAAGGCTAGAAACGAAAGGGCCATCTCATTAGGTATGTATTCCTAGTTAAAGCGTTCTGCTTATTTTGCCCATATTATGTGGGCGCCAAAGAATACTTTCCATCAGCATTCAGCCGCCGGCTATCTTCCGTCCTGATGCAGGAACCACCTACATGCATTGCACCCCACCAGTCCATTGGAATCACAGCTCTGCAGTGGGACACAACTTGAAATGAACAGATGATTGCGATATTAGGTCAGCTTCTAAGTAAAGGGTCGAATTGCGCGGCCCCAGACGCAGACTGGAGCGCGCGAACGGAATGGTTGCTCACTCACAGGGACAAGACAGGGTAGGCGAGGCCCCACACTTCTCTTCTCCCATGTAGTAGTCGAGTGCCAATCACTTTCCGTGCGCTTACGAAAACCAACTGCATTCTTTTGCCTTTAGGTTTGGCCGGAATACACGAGCGCCACTGATGTATGTAGAAGGTGGGTGTCGCGAGCGGCATCAGTGAGAAAACGAAAACGAAACGAACATGGGTTAGCAAAATGCCTCTAGATTTCACGTTTTCTCGGCCCATTCTCCAAATTATCCTAGTCATTGTACATCTTTTTCGCACAGTATCCTAGCCGTAATCACTTCAGCGGACTTTCCGCCCCCACTTACTTCGCAATTACTCACTGACTTAGACTGTAGTTGATTGTAGCTCACAACTGTGCGCAATCTCTGTTTCAGATAATACACAGCCTGCCAATCGGACCTTTCCGACCGAATAGAGGAACATCAGATTCACTTGCAAGAGTGAGGACATGTTACGTACTGTGTAGATATGCTACAACGCAAACCCTTAAGGCTCGAAAGAGAATTCGTAAAACTTTACTTACAATCTCGGCCTTGTAGCCATGACGGAACCTTCATAATTCGTATTTACGCCCCAATTCGCGTATTTCCCCAGAGCGTACGGAGTATCTACGATCCTTAGGTAGCGAGCGAACTTTGTTTCTGTTCCAACACCATTTACACATACTGACCGATCGCGTGCTTCCCCATTACTCACGTCATCTCATCCCTCCACTCATCATCATCCGCATATCTCCTATGCATCTCGTTAAAGCCTTCCCTTCCTCATCGCCGTCATTATTTCCCTCATCCGTCCGCTTTCCCCGCGCTTACGGACAATGTCACCAGCAGCGACAGGCCGCCAAGTGCAGGGTTGCTGAGTCAAGTTGCTTGAAGCCACACGGGTTCTGGCTGCACTGTGGCGGAGGCTTTTCTGTAAGTGTGCAAGTCGAGTGCGGTCTGTCCAGACAGCGGGACGGGAGGGTTCGGGTAGATAGTTTGGTGATGGGTTGCTATTTTTGTTCTGCCTGCCTGCCGGTCTCTTGGATTTGCTCTGCTCTGCTGCATCAGGTGTCCGATGTCGGGCTTGTGTACTGCGTAGGTTTCTACTCTACTCGGTACATAGATCTTAGAAAAGGGTTAGCGATGCGTGATTTGGGATTGGGAGTTAGGTCAGCTTGTGGTTAGGTTTGTATGCGAAATGGGATGGTACCTTGCATCTCCACCCCGTGCATATTTCATCTCATATTCGCACCGAATATATGTTCTGCGTTGGGTGGAAACCAGGGCATTGCGGCTTACTAGATGGCAACGCTCCAATAGGCATTGTCCTTCCAATCCGAAGTTATAATGAACATTGCAACCATAGGAAATAGTCTGAAAAATACACGCTCATGAAGATTCATTCGTTCATATCCAGCTTACATATCTGATTTAAAAACTCTCTGACGCCATCAAGACTGTACTCTATCCAGATCTCCTTGTGCAACTTCCATACTGTGCGCCATATCCCAAGAATCCGATATATCGCCCGATACCCGACTCAACTCATCCCCACGATGACCGAGTGGACATGGCCCAGAACCCAGACTACTACGAGCCGATTCATCATTCATATCTCCAACCCCCTTCTCTTGCGCCGACGGGTTCTTAATCTTAAACTTCGACGCGACTTTACTAATAAGAGGTTTCAACGTAGGTAGACACGCACAAACAACAGCTAAACAGGTCTCGGGCACGATCCAAAACATGAGCGTTGACTCGTAGTCTAGATACGATCAGTGGCTGGGTGATTGCGTGCGGTTAGGGAAAGGAGAGGCTAGACTTACAGATGGCGTGTGTTGCTCGATGGACAGCTCCACGTAATTGAATGATATTCCAGGTTTTGCCTACAGATGCTACGATGACACTTGATCTTGTTAGTCTTATACATGCAGAACTACTTCTACAAGGGGTGGATCTTACAAGCATCCCAGCATAAAAGTCCCCAAGACAGCAATCTTCTCACGGCGTGGTAATTGGAGTCGTAGCACATAAGGCCATGGTAAAGAAAGTATAAACGTATCAATAAGAGTGGACACGATGGAGCACGCCAACCAAACTTGAAGTCCTCTGTGATCGCATTTCCGCCTTCCTATCTCTCGAGCAGACGCGAGGCTTAGTGGCCAGCATTGCGCGATGTATGATGAGGTAAATACCACGCCCCATGCAATGTTTAGAATTTGCATTATGGTGGTGAGAATGTTGGATGAGCGGTATACGAAGAATATGCGGCGGTAGAGGAGGAGGACGGTCGCTCGGGATAAGACGATGCTGATATGGCCGAGGATTTGCGAGGCAAAGACGCACTATATACGTAAGCTCAGCTGAGGGTTAAATGAAGAAGCAGAATAACGGTTACCCTTTGAAAGATTGCGAGTCTTTCGTTCGAGATAGGATAGGTCTTGGGATCCGACCCTTGATGCTGGGTGATCTGAGAATGAGTGGGAGCTAGTCCACATATAATCAGTGTCGACTCAGGTGTTAGTGATAGGTTGATTGCCATACCCACGACAATAATGCTGGCGTTTCCTATACAAGTGACCTTGAAAATGAGTTAGCACGACCCTTGTGCGATAGCGTACTCTCAGACATACCAGCGCTACAAGTAACACCCAGTCATCCACCTGGAATTTAGCCTTCTGGAGATGCCTTGCGTAGAACCGTGCTAACACAGCTGTGATAGCGAGCAAGGGAAATACGGTCGAAATCACAATCGGAGTCGCATTGATGGCATACATGGTGATTGCATCTATCGACTGATTTTACCACCTACAGCTAGATACTAGAACGGGAAAAGTTTGACTACCGCGGATCTCTTTCAGACTGCGCAATGCTCGATTTTGTACAAGACACCATGGTCGCAATCGTAACGTCGTCGGGTGTGGCTACTATACATGCATCTGGTGTGGCGTTCGAGCTGAATTCTGCACCTCCATCGATTGGCTCTCTAACGCAAAACGTGGACCAGATCTCGACCATTCGGGGTCGCGGCTGTGCACAGCATGTTTGTCTCTGCAGCTCAGCCCTCGATTTCACCGCTTATCTGCTGCCTGCTCTTCAATGAGGTTTCTCCTCTCCCGTTGAGTACGGAGTATGATAGGGTTGACCGGTCATGATCAGCTGAGAGACTGGGTTCGCAAACTCGTATTTCGCCCATCCCGAATACAACCTGTGGACTGTCGCATCTGCGCGTCCTTCGTGTCCTTTTTGAAGAATGATGATGACGAAGCAAACTTTCAAATTTCATCCTTGGTCCAAGTCGGATCTGCTCCTCCAAATACCCGTCTCCACCACTGCTTCAAAGTACGATTCAACCCGGGCATGGCATCTTTTTCGGTGATGATGGGGAGGAGAAGAATGATGACGAGGAACCAGACTAAGTATGCACTCCAGAGAAGGGCGGTTTTACGAAAGCTGAAATGATGGGTTTCTTCAGTGATTGGAGGCAGTTCTGGCAATGGCTTTGGCGGGAGGGCTTTGTTGATTTCTCCCGCAGGTGGATGGCTCGGAGGAGTCGGAGGCAGGGGCTTTGATTTCTTCTCCATGTGTCCAAGCTTTACTCCGGTCAACTGATGACTATTAGTGATTGATGAGAAAGCTGTGGTGTTTGTGGTGCGGTGTGTTGAGTACGTCAAGCCAGGGAGGTTGCCGGGTAAGTTAACGCTAGTCTCCAAAAAGCCAAACTCAAAGCATGTGGGTATTTGGCGTACACATGTTCGTGCGACCATTGTATACTCGTGGATAGACGTGAACATAATTTGAAACAACACTGAGATCCTCAAGCAACATTATAAAATCAGAACTAAATTCTTTTGTGATCACATTGGTTTCGTTACCCTGAACATACACTGGGGATCAAAAGTTGATCGTTGTATATTGCAAAACACATAACAAACGCGGCCTTCTTCTTAGTCGAATCTTCGACTATTGTTCAAATTCGCCAATTCCCTCTTTAAATCCATAATTAATAAGGGTAAGTAGAAGATGTCACTACAAGGGATCAGCATTAGCAGCGGCCGAGGCAGGATGAAGCTTGGCATTGGATTCCCCGCAAACCTCCGCAGATTCCCAGCTCCCTCTCCTCGACCGACCGATGCGAGTCATCGAGTAATCCCAATCATGTCGCAGCCGAAGCTTGTCTATATACCTTTCCAGCTCAATCGGCTTCATCATCCTCCACATTTCAAAGGGTGAACTCAATCCAACACCAATTGCCCCCTCATTCCTACGCTACACCTCACGTCGCCCAACGCCCATCCCCGCAACTATGGCCGAAAACATGAACTTTTCGGTCCCTCCCGATCTACAAAAGTACATCGCCGACCTGGACAAATTCATTGAGGACAAAATCGTTCCATTGCAAAAGTCCAACGACAACGACCGCTTCTTCGACCACCGCCGCGAGAATTCCCGCACCGACTGGGACAATGGTGGCCTACCGCGAAAAGAATGGGAAGACCTCCTGATTGCCTCGAAGAAGCTTGCAGACGAAGCTGGCTTCTATCGACTCTCTCTTCCGAAACAATATGGCGGACAGAACAGCGCCGATGGGCGAGGAAGCAATCTCTGGATGGCTGTCATCCGAGAGCATCTGGCGAGTAAGGGATTGGGACTGTTCAATGACCTCCAGAATGAGCACAGTATGGTGGGAAACTTCCCAGACGTGGTCATGCTGATGAACTACGGCAATGAGCAGCAAAAGGAGGAGCTCATCCGCGGACGACTGGCTGGCAAAGTACGCATCACTTTTGGTCTTACAGAGCCAGGACATGGAAGCGATGCTACACACATGGCTACAAAGGGACGTCCAGAAAAGAGAAACGGAGTCGATGGGTGGCTCTTGAACGGGTATAAGAGGTGGCAGACTGGCATGCACGCCGCAACACATTGCTTCATCTTCGCGCGGACACAAGGTCAAGACGGTCAGGCAAAGGGAATTTCCTGCTTCATTGTACCTCGAAACACACCTGGCCTTGAAGCTGAATCCTATGAATGGTACTTTGTCTCCTCTTACACCTCAATCATTATAACTAACAACCACCTCAGGACTCTGAACATGCCAACAGACCACGCAACCGTCTCTATAAAAGACGTCTGGGTACCCTCTACCGCCGTCCTAGGTCCCATCCACAACGGCCTCGGCGTAGCCCAGGCTTTCGTGCATGAGAATCGTATCCGACAAGCTGCCTCCTCCCTCGGCGCAGCTGTCTACTGCGTGCAACAATCCGTCGAATACGCCAACGAACGCGCCCCCTTCGGCACCCCACTCTCCCACAACCAAGGCATCCAATTCCCGCTCGTAGAATTGCACACCCAATGCTCCATGCTCCGTCTGCTCATCCGTAAGACCGCTTTAGAAATGGACAGCATGCCACACACCTCTGTCGAACGCTTACTCGGCGACAAAGTATCTATGTGCAATTACTGGGCCAACAGATTATGCTGCGAAGCCGCGGATCGAGCGATCCAGGTCCATGGCGGTAATGGATATAGTAGACATTATCCGTTTGAACATATCTGGAGACATCACAGGAGGTATCGGATTACGGAGGGAAGTGAGGAGATCCAGATGAGGAAGGTTGCGGCGTATCTATTTGGGTTTGGAGGCAGGAAGAGTTTGGATGATGCGGGGGTCAAGACTGGGTCGAAGCTATGAGGAATGGGGGATGAGTTGGTGACGGGGGAAATAGTATAGTGTCTTTTGATCTATCTATCAAAAAACGGTATATACACACTCCAACTAGAAAAATGAAGTGAATAAAAATCACATAGCTTTTATCTCCAATCTATAAAAGCGTTGCCTATATTCCTTACAAGGTCTCACGCAAATCTCCCCAATATAAAACCACAATTAAAACAACCCTTTCCTTCCATATCCCATACACCAACCACACCAACCCCTACAGCTCACAGGTCCTCATCCTGATTCTCCAATACCAAGAAACCTCCCACCAAACCCCAAGGCAAAAGGAAAATCAATAAAAAACTTCGGCAAAAAAGTTCCGCGGATTCGGATACTCTATTCCCCTACGCTAGATTCTAAACACTAGTTACCGAATTCCGCCGAAATGGACCACATACCGCCGATGCATTAAGGGCTAGTATTTATTATTGGGTGATAGTGTTGATGAGTCAAGGACTTATCGCAGGGATGTAAAAGGTCGGGTGTAGTGGGTGGGTTTGTCAAGGCTGAGGGTTGGAACGTCAGCCTTGCCTTGTGAATGCGTCGTCCGCGCTAGAGATTGCAGTGAATTTCCGCCCCCGCCCACGCCTCTGCCTCTTCCCCCCTCAGCCCCCTCGGCGCCTTTCATACAAATTGCGATTCATTAATCCACGTGTCCGCTGACTGACTGTTGGGTCGATGAGCCTATCAAAGTCCCTTCCTCCTCAGCTTTGTGGACTCTTGATTCAGCCTCGTGAATCTCTTGTCCACGCTAGAGATTGCAATGATATGCCTCTTCATTCAATTTACTTTCCAGCCTTGCTTATGTCTATGTACCCAACTCTTTACGTCATCATGGTTCACTCTTACGAGTATGTCGCTTTGTCTTCACTTCGTATTTGTCCCTTATTCTAAAATGGTAAAGGTTAAACACTTGCATGGAAGACTATTCTCTACCCGTCGAAATTAACGAAATATGTCAGGAGCATGATAAACACATGACGGACAGAGCCTTGTGGACACACTTATGGTCCCTGGAACGTGCAGTAAGAACTGGAGCAATAGGCACCAAATTTCGGACTCTCAGCCTGATAGATGCATCATTCGCACTCGAGATTGCAGTGCGAGGCTCTTTTGCTCATGCATTATCGTAGTCAGTGATGCAACTCAGTCATCCTCCTAAACACCTAGACCCTCAGTCTTGTCAACCTCCTGTGCGTGCCGAACATTACATTGTACATTCAATCAATGGCAAAGTCCAAATCCTCAGTTCTGTAGACATCCCTTCTGCGCTAGACATTGCAGTGAAAGTTCAAGGGCCTGAGGCCATAACTCGGCTCACGCAGCATTTTTGGCACTGTGGATCTCTCCTCCGTTCTAGACATTACAAATACTTGCCAGACATTGTGGTGTATGGTTGCCTAGCCGGATGGTCTGACTGATAGGTCGACCACCCTATCAAGTCTCCTACCTCCTCAGCCTTATGGACTCGTCCGCGCTGGAGATTGCAGTGAAGTGCGGGGTTCGGCCGGTGGGTCTTTACACGTCGGCCTATCCTCTCCATCGCGCTAGAGATTGCAGTGCATTGCGGAATAGAGCTCGGACGAGACGTCTACGAGATTGATCAGATAGAGTGCCTCTTTTACGGACTAATCGTCAGCCTTGTTCAGCCTCATAGCCCTCTCGTCCGCGCTAGGGATTGCAGTACATTTCTTGGCCGGTGAGCCTAACCCTTGCGTTGAGCCTCATAACCTTCTCGTCCGCGCTAGGGATTGCAGTACTGTCTTGGCGTTCACCGGAATTCTATTTGGACGTGGCGATCGCCCAGCCAATCATGCAGCTGCCGGAAGAAACAAAACACCAAAAAGTCGTCTGTGTGAGTTCAGTATTCTACGTACACACAACACCTAAAGCAAAATCTAAAGTGATTGCATAAAAGAGAATTATCATCTCCACACACGTAGGCATTTTTTAAATCTAATAGATTTATATTTATGGTGCTACTAACCTCTTTCTTTGTGGGAAGGTCAGTGTTCGCGCACTGGCTCTGCGTATTTAGGCCTTTTGGTGTACGGGTTTTTTTTTTGCCAGCTACGTGTTGAATTAATGGCTATTACAGCTAACTCATTGTTTACTTATGTGCTTTATCTTCGGTCTACCTGCTGGGGCGCCTCCCAAAACAATACATTCAACTTTGTTACCTAATATACTTGATTCTTGAACAGCCTTATGCATAACATCTGCTCCGCGAGGGGGATTATAGTGCATCTTACGTGTACGAGCAGTACCATCTTAGCACTGACATCCACATATCAGCTAATTAACTGTTGGATTAATCGGCCTGTGAAAGTCCCCAAAAATTCTCTCAGCCTTATAAACATCTCATCCGCGTTAGAGACTATAGTGCTTTCACCCACCACATCAAATTCCTATTGAGAGGACTAATCATCCCAATATGTTCCCAAACCTCAGCCTCTAACCCTCTCGATCGCGCTAGAGAATGCAGTGCGAAGGAATGCAGACGACCCTTGTATACTCGCTTGCGCATAGGGGCGTGAGGGGAATACAAGGGCTCGCACGCACCGGCCAATAGATCAATAGATCAGCCTGTGAAAGTCTCCCGAAAATTCTCAGCCTTGTGAACGTCTCTTCCGCGCTAGAGATTGTAGTAAAATAATAAAAATGTGAAAATTCTTAGCCTTGTAAACGTCTCTTCTGCGCTAGAGATTACAGTGAAATAATCAAAAAATGTGAAAATTCTCAGCCTTGTGAACGTCTCTTCCGCGCTAGAGATTGCAGTGAAATCGCAGTCTTGTTCCTAAAGAGGTTAAGAACAAAATCAATCAAAACCCTATCCCACACTCACCACATCTATTCCATCCAAATCCACCGACAATCATCTATTCTAGCATTAGTACACAGCTATGCAAATTCCCCTCCCTAGCTTCGTTTCACAAAATCGTAATGATCAGTAGATAGATAGCTCTCTTCATATTCTTTTCTCCATCTAAAAACGTGTTTCTACGCGTCCAAGTAGGCTATTTAAACTCGTATATCTACGGACTACGTTTCAAACACAGAATAAGCATGATCGGAATCAAATAGCTCTCAAGTTTCACTATGTTATGACATGTATATTCTTCCTAACTTCGAATATATCGACATGTCCACCCACTCTCTCCATAACCCCCCCAGCCCCCAGCCCCCAGCCCCCAGCCCCCACCCCTCAACTACAATACCTACCCTACCTATGCATACCATGCATGCACAAATAAAAACACCATCACTCCATTTCAAAAAGCGCCATTTTCCCCACCCATCAGATTCCATTCCGAAGTAACGAACAAAAATCTGATTCCCATGGTATCTGACACCCGATTAAAAAAAAAAAAGGTCAAAAAAGAAGGCATATGAAATGCCTAGTCTGATAATCATACAGGAGAAAAAAAAGAGAGAAAGAACGCCTTTCATAAATGCATCCCTATTTTTCGTCCCCGACTCGCTCGGCAGTGACAGCGACAGCAGCGGGGGAAAGTGATCAACAGCACAGCACGGTAGTAGTGCAGGTGCAGTGTGAATATGAGATCGAGTCGAATAGTTAGCTCTCCATCATCGTCATCATATCGTCGAATCCATTGGTATACATGACTTCGTTCTCCATGCTGTTTTCGATGCTAGCTTTCAGTGGCGCTGGTAATCTATCCCAAAGCTCTTCGAATGCTTGTTGCGCGGAAGCGGCATCTTCCCAGAAGCCGTTCTTCTGGAATGTGTTGATACAAAGACCGCTGGCTACTGCCCTCCACAGCACGCTTCGACTTTGCTTTGCTACGCTTCGTGCGGCGCGTACGCTCTTGATCGCCTGAGTGGTCACCTGGTCCGCAAAGAAGCGGTATGTCATATAACTTAGGCACATGGTGACGAATTGGTGATTCGGCAACTTTTGTGCCGAGTTGAGCGCATTGTGGATCAGTGTCTTCTGACGATTGATCGAGTCTTCGGGGGTGGTAAGAGCTCGAAGTATTCGGAACGCACCATCAATCTGTGCATTTGAATGATTCGAGCAGAGAACTTCAAGCTGGCTGAAAAGAGGCTTTGTAAGGTGATGTTCGGGATGCGTGGGTTCCCTTACGATGAGCAGCCGATTCATAGTTGCCATGATTGCAACATCCGTTTTGAGGTCGAGTGCGGCGCCGGAACCCGGAAGTTCAAATTGCGGCGATGACCATGTCGAATTGGCTGTGTCTAAAGAGCCATTACACTGGTCGATGATGCCAGAGAGATATGAAAGGAGTCGGGTATATGGCTCTGAATTGCGAAATGACGTTTCTACGGCGTTTGATCGGAGTGAAACCAATTGTTTACTGGCACTAGGGAGATCGTCGCATCTGCACGCTGCCAGACATAGCGTGAATCTCACGTGCCAATCCAGGCTCATCATCCACTGCTTCTGGCTCATGGCGGCGGGGATTGACGATGCGAAAGAACAGGGCCGTTGTAATGCATCTGATCCAGAGTTAGCAATACCCATGAAAATCTAGCGGTCAAAATCATACTCTGTGTCAGCTTAAACCCTTCTTGCAAATAGTTAATAGCTCTCTCGGACGGCAAAGACATTAGCCCGCTAAGGTAGTAGGTGAGTGTTTTCAGGTCGTTCTTTGGAAGCCACGAAAACATCAGCTCATCTCGCCCATCTTCGGCCTTCTTAAAAACACCACCGGGCGACAAGGTCAGATTGCCGCCAAAACTCTTTTCGATCAAAACAGAAAACGTCCCATTCTCAGCACCACTATCGCCATCTACCTTTTGTTGTAGAGCATGCATCTTCTGCGGGTCTGCCTTGCCCTGCTGAAGGCTGCATGCCATATCGATACAATCGATCAAGGCAGCCACTTGGCCAAGTTGTTTGGCGGAGGTCTGTAGCTGAAGGCTTCTCGCGCTTGCAATAGCGCGCTGTGCATGTTCCAAGTGATCCGGACTCGGTGTCCGTAGATGAATCATGGCTTCCAAGGCTGAACATGTCACATAGATTGCCCTATCACCCCGCTTCTCAGAGTGTCCAGCAATAGCATGCAATTGCTGCAAAGCAGATGCTACCTCCGGCTTGCCTGGGACTTGGAGCGCTAATGAGACTTTCAGAAATCGGAAAGCATACACCCAAACGATATGCTGAAACGTTTCTGACTCCGAAATGGGCCCGTCCAACGATTTCAGCGCAGCGCGATGATTGCTCTTGAACTGGAATCGGGCCTGTAAATGTAACATGCTGTACATAAGATCCGTGAGTCGACTTCTCCGACAAAGCGCAATCTAATACATGTTAGTGTCTACAGTACTGAGAGAGCATGATTCCATACGCCTTTCGTCAGTGTCTCCTCAATCTCAATATCGTTCTCTGTTTCTTCAACAAGCAAGCTCGCATATCTCAACCGTAACTTCGCTTCTTCTCGAGGGGCAAGATTATATCTCTTTAATACAGTTTCCATACAACCAAGTCCTGTCGCCATCAACTTATAGTATTGTTCCGATTCCCCACCCTTCTGACTCGTCACTGCCATAGACCCGATCGCACGCGCAGCATTGATGTACTCGTCCGCAGCAGATAAGAGGAGTACAGTCAGGTCCGCGGGTAGTACTTTCGCCGGCGCATGTTGGGGCTTCGTTGGGGTATGTATTGATTGCGAGGAGACGGGTTTGTGGATTACAACTTTCGGATGTGATTTTTGCTGTGAATTAGGAGTCTGCGGTAATGACGGACCCCTCTGTTGACCTGCATGTGGCTGCGATCCTACCTGTCGAGGCTTAGGCGAAGGTTGCGGTTGCAGTGGAGACCGATGTTGATTCTGGTTCACATTCGGTGTACTTTGCGACTGCTGTTGAGGACGAGGCAGATTCTCCTGAGGTGTCTGAGACTTTTGCACAGGTTTCGATACCGGCGTTTGGGCTTGTGGGTGCGGTCTCGGCTGAACGCGAATCGTGTCGTTAGGTACGGAGTTGTGAGCCTGCTGTGGGGATCGCTGTGCGGGGACCTGCACTTGACGAATGCGCGGATTCTGCATCTGGGGCATTGCTCCCGGATTCCGCGCTGGAATCACGACCTGGGGGTGCATTTGTCGCTGCTGTACCACAATTTCATCTTGTAAGGACTGGTATTGCTGGCTCGCTGGAGATGGAACTGCCATGTGGGAGTGGTTCTGAGCGGGCTGCGATTGCGGATACCCCTGAAGACCATGATGCATGGGCTGCTGAGGGTATTGGGGCAGGTAGCCATTTGCTTGATACGGATTCGGTTGCGGTGGAGGTACATATTGGCCGTTTGGGTAGCCCTGCGGAGGCCACTGGTACCGCGGGTCCATGTCGCGCGGATAGGAGAAGCCTTGAATCAGGAGTAGGGGTGTCGCGAGTACTGCATGGCGTGCGGTTGTCGTGTGTCGGCGTCGATGAATGCGGACGGTTGCGCGATGTTGAACGACGATGGAGGTGCGGCGTCAGGCACACGTGATGACAGCGGCTATTCGTGAGAACCGCGCCTATTCACCCAATCACACGCCTACCGAGGCGTTTTCGAGCATACGCCGTACAACCATTGATGATTATCTCAACGGGCGTTAGAACCTCTGAATTTTTCATCTTTCCATGAAAACGTCTAGTTTGAACCCTTAAACAGCATCTAAACCCCCTGGACATATAATCACAGAAAAATTCAATCATGCTAGACCCAACATGGCTCCTAGGCCACGCACGCACAACCTACACACACCACAAGAACCCAATAACGCTGACCACCAAATCCTCCAAGAAGCAGTCTCTCCATACTCTAATCCAATCCACAATCCCTCCATGTCGTCTAAACCCTTTGTTGTTCAACGGCCACTTACAAACAATCTGGACTGCTGTAAAAGAAGCCGGTCCGCCTATCTATTATAAACGTCATATCTTCTCGTCTACCCATGACATCTACCCTGGACAATTCGCCGTGGATTTCGTAGTTTCCAAGAACGACAGTTCAAGTGAACAAGATGAGGGATTACCGGAACGAACGACCCTTTTCTCCGAGGAAGAGTTTGAAGGGTTCCGGGCTGAGGATTCCAGGCCCATGTTGGTATGTCTCCATGGGTTAACGGGCGGGTCTCACGAAGTGTATTTGCGGCAAGCTGTTGCACCGCTAGTCGCTGCTGGATGGGAAGCATGCGTCGTGAACGGTAGAGGATGTGCCAAATCCAAGATCACGACGCCGCAGTTGTTCAACTCGCGGGCGACATGGGATGTAAGACAAACCGTCAAATGGCTTCGAGAGACATTTCCGAATCGGCCGCTGTATGCTGTTGGGTTCTCACTAGGCGCGAATATCCTGACGAATTATGTTGGGGAGGAGGGGGAGAGGTGTGTGCTTAAGGCTGCTGTGGCTTGTTCGAATCCGTGGAATTTGGAGGTCTGTAATAATTTTTTGAAGAGGACGTATGTGGGGTTGGAGGTTTATTCGAGGACTATGGGGAAGAATATGATGGGGTTGTATGAGTTGCATAAGGATGAAATTTTGAAGAATGGGAATATTGATCAAGAAAGTGTTGAGAAGTGTCGGTATCTCTATGAGTTTGATAGGTAAGCTGAAACTATATACGATGTGATGGATCATTGCTGACACTGTCTCTTAGAGAAATTCAAGCTCCAACCTGGGGTTATCCCACCGAAGGAGCATACTACCGAGATGCTCAATCCGTGGATGCTCTGACGGCAATCCGAATACCCTTTCTGGGAATCAATGCTGAAGACGACCCAGTAAGTTGACCGTGATATCATCCTTGATCATTGCTGACGTAAATAGATTTCCTCCAACGAAGCAATCCCCTATGAAGAGTTCAAACAGAACCCTTATACAGTACTCTGCACCACTAACTGGGGAGGTCACCTCAGCTGGTTTCAGCTTGGTGGGAAAAGATGGTTTGCTACAGCGATAGCGGCATTCTTCCAGAAGATGGAGAACGAAGTCAAACTCGATACCCCGGTAGTTGATAGTGTGGAGTCAAACGGATCATTGGAGCCATCCAAAAGGTTTCCCCTCTGGGATCCGAATAACAGGCGGTTGACTGTTCCGCTATGAGCTTCGACGTCGGGATTGGTCGTTTAGCGTTATGACATAGATCAAAGACCATAGACGTATATCATGAACCACACATATTCTTTGCTCATCCAAAAGACACCCTCTTCTTCTTCGGCTTTGCAGTGGATGCCGGAGGCTCATTCTCTACTTCATCATCAATGTTTGAAGTAGAAGCCCGGCCCTTCCTCTTCTTCTTAAGGCTCTGCTTGGTTTCCTCAAACTTTGCCTTCTTTTCCTCACTTCTCGCCTCAGCCTCCTTCCTCTTCGCCTCTCGAATCTCCTCCAACTGCCTGGCCCGCATAATCTTGCTCTCAATATGTCCCTCCTTCTCCGCATTCACCACACTCATAATCGCCATCATACTCGCCGGATCATCGACAAACTTCTTGCCCTTCTTCTGACCCTTTGGTTTCGCAATTCCAGCAGGAATGATTCCATTTAGTTTTGGGATGTCTAGCTCCTTCTCTGTATACACGCGCTTCTTCTTTTTGCCGTCTGTGGTCTTGGATTTCGTCTTCTGCGCACCGCCAGGTTTCGCGAGAGCCAGACTTTTCTGTTTGCGCTTCGAAATGCCTGTGGGACCGCTGGATGCTGATTTCGATGCTTTCTTGGAGGCACCGCCAGCCTTGCTGACCGGCCTGGCTTTTCCTTTCGTGGACTTGATCGGTGCCATTTCAACACAATTCGCGAAATTGTAGAGTCTGCAAAATGTCTGGAGAGTGCAGGTAGTGGGCTTTCGAACTTTTTTTCTATGCGGAGCTTGGGCCCGCGCCCAGATTAACTGCTGTCGGTGATTCTGGCCGCCGATGTATGCTTGGCACCAATCCAATCCCAGCCTCGTTTCGCGCAACCACAGCTCCATCATCATCACGGCCTCGCAGCTCCTCAGACAAGCCCAACCTCCAAGACCACACCCAGATCTCCCCACGCGCAACACCGGCTTCAATCACACAAACATGTCATCCCACAGACTCTTCCGCTTCCCAAAGCCTGCATGGCTCAATAGCGCCAACACCAGGACAGCCGGCGTCTACACAGCCGGAGCACTCGTAGGCACCCTCCTTCACCCACAACCACCGCATAACTAACCCGCACCCCAAGTTCTCCCTCGGCTTCTACCTCCTAATCGACGTAGCAACATGGTCGAAATCCAAAATGAACCCCTCAGACCCACCAGTGCACATAACATTCGTAGACTGGATTCCCGGTATCTGTTCAGCTTTGGGTATGCTGGTCATCAACAGCATCGACAAGTCCCGCTTGTCCGCGGATTCGTTTAGTTATAGTGGGAATGGGGTTGCGTGGAAGGCTAGATTGGTGCTGTTTTTGGGGTTTGCGTTGTTGGCCGGTGGACTTGCGGGGAGTGCGGCTGTGTTGGCGTTGAAGTATGTGGTTAGGGAGTATAGTTGGCCGACTATTTGGATGGGGGTCGGGAATGTGGTTGCTAATGCGCTTGTTATGCTGAGGTGAGTTGTTGTGTGCATGGCAAAGTGAATGTTGAACTAATGATTTTGTAGTTCCGCTGTTCTATGGATTGCGCAGAACATGGAGGATGAATACACCTACAACCTGGCGCTGTGAGCTAGGTTTCGATTGAGAGGCCGCGCATGCACAGGCATTGCATGGTGCCTACCTGCTGTGACTTGTTGAGAAGGATCCCAAGGGTGGAGGCCGGGACTCTGTATGAATATCCGTGTTGTAGTGGTGGGCCAGGGTCAAGCATCATTTCGGATTACTCGTCTTTGTAGCATTGAGCGTTTATATTGCAAATAACTTTCTTAGAGGATATCGAATATGCAATTGACAATACAATATGTCCAACATGATCTTACAGAAAACACCGCGCCAAGTAGGAATGAACCTGTGATGCGCCTTGCTGTCCCAACTTCCAAATCCCTATGATGCAACTGACGATCCTCATCACATCGACGACACCGTTCTATCAAAGAAAACAGCAAGTGCCCCCTCATACTCTTACTAATGCTGCTGTTGCTGCTGCAGCCGAGCATCACTGCTCATTTTGGCCGGCTAGTCAGAACTCTTGCTCCTCCTGGAAGAACAATGTAAAGCTTAGGATAGTGCCATAAATCAACAAACCACCCGCAATCGACATAACCGCCGCTCCGCCCGCAATCTTAGCCGCATGCCAAAGCAACGTAGGAAGAGCTATCACAAATAATCAGCATGAATTCCTTACACCAAACCCACCAGGGCTATGCCGGGTATCAAGTACGAATCCCAGCCTCCCCCTAGGACGAAGAACTTACCGATCCCCATAACGACAAAAAATCCCGTGAGGAACCTTCCTAGGTCGATTACCCCGGACCCAGAACTCTCCATAAAGTCATCTGGATTTGCGGCACGGCCGCATATCCAGTTTGGAAGGGGCGCGATTACATAGGTCGCGACGACGAGGAGGGTCTCGTAGCTCTTGAAGAGGGCGGCTGAGAGGATTACGAGGAGGAAGCCGATGGCTAGGACCTGGGATTTGGAGGGATTGTTAGCGGGTGTGTCTGTGTGTGGTATGGTATGCGGGTTGTGGGAGTATGTATGCTGGGGAGTAGGTATGTAGGCAGACGTACGAATGACAGGGCAATGATGGTCTTTAGGCCTGCCATGTTTGCGCTGGATGCTTGGGAAGGGCAATTCGGGACTCTGGGATCGGTGCGGGAGGAGCTCTAGATGAAGGCCAGCGGTGTATGTATGCGCGGTAACGGGTGGGGGAGTAGAGTCCGGGGTTGCGAATTGCTGGAGGTTGAGGATTGCGTTGCCGTGTGTGGATGAGATGAGGCTGGGCTGGGTTGACGCTGAGTTCCGCCGACCGATTGCACGCACGGACCTCACTCGAAGCTCACTTTGAGCTTTCGTAACTCCAAAGTTGCCTTGACCATCACACATCTCCACCCAGCATCTCCCCACCTCTGCTCGATTCCCTCGTCAATCTTCTCGGCAAAGCTCAACCGTGTCGCAAAGAGTTTCTTGAAGGCTTTGTGACGAATCGCTATACTTCTCACGGCGTTGCACATCCCCACCTGAAGCTCGCATACCCACCATGTTTAGAAACAATTACGACAACGACTCGGTGACTTTGTAGGTCGTGTTTTGGACAACTGTCTGGTATGAGTATTAACAGGTACAGCTCACCGCAAGGTCGCATCTTCCAAGTCGAATACGCACAAGAGGCTGTGAAGCAAGGTTCCGTCGTCGTAGGTGTTGTTAGCAAGACACATGCTGTATTAGCAGCAATCAAGGTAAACATGGCGCCTTTCAAATTCACTCATGTTCAAAAGCTGACACATGAGATCAGCGCAATGCAGAGGAGCTTTCATCCTACCAGAAAAAGATCATCCCAATCGACTCTCACTATGGCATCGCCCTCGCCGGCCTCGCGTCTGATGCCCGCGTACTGTCCAACTTCATGAAACAGCAATCTCTAGCTTCACGACTGACATATGACCGCGCCATTCCTCTCTCTGACATCACTCTCCGCATCGCAGACCGCGCACAGACGAACACACAGCAGTACGGAAAGCGACCTTATGGTGTTGGACTGTTGATTGCGGGTGTAGATGCAAAGGGACCGCATCTGTTTGAGTTTCAACCAAGCGGAGTTACGCAAGAGATGGTTGCCTGTGGGATTGGTGCGAGGAGCCAGATGGCCAGGACGTATCTGGAGCGACATCTGGAGGAGTTCGAGAGCGCTGATAGGCAGGAGTTGATCAAGCACGCATTGAGGGCGCTTAAGGAGTCACTCAGCCAGGACAAGGAACTCACCGTAGACAATACGAGCGTTGGGGTCAGTGGTGTTGGAGAGAACTTTACGCTTTATGAGGGTCAGGACATCGCCGAGTGGTTGGATACCACGTTCGAGAATCGGGAAGGAGGCGGAGATGAGGGAGGCGAGGCAATGGAGACAGACTCATGAGCAGGTAGAGAGTCACGAATGTGGAAATTCAAGCTATAGGGAATAATGGATGCTGAGGTTATCATCTAGGTAGTATTACGGCGCTGAGGTGCTTGGCAGGATAGAAGGATGGTCTGTAGCCTGGCTGTTCTGGTGTGAAAGCTGGAACGTCTCTAGATGAGCCCAAAACATTTACCTTCAGCCTACCCTGCAATGAGCAATTCGTGCTTTTTGTCCTTTTTTATGTATGTAATGCTTTAAAGTCCAGTCCATGGCGAGCCGGCCGGCCTATCGGACGCGCATCACGTGATTCCAATTTTCCGATCCGAGCCTGCACCGGCCGACTCGCAGCCAAGCTCAACCTCTACCTCTCTCACCCTCCATCCATCACCACCAACCCACCTCCAACACACGCAATCCCACCAATTCAACCACCCGAACCTCCAATCCACCGCCACAATGTCATTCGCCTGGAAAGCCGCGGGTCTCACGTACGTCCCCCTGTCCCCAATCCATCAATTGGAGAATGAGTAGCTGATGAAGTTTTGCTACAAACAGATATAACCGCTACCTATCCGTCGCATCGCGCGTCGTGCGCCGCTCGCTGAAAGATGATAAGCGTATTGCGGCTGAGAGGAGGGGAGAGATGGAGTTGAGGTTTGCTAAGTGGGAGGTGAGTTTACAATCCACTCTGCTTGTCACCACAAGAGTCGTCCTCGGGGTTGGTAGGGAGGATTGACGATGAGGAAGGGAGTTTTGGTTGTGAATAAAGGCTGATACATGTTACAGAATGGCAAACAAGGCGATAATAAGAATTTGGCAAGCGCGAATGAAGCTGCTATGGCTGAGGCTGCGGGTCAGCAGTAAATTATTGTTACTGCGATGCGATTAAGATGGCCAATTGAAGGATAGGATAGCAAGGAGGAGAAGCAGGAGGGATGAGATGTCTCAATCCAATTGATTGATGGACTGGATGGGAGGGGTGGAATCCGGGGCTCTGTATATTCTGTATTATTCAAAATGCCGCAGAAGGATAGAAAAGGACAATGCAATGCACAGATCTACAATTTCTGAGCCGATTTACTAAAACCCATTTACAACCTTCATGTTTAAATTTGTGATGTCGTGAATGTTCATGCTCTAATTGCGAGCGCGGTCGTGTTCGTGTCTTGTCAGCTGTAGCTATAGCTTTCGCTGTTCTCACCACCAACCTACCGCCCAATGACCGACTCGACCCATCGGCTAGGTAACTATCTCCAAACCCGGCACCAAAACCCACCCACGTCCCTCACCCAACCAACCCACCAAACATGTCACAACCCAACCCCGACGCCCTCGCCGACGACCCAGATGCCATACTCCAATACGACGGTACATGTACTTATTCCCCTTTTCCCTTTCCCCGCCCACATATTGAAATGCGTTGTTGATTGTGAATTTGCAGCCTCTTCGAAAGAATCCGCACGTGCGGGTGCGAGTGTAAAGATGCCGCTTAGACAGGCTGTGCAGGTTGAACCAACGACCACGAGGATTGTGGATGTTACGGAGAAGTTTACTAGGGCTTGTGGGGGTATGTAACGTTTTCTTTCTTTTTTTTGGGTTTTTGGTTTTGGGGTTCGGGGTTGCTGTTGCGGGTTGCGGGTGTATGTGTGTGGTGTAGGTAGGTGTATGGCTTGAGTATCCGGATGAGGGTTTTCATGGGTTGTTTGTTTTGCGTGTCTTTTTTTTAAATGCGGGATTCTTTATTGATATGTCCGTATAGCCCTAGACGTCGGTCAACTGATCAAAGATGAATACTTCACACTCTTCGAGTCCATCGGAGCCATCGAGGTAAATACAAACCCACTGCACCCACCCAATCCTAACCCATACCAACCATCATCCCATAGATCATGGATTCCAAAATGGACAGCGGATTACTCAAACCCGGTGAGACTCTGGAAGAAACTTACGACACCCTCACACCTCTACTTCCCGATGAACTTATTGGCATCTTGGATCAACTGCTTTGCTATGAAATGGCATGGCATACCGGATATCCTCTGAGCCAGACTTTATTCACTTCCGTTTATATCGATAAACTTCTCTGGCCTGAACCGAAGACGCTTGAACAGGCGCAATTCTATCGCGGCGATATCCCGGATGAGAAAAGGCCTGGTGTGATGCTTGAAGTGCTGAGGGCGTATTGTCTTGCGCTTATCAAGTGTTGCGATTTTTCGATTGCAAAGGTAGCTGGCAGAGAGTATTTTGAGGAAGAGGACTTTTGCACGCATACGTTTAATCGCGTTCTTTTTGTTCAGGTCCCGATTGATGTGTTTTTGAGGGAATTGGATGCTGCGGTTGAGCAGATGGAAGAGTATGTATCGCACTTTGATATCACGGGTATATAAGAGGAGGATGCTAACAGGACTAGCAACGATTTGGATATCGACTCGAGTCTAAAGTCGGCCATAATAACGCGCCTCCAATTCCGTTCGGCGTTCCTCAGCGCGCTGGACCTCGACTATGGTATTGATGATCCACAGAAGTACTGGCCGCCACTTTTGTCTCTTTTACCACCTATAGATTCTACTCACCAGCTTGGAAAAGCTGTTCCGGATTCTTTTAGCACCAAGATTCAACGACGTCTGGCGTCCACCGTCCCGCCCCGTCCGATCGTAGAGTTTGATTTCTCGGAGGCGTTTGCAAAGTTGAAGCAATTCTGCACCGAGTGCGAGGATGCTACACAGTTCACGACGCTACCCCCTGACCCACTGGAGTTCCAGTCGTTTCTATGGGCGTATGCTTCGCGGTCTCCGCCACCACTTCCATATTCAAGATCATATCTCGCTACGATGTTATTCCATCCGGATACATTGACTAGCGGTATTTCCCTTCCACTTACCGACCTTAAAACTCTCGTCTTCCCATGTTCACCGGTCACTGATCCGGCAAACTGGACACTTTCTCCTCCTCGAAATCCTAGCTTTCCAAAACCTCCTCGACTTTCGCTTGCTCTGCTCATGGACGATTTCATCGATCGAGCTGGTCAACCGTATCTAGATCTCTGGACAGCTCTTGGTCAAAATCGATGTCGCCTACGTAGAATGCTGACACATGTCATAATCGGCTGGGATCAATTACAACTAGACGCATCCGTGATAGACGAAGAGCTCATGCGCGTAACCTCCGAGATGGGCATATCCGAGCAAACCCACAACTACCCGCTAACAACTTGGGTCTACCACAAGAAACTCTGGATCGCCGAAAAAGTGATCCTCCTAGGCATCGAACAAGACATCTACCTCCCCGACGAACTAGCCGGAACCTACCACTTCCTCTCCCAAATAACATCGCGACGCCAATCCCTCCTAACAACCCTGCTCTCCTACTTCGAATCCCGAAAAACCCACGCCCTAACCACCAACGACCTACCATCCGCCCTAGAAATCGACAGCGAAAAGCCACACATAGAATCCCTACTGTACTCTGCAACAGGGGTATCCAGTCTCAGCACCGCATTGTCGAAATTCTACACAATCCTTTTATATCTAAAGCTCCTGCAGATTCCAAAAAGACCTTTTAGTACCCCTGCTCTACGCCATGAACTCCGAATGAAACCCTTCCTCGCGCTAAATCCACCTGAAGTCCCGTCTTACACTGAGCTACAGCTTGCTATTCAGCCCTATGGACCTTTTGATAAGCCTTTACCTTCTCTCGGCGTGCATGTTTCGGATCCGTCCTCCGAGCTGTGGACGAGCATAGACGACCATTTAAAGTCCGCCAAAGATGCGTTTTCGCGGTTAAAGAAATTAGGTCCGCAAGCTGCGAGAGCTGCGGGTGTGCAAGCCCAATGGGCGAAAGAGGTTCAGGGGTGTTTGGCAAGCTGTGTTGCCCTTGGTGTTGCGGTTGTGGGGGTTAAGGATGTCGCCACGACCTCTCAGCAGAATGGTGGTGGAGGAGCAGGGATTAAAGATAAACTCAAGATAGAGATCCCTGGTCCTGGGTCGGGCAAGAGGTATGAGGAGGGTTGGGCCGTTCCCAAGGTTCTGAAGGTTTAACGTCTAGCCCTGGGACTCACTTATCTTATCTTTTGTATGGCTGGATGGGTGAGACGGTGGGTGGATTTGTTTTGCTTGGGATACCTCGCCTGGGTCTCGGTTTGGTTTCGCTAGGGAAGCGAGGGTAGAAGTGCAAATCGACATAGCCGTCGATACGAGACATAAAACACGACAAGAGAGATGTATAAATGTAGTTAGCAATACCACAAGGAGCCGTATTATAAAATCGGTACATTACACCTCTTCCAACATGATAAGAAGAAATAAAGTAAAGCATGGTTAAGTCTATGCGAAAAAATATGGTATAGTTCGGTATAGTGTAGTGGAGTGAAGTGTAGAATAGGGTGGGGTTATGTATGAATGAGAGATTGTGACTTGATTTATGATTCGTTGAGTAGGTGGATTGAGAATAAGAGGTGTGGAACAAGATAAGGACTTAGATGAATGTGGCTATATTCAGGTCATTTTTATTCGATTGTTTTGATWGATTGATGGATTGCTTTGGTTGCTTTGAATGGAAGATGATTGTAATTTTTTACTGTGTAGAAGAAAACGTGGGTATCGTATTGTAGTCCTATGCTCTGCCATGCCCGACCATGTCGTACCCTACCATGGCCTTTCCATGCCCTTAGAACGGAATCCTAGCTTCAGGGTTCGAAAAAGGGAAGCCGAAAACACAGGTTTGTGTGTGAAAGATGGAAAAAAAAGACTCCGTACGCCATAATCTACCCACCCTTACGGGTCCCTCACCACTAGAAGAAATACAAGAGAGGGATCTAAATTCAACCCTTGAACTTCCTCAAACACCCCTCTCGAACCCGTCGAATGCTACGTGCAGAAATACCGCGTTCTCCAGCGCGTTTTGCATGGATTGAGGATTCTTTTATCAGCCTATGAATTGGATCGTTAGTAAAGAGAAGGTTAGGTAGGGGGATTGGGGGGAAAGAGAGGGGGATTTACGACTGTAGGAAGAGTGTATAATTTAGGAAGATCTGTGGGAAAATGAGTTAGTTGAGAGTCTGGATAGATATAGCTAGCAATGTCATTCGTTCCCAAGAGTGCATATATGTCGCTAGTGATCGCGCAAACGCAGAATCTCAATCACCAACATCCTCAACTACCACCTCGAACCCAACCCAAAAATAAGGAACCCAATACGCACATAGCAACAAAAAAGGAATCGAAAACGTACCAGAATATCCACATTCCGACTTAACTGTCGATTCGAATGCGCCTTGATGATCTTCTTGAGCGTTGCGCGGGGGTATGGTGTTTGTGCCGCCATCTTCCTTGTTTTCTTCTGTTCCCTTGTATTCTTCGAATTCTTGCCTTCGTTTTTATTCCTCGCTGTTCGCTATGTACTTCTCGTTCACTTGGGTTGAATTAACGCGCCTCGGCTTAGGGATTCAGTTGAGTGTGGCTAGGTACGTAAGTCGTAGTCGTAGTCGCGGAAGCGAAATCAGGATGTATGATATAGGTAACAAAACGTAAACCCTTCTACACAATCCTGAAAACTGAATGTAGGATCTTAAATCTTGGTGTAAAGAGCACGACGTCCGTGTAGTTGCTCTCCGTGAACAATTCTTTGCTCAACCACTCGATTCCTTTCTTTCTTCAGTCGGTCGGTTCTTTGATCGCACAGGAATTCGAGTTCGACTACTGAGTATAGCGTGGTGTGGTATAATGTCGGAGCGTATTGTGTGGTGGGTGATTTGATGTTGTTTATGCTGGTGTTGATGCGCTTTAGTGCTGCGACGTCAAGTCGATCCCGAGAAACGGTCCGTGCACACCTTGCTCGGGCGCGCGGACACGTGAATTGCTGCATGCCGGGGTTTTACGCCGGGGTACTTTTAAATGCGTCTGAGATCTGACCTCCTTTGGGAAGTATATAAATACCGGCATGAGATGTAATTGTAGGTCTTCGAATGGGTAAGGGGTTTGTTGACGGAAAACCTCACGAATTGTTATCATGCTACTCAAAGAAAAGACCCAACTTTCGAAATTCTAACAAATGAAAATGCTTCATATAAAACACTTCTATCTGGGACTAATCACAGGTAATGGTACACAAGCCCCCAACCGACGACAATGATGACATTTTCCACCTAAGAACCCGATCCACCTTCGTTTATATTTACACCTTGAGACCCAGGTCCTCCGCAAACGGCAGCACGAAGAGATCACCAACAGACGATACTGAAGCTCGGCTCTCGAGTAATGACTTGGCGGCCTATTTATTTCATTAGCATATGTTATCGTTCAATCCCAATAAGTTTACACTCACAGTCTTGACTGCCTCCTCCGTCACGCCATCAATGGCCTTGGCAACCTCATCAATCTGGTATGCCTGGGTGTTGTGGACAAGGCCAGCTCCAGTGAGCTCCAGTCCGGCGGTGATATCCTGGCCATTCTCAAGCTCCTTGAATTTCGCGGCAGCCTTTGCCTTTTGAATCTGCTCCTTTGAGATCTCACCAGCTGCAACCTTCTGGATGGCAGCGACGGCTGAGGCGGCGGTCTCGGCGACACTCTGTGCGGATCCAGTGATAGTAGTGTAGAGAAGACCGGCGTCGGAGTAGATGGCGCTTGTTGTCTTGACAGAGGTTCCGGGAGATGCCTTGGCGTTGCCGAGGATGGAGAAACCGGGAGACCACTTGATGCTGGATTGACCACCAAGCAGAGAACCAAGGACGGCAATCTCTGGCTTGTAAGACTTTCCGGTGAATGAGCTGGAGCCAGGGAAGGCAATGACAACCGCATTGCCGCCGTTGTGCGCGATGCGCTCCTCGCCTCCGTGATACTTTGACGGTGTGGCTTGCAGCTGCTCAATTGGCGTCGCAGGGACTCCATCAAAGAATTGGTTCACCCAGTTCGAAAGCTCGCCGTGCTCGGCGCCGTTGGCAACAATGGCGAAGTTTGGCTTGGAGTAGGCAATCTTGGAGAAATATTCAATCGCTTCCGGGTCGAGGTACTTGGTGTATGGGGTACTTGATGTGGGAGAGGTAGGGGTACCCAGGCCGCGGTGGAATGCAAGGCTATGTGCTGAGTTGACAGCCATCGCGACGGGGTTTGCTAGGAAACGCTTGTGCGCCTCGTGGACGAGGGGAAGCACATCTTCCTGGTAGATGTGGGCTATTCAATGTCAGAGATCTTCGAATTTCCCCAATCAATCGACAATAACATACGGACGAATTGAGTTGAGGATGCAACCTCGCCGAGAAGCTCGACAAAATAAGGCAAATCGTCACGGAGGAATTTTGCTTGGAGAACAAGGTTCTCGCGGGTGTGGTATGAGTTCAACTCAGCTCCGAGGAGCTCAGATTCGCGGACAATGCGGAGAGTAGACCTTCGGTCGGTTCCCTATAGACCAATTGAGTGTCAGCGAAGCTCGCAAATGACATATTCAATGCCTTCTGATTGTTCAATGGCGTACCCGGAATGCAAACTTCTCTAGACCCTCTGTTAGCCCAGGCAGAGGTTGATATCTCGTTCCGGCCTTGGAAACCAATGCAAGAGTGGTAGTAGGTCCAGCAAAGTCCCTGCTGGCGAATTTGACACCCTTTGCCTCGCCGGACTGATACTGGAAGGAGCCTGAAGCTGGAGCAGCCAGTCCTCGGCGCTGGGCCGGGTGGACGGCTTGCCGCAGAGCAGCACGGTGAGCGGCCCGGCAAACAGTTGAGCGGGAGAACATTATGGGATGGTCGCCGGGCGACGGGGCTGGCGAGGGGAGGTGGGAGGGCAATGGATGGATCGAGTTTGCGGGTGGTTCTGTTGGTGTGATGGGATGGACGAAGTCTGAGCGGTTTCTTGATGTTGACATAAGCAAAGATCACGAAAACTTTGATTGGATCAGCTTTTCTGGTCGACGGCGCTCGGACCCCGAAAAGTCTTGGCTCTTGGCACTGTTTCTCCCCGCCGCCGCCATTTTCTCTCCTGCGACTGCTCAACTAAACTCACACAAGTCGACGCACCCAGCATTCTTCCCCCTCCACTCCACAAGCTGCATAGTATCTTACTTGCTGACACCCCGTGCTAAATATCCATGTCTCGATCCAAGAACGACCCAACTGCTGGATATTCGACGTATATCTAAGCTCTTTCCTTCTCCCCGCGCATTCGACGCATCATGTCGTACCCGCAGCGAAGCACTCCGGTAAAGCTGCCTATAGCTCTCTGGGGCAGGCAATATGCTGACCACCAACAGATTCTGGCCCATCTCTGCACCCTCCTCGTCAAGGACCAGTTCGGCGACCTTGCTTCTGTACGTACTCTATCAATTTTCTTGCTTGTTTCCCCGTTCCTCTCTACAGCTTCTGCAACCGGACCTGGCTAACAACATCCACAGCGCGTCTTCTCTGTCCTCGCCCGCCATGGCCGCCAGTCCCTTGGAGGCCTTGTCCGAAACTCTTACCTCACCTCGCGCCAGATCAAACATGGAATTGTTGTTCTCCTCCAGCAACACCTCATCTTTCACTCTGCCGCGTCCCCCGCCGCCGACCCACGTGCTACCTTCTACTCCGTCGATTGGGGGCAGTCTTATGCTTTGGTCCGATCTGGCAAGATCATACAGGCCGTCGAGGTTCGATTCGGTAAAAAGGCCGCTAATCTCATGGCCAATCTTCTTTCACTCGGGCACACACGCATTGGGGATCTTAAAGAAGCTTACTTTCCCACTGACGATGGCGAGAGTGATGTCGATTCAGACGACGAAATCGTTCGCAATTCTGTCAAATCCAATGGCGTCAGGGTAAATGGAGCTCACACAACAACGAACGGGTCCGCCGAACCAATACAAAATGGCTCGGCCAAAGGCCAAACCCTTACCAATGGAAACGGCCAGTTAGGACAAGGTGACTCTACGTTTGGCAATGGTGACAATGCTTCACTTATCGAGCAATCGAATGTCAATGGTAACAACAAGAAAAGACGCCGCGAGTCGGATGGCGAAGCTGTCATTGCTCAGCAACCTTACCAGCTTGAAGATGAATCTTCGATAACCTCCGTCGAAGAGCTCTACACTATTATTCACCATCTGATGTATCATGGGTGGATCATGGTAGTTGAAGATACCCAATTCCTATCTAGGGGTGACCTACACGACATGGTGAAAACCGAGATTGTCGAAGCAGAATTTGGAGGGAACACTCCTACAGGGACCAAAGAACAGTCACGGCTTGCCCTGATGATCCTGCAACGCAAGCGACAAATCCGGGATGCCTGGGTGTCAATGGATAGAATGGCTCCACGAAAACGTACCGCTGCAGACTCAGCCTCGTCAAGGGCCAAGCGCGTGAAGATGAGTGGTGGAGTCAGATGGCTGGCCCCCGGAGCTGAAACCATTGACCTTGATGAGTCTATAGTGATCCGCATGAATCCAGACAAGGCGGCTGTAGCCATCCGAACTGACCAGCTCGTCCGACTAGTCGATAGGCGCCTGGGATTCGTCCCTGCCAAAATCTACGAAACCATGTTGCTGACTCTCGAAGTTCATATCAAGCGATGCTACGAGGAATGGCCAGACCCTCCGGTAAAAAACCCGGACCTAGGCATAGAGCAAGAAGTAGACCCCCAATTTCTTGTCACCGCACGCGATGTTGCCAAAAAGATCGACCCCCGCCTTGACGTGTTTGATGGTCTTGATCCTCGCCATGTCTCGCACATTACTGGACACAGTTTGGATCAAGACGGGCACATGATCAATCCGCTTGACCCAGTCGATCTGTCTGTCGACCTCAGGACAAAGATAATCCACACCCATATCAAGATTCTCTCCGATGACCCTTTTCACTTTGTCACTTGGCATTCGCGTGCGGGATATTCTCAGTGGCGCATAGAATTTGAGGATATTGCCAAGACTATGATTCAGCATGAAATCGAAAACACGGTGTCGGCCAGAACCAGGGATGGATTGGGTCTGATGCTCATCAGAGCCCTGAAAAAGAAAGGGAAACTGGACGAGAGGCAGACCTGCAATGCCATGATGATGTCCGCTGCAGAGATTCGAACGATTGTAAACGACCTGATGGTCCAAGGATTCGTCCAGATTCAAGAGATCCCAAAGGTGGAGAGGCGAGAGGCCAAGCACTCTACCCATCTGATCTGGTATGACAGACAACGCACGCGTGAGAGGCTTCTGCACGATACTTACAAGGGAATGGTTCGCATCTTGCAGCGGACTGCGTTTGAGAAAGAGAAGGTACAAGAGCTTCTTCGCAAAGCGGAGCGCTCTGATGTGGTCGGAAATGAGGAGAAATGGCTCAGCAGGGAAGAATTGGATGCATTGAAAAAATGGAATGGGATTGAGGAGAAGCTTCTCGTTCAACTCAATCGTATTGACGACTTGGTGGCAACCTTGAATGACTATACCGGCCCGCTGACTTCTGTTTGAGTACATTTCACATGTTCATCGCCCAACGGCGACTTTAAGGAGTTTCAGAATCTCGTGGTTTTCATTGGCCCATAAAAGCATATGGAAAAAAAGGATACCCACTGCATGGGAATGGAGTTTACTGTAACTGTATGTAGCATTTGAACGAGCTCGAAGCATGAATGAAGAGTATGAACTTGATCTTGTCAAAGTTTGGTCTATTTCACGGGAAGACGATCTCAAAGTGAACTGACACGCTCTATGAAATCCACCCAGACACCACATGTGAGTGTGATCATAGAGATAAGCGAAAATAGCGCATTGTCTCCTCACCACTAAACATTATTCACGGCGCGTTGTAGGCAAACGATTGATGCCAAGAAGCCCCGGCCCAAGTAGATCCAAAAGTAGAGTATAGTACTATCAACATACCTCACACAACAAGTCACTTATCCCCTCCCATCCATGCCCCTAACCCTAACCCTACCCAAACCCCAAACTCACCCACTCCAAACCTCCGGCCCCGGCGGCCTGTATAAACTCAAATGCAAGTCCTTATAATCATAACCCGGCTGTTCTGGGTTTCTGGGATCGGGTTTCATTACCTCTAAAGGAACTGTGATTCCCGGGTCGCTGAATTTGTAAGACCCGGGGAATTTTACTGTTCCAGAGGCTTGTGGGGKTCCTGGGGGGTTTGCGTTAGGTATCTTAACTAAATGGGGAGGAAGAAAATGAAGGAAACGAGGGGAGATGGGAGTGGACTGGGAGGGTGAATGGAAGGGGGAAGAGGAGGACGTACCGCCACCGGGACCTACGACTTTGATGTGAGCGCAGTTTATATACCATTGCGCGTAGGAGGGTACGAGGGGCATCCAGTGTTCGATGCGTAGAAGGTAGTTGCCTGGTGGTGTTGTTTTTGGGAGGGTTGTTGTTAGCTGGGATTTGTTAGTTTGGTGGGATTTGAGGTGGAGGGAAGGTTGGGTAGGGTTGAGGGTCATGGAGAAGGGCTAATTGGCGAAGGGTTATTGGGGGTCGGGAAGGAAGGGAAGGCAAGGGGAGGGGGGAGTTTGGCTTCTTTTCTTGAACGAGGGTGTTTACGATAACGCTACGCGTAAGGAAGGGTAAGGTTCTGTATACCTGTGTCTTGTCCTGCGGAAACCACTTCGTGTCGTTAATGGGACCCCAATACCCGACCTTGAACCAGTCTGCGTCGTACCCTGTCCAGGTTTCTAGGGGTTGGTTGGGCGGGGCAAGCGCCATGTATAGTTGTGCGGGGCCTGGGTGCCATATTCCCTTTGTGTGAGGTTAGTTGGGTAGGATTATCAAGAGGTATCGATTAAGTGATGTGTAAAAGATGGGTAGCAGCCGATTAACGAGAGATAATAGGAAAGATGACTTTACAGGAGCAATACCGCAACACTCCCAAGTCGCAAAGCCAATCTCTTCACCTGCAATGACGGTGGCAGTGTAAGTGATATCTGCCCACTTGAATGCATTGCGTCCACATGTCATGTTTGTGGTCTCTAGACCGGATTGATTAGTTGTAGCATATGGGAATGCTCGATCGTAAGGTGCGATGCCTGGATGTGGGTCGTAGTCAACGTTGCGGACGTATTTCCAGTCTGGAGTTACGGTTCCGTTGACCACTAGTTTGGAGAATATGTCTGGATTTGTTAGAGTGGGTATGTTGGGTGGCTGGATGCGGACATGGCGTTTAATGATTAGAGAGTGATGGAATGGTCCAAAGTGATAGAGTGCCTAAATAAGAAGCGGGGGAGGGAAAAGGAGAGTTCATTGTTGCAGGGGCTGATATGGATGGAGAATGAACGTACTGTGAGCGATTACAACTGGGCTAAGCAGTAGCGCTGCCACTATGATAGAGCTGGCCATATTAGTTTCAAGGTGATCGACGGCCGATTACTTCACTAGCAAGAATTGTTGGGTCTGAACACTCTTTATACATGTATGCTTGTCTACAAGTCGAAACTTTCACGATACTTCACCGTCTAGAGATTTCATTTTCAATCTCCATATTATAGTGGCACTTCATAACGACGCGCATATGCCAATTTGAGGCCCCATTGGGCACTGACTCATATTATACTACCCGTAAAGATGGTGTAAAAGAGACACCAACCCCGAGAGCATTTTTAATCTTGGCAGTGCAATCTACTTAGCCAGAGTCAGCATTCACAGAAATTGTGGATATTGATCCAACTTGAGATAGGAGCGACTCATCCTGGCGGTCCAAAGCGGGGTTTGAATTGTAACAGGCACGCGGTCAAGTTTTGTTGCACAGCGACTTTATATAAAAGGGAATGCGAACATTGATGCCAAGAGCTATCGTACGAAAGAATTGTTACGTCTGATGGAAGTCTTTGGCATGATGGTCTAAAATATGATCGTAGATATTAGTTGAGGTTGTAGCAAGAATGATCCGCTAGGTCATGGTAGCCGACAAAGTTCGAAACAACAAAGCCAAACCCAGGAGCACATAAGTTAACCCACTGGACGTACATCCAAATCAGACAATAGTTCGACCGAGGGCGCAAAATATACCCGAAAAGGATATACATTCCTATACATCGCGCACCATACCGAAATTGTCTTCATATAGGGAAGAAGGCGTGCAGTCTGCAAATAGATATAATGCGGCCGGCATGCATATAACCTGGCCTCTATACTGCAGTCACTTATTGATCGGCAGGGCCAAGTCTACCGTCTTGGCAAGAACCCCGGACCTACCTATTTGTCTGCCTTTGTAGGCCTGACTTCCAGTTCTGCCTATTCAGGAGCTCAATGACCAATGAGGCCAACAGCATGCTCCGAAGGATCAATTCTTTTATCACTAGATCTTGCTGGCATCACGTGGCTCTTTCTACATGAAATTGAACGCGCGCGTTTCTCAATTATACAAGAACAGTCTTTATGGTGTATATCTTTCGCACGTAATAGCTCAGAACGCACCCAACTTATCGAGGCGAGTACGGAGTTTGACCGTACCGCCCCGACTTCTGCCTTGGGAAAGTGGAACTGAGCCACTATATTTACTTAACACCACCTGCCTAATATAAGGGGGTTTCATATCGAACGATAGCAGAATAATACATCAGTGAAGCGAATTGCTAGTGAATTGTTCTGGCTCTAATATACCTTAAGCATAGTCTCTGCTTCATCATACATCTACAGTGACGAGTATATAATCAGTTTGAAACCTTCTACAGCCGATTTCTTATATGGTTATTGGTGGCCTTTTTAGGATGCTGTCGCATGGACCCAAGCTCGAGGCACCACTCTGATATAATGTCACTGAGGTCTATGCAGTGCATAGTCCACATACAGACTCACAACGAAATACTCACCAGTGCGAAGGACGATATTACGACCTGATTCATTTCTGTAGTTTTGCTCATTTCCAGCGATAAGAATGTTTGTGGATAGTATATAATGTTCCGTGGGATACGACGAGAATTCTTATCATCAGCATGAGTCGAAGAAACATAGACTACTATATGTGATGTAGCATGAGTGATAATTCCCAGCCTCGAAAGAGACGAGCAGAAAAGTCAGAAGAAATCATCGCTTTTTACATTTATGTTCGCACCTAATTTATTCCAACACTTGGGTGAAGCTTATTCTCCCAACGGGACATTCCCCGGTCCTTTCATGCAACCATCGCCTCATTGCTGGCGACATTGTATTATTTAGGTCTTTCAATTCCGTGTTCGATCTGTAGGGGGTGCTGTAATGTGTAGCGTCTGAGGGTAAGTTCATATCCAATCCAAATGCTTTACATACAAGCCCAGGACCAACTGTTGTCAAGATTATGCCACAACTGTTGCAACGATATGGAATCTATGACATATCAGCAGAATGTTACAAGTGCAGATGGTGGCCAAAAACTCTCACACGCTGTACGCTTTCTTTGATCCGCTCCAGCGGGGAAAGTCTTGCACCAATGATACGAATGCGTCGAAACTTTTGTACATCAGGCTCGACGAGCTCCCCATACTCTATCGTATTAGGTTTACTCGCGTCAGTTGGTCGCGATAGGACGTCTTCATGATGAGATTCATTAAGAGCTTGTTGTGGCTCCTTTATGCGACAAAACGCAGTCCCACAAGTAATACTGCCGTAGTATATTTAGCGTTTAGTACAGATCGAGCTTGAATGTACCAATCTATTAATCGCTTATGGCAGAAACCGAACGAAACGTGCAGGAGAGATGAAATACTACCCCACTCACCAGGTTTGCTCCTTATCGGGAGGACCACGAGCTTCTGTTCCACACCTGGGACAGGTGGCTCCCTCCTTTCTTTCCTTGAATATCATGCTCATAGCTACGCGCTGTCCCGGATAGAAGCAAGTCTCCCATGGATTACTGAGATCGATTGCCATATTCGTACCAGACTCTTCTATGAGGAATTCGCCCCTGTCGATCATTCCTGGACCGCAACCTGAAGCTTTGTAATTGATCTTCAAGACTGCTATTAAGGCTTCGGGAGACCGAATAAACTCCAAATGAAAAGGACTCTCCTTGTTGAACGCGTCGACCATGTACACGGGCTGTTGGCGTTGAATTTGGGTCGGAATACATACTATAAACTGCTGTATATCATGAACCATCCTGAATATCCGTAGATTTGTGTCCAAAATCTTTGCACCCGACTCAAGAAGGCTTCGCCCTTGCTGTGCGCAGCTTGCCATGCCATCCGCGATATATTTCAGTTTGCACATTCCATAACCAGATATCTCCTGCATCTTCTCTACTAGTATGTTGTATTGTGACCTCCCTTCGCGAGTGTGTTGGGTGAGCGCGTTCATCTGAACGGTCAAGAGCAAGATCTCGATAGAATTGGTGTGAGCTGCGATGTCAGCGCGAAACTTCTGTACGTCCTCTTTACGACAAACAGCCCACTTGATCTTGCCCCACCCATCCTTTATCCTTGAACTTGTTCCACTCTCACGAAGATATGGTTGATACTTTTCGATCTTCTTCCAGAACGCATCGATTGTCCTCTGGCATTGCGCAGCGGCTTGCTGCAGTGCGAGCTTTTCAAAGTGCTGAGATTCATGTAGGTCGACACGCTTAACGCGCAAGAGTGCCGTCTCGAGGGCATAGAGCTCATTGAGAAGCTCTCGGTAGGCGGAGCATGCGTCCGAAGAATCTCGCAAGGCGTCAATGATGGTTCCAACAAGCTTAAGAGCCGCAAGAAAATCGCCGGCGGAGAATCCAAACCCTACAGACATCCTGTCTCAGGGCCTGCTTTCGGACCGCATCGAATACGCTGGCATAGTACAGTGAAGATTTGAAAGTGAGAAGTTGGAGAATCAGAGCAATGCGTTAAGGAAGTGCGGTCCTCGTGTGTAAGGCTGAGACAATCTGCAAGTTGGTGTGGCTATGCTCCTGTGATACAATAGCATCAACCAAAAGACACATTCGCACGGACCACTTTCAACCCCATGGTGAAATGGGCGCTTGTAGGATATGTGTAGGAATCAGCGAACAAATTATAGAGCTGCTGGAATTATGAGCGATTCTATGTATACAGTAAAGAATTGCGGAGCTTTGAAGCTCTATTTGATTCGTTTGTCTCGTTCGAAGACCCAGGAGATCAATGGAAGCACCCTCTTAAATCAGCCTCGTGAATGCTGCAGCCTTCAGCCGCGGCAAACTGCTCAGCCTCCTCACACCAAGATGAAAAGAAACTTTTCTCACCGCCACAGAAAACTTTGCCTCCTAGCAAACTGAGAAGGAAATCATTGCATATTCACCACGCCTGCCAATACATTCACTCTTCTACCGTGGTTTGCAAATGCCGCCATCAGACTATCGTGGAGCTTCAGGGCCTGACAAGTAGGTTCCTTTCTATTAGACTCGCCCTTTGCACATGCTAACGTGACAATAGTAGACCAGAACAATGGCCGAGTAGGTTCGACATTTCCTCAAACCCTATACGTCGAAGCAAACCACGATATGTCATAATAAGTTGGAAATGCGTGAGTACAAATTTATTTCGTCATTTAACACTACTAATTTCTCCACGAGACCTGCGGAGTCATCATTACGGACGAGTACGCTGAGTTTGTCGAAGGAGCTGTACAAACTTACTTTAAGAAGCGCAAGGTACAACAATCACAACAAGGTCAAACAAACGTTCAGAGCATTTCTCCTATAACCCGAGAATGGTTTAGTCTTACATTCACTGCGCTGAAGGGCTGGGTAAGTCAGTTCCATGGATCACCAGCTCAAAGTCAAGAACGGTCGCAAGTTGGCGATAATGCCTCTATTGAGTCGCCATCAGATGCCAACTCTACTGGACGTCCAAAGCATCTCCAGCTGTGCATTTCTAGGCATCGTCGGTACACGCAAACTAGCTATTCTTCCCACAGTCTGAATTTGGAGTCCGACAGACTGCTCTATGATTGCTTGCGAGAGCGATATGCTGAGCTGACTGGCCGTTGGGAACGACTACTCTCGCTCCGGAAGATTAGCCGCATACGCTTCGTTAAGGTCAGCAACGCATGTTTGATACAAATCCATCCTAACATTAATATAGTTTCGACTTCGCACAAATAAGTTTGCGACAATTGCAGTGCACTCAGAAGAGGATTACCGTATTCGAAAAAGCCTTCCACGAAAACATGATGACGATTATGATTTCGCACCTCCAGAACCCGCCTTCTTGCCGCCCATCGGCCACAATGAGATGATGCACTACTTCCACAAGTCATGCACAGGACAGAATGATGACTCGCACATTCGCCGCCTCCCAGGTCATAGAGAAAATCCAGTACCATTTCAGCCTTCAGAGGAAGAGAAGTTTGTATGGGGCATCGAGCTGGTGGAAAGCGAAAGCCGAGATTGGTTGTATCTCTCAATTCCAGTGTTCTTCATTTTCTTCTCTAGCCTGATTTTTGGGATTGTCTGGGCTGTACTCTTGCATGATATCCAAGGTGGTTTCGCTGTGGCAGGATACATTGTCACGGGAGGGCTAGCGCTCCTTGGGTCCATTCAAGTTTTGGTGGAGAATATATGAACGAAGAAACTCTTGGGTTCGAGAAATTGTCGCATGACTCTCAGATTGCATTATTGTGATTTTGAGGCGGTTAAGGCGCTTAGAGAGCATGGCTTAGTCGATACGCAATCTGCGCAATACATTCCTTACTGCTTTCTTCTCATGAAACGCCCATGAAAGGAAGGAAGCTGCTTGGATAGGTGACTCGAAAGAGCGCCGCGATCTTATCGGAAAAGAAACGAAATATCGAAGGACCAGAGCAACAGTTCAATAAGTTTTCATTTTCATTGGGAAAAAAGCGTTGGTGTTTCAGATGTTGAGCAATAAAAGTATGCCCGGTACTGAAGGCTTTTCGCAATATTATGTGATTGTTGTTGATTTCCCCAAGTTCTTCATACATCATAATGGGTCACTTGGCTAAGTGATGGTGTTACATTGCGGTTTGTTGTGCCTTATTGCGTGACAAAGAAGGGTTTGAGTCAGCATGGGGGGATCGACAGAGCTATCAAAGTGAAAGTGGTGCAGTGACCCTTCTATATCCTTTTGCGTGTCTTTCTTTCCAGCGGATAGATAGCATTAGCGTCTTGGTCCCTTGAGCTTGGAATTTTAGGCGAGAGGTCCATATTTGTCTTAGTTTGGAGGGAGAACGTTAATCTCTTTCTGAGATGGTCTTGTTAAAAGTAGAAGCATAATGCAGGTAGTAAGGCTTTGTCCGCAACACTCTTAGGTTGCACCGCTTCGTGACTCAGCATGGCCATCTATACAAAGGGATATAATTTACAATCTCGCACAAAGACTTGTTTCAGACGGATAAACAATGCATGCTTTAGTAGTCTTCAAAGAAATCAACAAAATACGTTCATAGTATGTGCTTTACACCAATTTGCACGCAATTTCTCAGTGTATCTGCACGCAAAGCTGCGATTTTATATAAGCTAGCCCTAATAACCATGTAATGTCTCCTCGAGCCCAAGCTCTCTCGCTTTTAGTTTCACTTCAGTCCTTTCCACACTTCATTCCAGGTTCACTCATTTACCTGATTTCGTTTTGCAAAGACTTTTATTTTCAATCAGTCACTTCTACCATGTATATAAGATTGCTCATTCTTTTGTCGGTCCTTCAGACTGGACTTTGTTATGCCACTGCCCGCACAAACCAATCGCGGGTATCCCACTCTATCGGAGAGCTTCCGCAGGACGGAAGCGTCCGATTCGAAAATGAAGACTATAAATCGTCATCTGGAAATGATGTAGTCGAAAAACGCCAGGGGCATGGTAACGCTGTTCTCAGTAACCGCTGCTCATATGATATTTGGGTCTGGAGTGTTGATCAATCGGTAAGTCAAATACAATTGTCAAGATCACGCTATGGAATTGTGTCACGAAGTTGTATTGGAGACTGACTTTGATAGGCATCGAGTCCCGCGATGCGAATCCCTGCACGCTCACAACACAAAGAGCCGTTGCGGTCTCCGTGCAATGGCTGTGGTGTTTCACTGAAGGTGTCGAAAACCGATAAGCTTCAGCATGGCCAGCAGACGCAGTTCGAATATGCCATAGCCGATGGTCAGATCTATTATGATATTTCTTATGTAGACTGTGCAAAAGGCAAGGATGCAAGCAACTGCCCAGGGCACGACAAGGGCCATGCCATTCACGCGACTGAAGTAAGTTTGCAACCCCAAGCCTATTCCCTTAGCTTCTCCAGGGAAACATTTAATCCTAATAACCACGTCGCTAATGACCTTTTAGTCTACCTGTGGTCGCTTTACATGTGATGGTGGATCATACTGCCCAACACAAGCATATTATGTCGATTTACCGGTTGTAAAGCTCGGGCTCCCGGAACCAGTGCTCGGCTGTGGAGATTCCGGAACTGGAATGGACGTTCACTTCACCATGTGCTCGGATGAGTCGCAGCTTAAGAGAAGCATTGCTGGGAGGTTTGAGGTCGAGCTTGACGCTTGACGCTTGAGTTTGAAGAAGTCTGTTACATGATTCGAATTACGCAAGAACATTAGTTGCCAATTGTATAGACTGTCAATGATACTGTTGTATATAACATCTCTCTATGCATGCTAGAAACTCCATCGTGCTAGAAAATATAAGAGGAGATTTAAATAAGCGACTATACCCTAGCGTATAAGTCGAGCTTTACTATACTTTTTTTCACGTTCTATATCTGAATATCTTGAATGGACTATCAATCGTGCGTACGATAGGTAGATGCATGACTAGTCACGTGTACTTGCGCACGGAGGGCTTGTAGTAAGGTAGGTAATTGTAGCTGATTGTTGTTCTCCTATCTACGGTGGCCGGAAAGGCATAGAAATGGTGAAACTCTGCGCCGTGATAGTCACATGAGTAAGTCATGTGATATCTAGACATTTACCAACCTACTGCGTACGGACAATTAAAATTTAACATTAAATCATTAGATGAAAAAAATATAACTGTATAAGTTAGACATATTTCATTCAAGAAAATTAGTTCTGATTTTCAAAAACTTCAACTACCTAAGATATCTATTATATAAACTTTTGGGTAGTATCTAAGTAATCGAAGGACGAAGACGTCACCGACACTGGTTGGCACCAAATCACGTGTTAGCCACTCTAAGGTCGTGGACCAATCAACTCATACTCATCGGTATTGTTCACCGGTTTTTGGAGCTCATGGGCCTTGAGTTGCCTCGAGCCACACAGCCATGTTCGACCCGATTTGCTTGAAGTTACTGGCACAAAACTGCGTTGAGCGGTGAGTCAATTAATCTGGCACGTGACTTAAGAACTGCCTCATCGCGCTTTCGTCGCAACCCTCATGTGAAAACATTTGCATACTTCGCACATCCGTCGTAGGGTCTGGTTGTTCATCTCTTACTCAACTCTTTCCGTTAGTATTGTGGTAACTAATGGCCGATCCGCTTAGTCTTGCCGCCGGAATCGCGGGGTTACTCAGCCTCGCCATTCAGGTTATCCACATTGTCAACAAATTCGAAGGCAGTGTCGGGACAGTCAGCAAACATGTCGAGGCACTCGTCCAAGAACTCATCGGTCTCAAAGGGATCCTGGAGAAACTCAACACAGCGTGGAAAGAAAAGAAACTTCCACCTAATTTCGACCTGTCCGCTCTGGCTGGTGTTGAAAAGGCCTGCGAGAAGCAGTTGACGACTCTGCTTGACAGACTGAATAAGGCAGCTGGTTGGCTTCAAAGGTACGTCTCGTTGCGGCTATGTGTGGAACAGATACTAACTATGGTGGTACATAGGAAGCCTATTTTCAGCCTTCGTGGATCAATGTTTCGCCTGCATTGGCCGTTCGAGATTGAAAACACACGCGAAATCGTCGACAATCTTCATCGATACTTCTCCATCTTTTCATGGGCCCTTCATTTTAACGAAAGGTAAGCACTCAATTCTCTAAGGCATGATTGGACTAGAGAGGTGGCGCTTACGTCGATGTAGCGAAATACTCCTCAAGGTTTCCAAAGATGCATGTGAAATCTTACAAGGTCAGGACAAAATGCTTGAGAAGCTCAGACTGCTATTCCAATCTTCGAATGAAAAACGGCTGCGCATCGACGCTGCCTATTACATCACGAATAGCGCGCTAAAAGCCATCGAAGGCAAGCTATCCGCGCTAGGTGATGACGTTCGTGCGGATCTGGAGACGGTTAAGGCTCGTACTGCTAGTCTGAATATAGTCGAGGACATTCACCAAAATGTAAAGAAACTGAAGAACGAGACACACTTGTTAGGTAAGTGCACTCGCGCCCTCAATTATCAAAACTTTCAAGCGCTCTAGTTGATGCACACGTTTATCTGAATTCATGTAAGCATATTATGTGGTAAAAAGAGCACATCTGGAAACAAGTATTCTAGTCATTGAATAGGATTGATATGTGTTTCAGGTGAAGACATACGGCGCGTCCAGTCAGAAATCATTGAAAACAAAAATCGTGAACAAGACGAGAAGCTTCTTGACCGACTGCCTACTGTTCCATATATGGAGAAGCACAGACACGCGATCGAAGGCCATCAACCCGGAACAGGCCAATGGTTTCTAACAGATATTCGTTTCACCTCTTGGAAAAATGACGCTACCCCTTCGCTCTTGCTATGTCAAGGTATACCAGGAGCAGGAAAAACCATTCTCACGGCCCTATCCATAGAAGACGCTTTAAAAGAGTCTGGGAAGGACACCCACGCAGCCTTTGTGTACTGTGATTATCGGAACCAAGACAAAGAAACCGTGCCAGTCCTTCTCGGTTCCCTCTTGCGACAGCTGATGACACCCGAACGCCTTATCTTCCCGTTTGTAAGGAGCAAGTGCTTAGAGGTCTGTACTAGTAACCTTGATACGGATAGTAAAATCAAGGAAATCGTCTCCTTGATTCGCATATTGTCGAATCTGTCGCGTAAAACCTATCTTTTTGTAGACGGCATCGATGAGGTTGCGGAATCTGGTCCCTATGGCAACGACTTCAGGCAAAGACTGCTTGCGGAGTTAGATGGGTTAGCAGATACTTGTCGGATATTTGTTACCTGCCGTCCTCACGTCTGTACGGACCATCTCTACAATATGTCGCGTTGCCGGACCATCGAAATCCGTGCTGCCAACGACGACATCTTGGCCTATGTCGCTTCCAGCATCTTGGCTTCTAAAGTTCTCAGAGGCTTTATCACAAAAGACACAAGTCTCAGGCATACGATCATTGACACCGTTCAGAAAAGGTCGAATGGAGTGTAAGTAGATTGAATGACTACTCTGCACATCTACTGACGTCACATATTCAGTTTCCTACTGGCGCGATTTCATGTCTCGCAGATCGCTGCCGCAATCAGTCCGAGAGATGTGATACAGATCCTGGCATCACTGTCTGGAAACCTCTCAGAGGTGTACGGCTCTTTCTGGAAACGTTTGAGCAGTCAACATCGTAATCGACGTACCCTTGCGAAACGAGCACTCACATGGGTTTTGAGAACCTTTCGGCCTTTAACGGACGTCGAGCTAGTACATGCGCTGTCTTTCAAAAGCGGTGACAACGACTTACAACTATCGGGTTTGATCGATATCTCAATGATAATCGAAGTTTGCGATGGCTTGCTCCGCCTCGAGCCACCCACCAACGCCTGTCAACGTCCGCTGATCTCATTCACCCATTCGACAATCGCAGAATTTCTTGACCAGATTACGGGATTCTACGATGTACATCTCGATATCGCAAACACCTCACTGAGTTATCTTGGCCTGAGGAACGTCACGACGAAGGAGCCATTCTTCTCGTATGCCGAAAGATGTTGGGCTGTACATGCAAAGCTGTCTAGGGCCATGGTCGATCCCCGTGCTTTGCTCTGCTTTGCTCGCAATAGTCCCGAACCATTGACACAGCCGGCATGGTTCGGTCTGGAATATGCGCTCGATATCTTGCTCAACAACGGTTATCTTCCCAATGAGCCATATAGGGGAGTGACGCCTCTGATGCTATCCGCTTTGCATGGCCACACGGGCTGTCTAACTCGCCTCCTAAAAGCTCGGGCGGATGTCAATTACGTGAGCGAGACGCCGATCTTGTACAACACCGCTCTTCTTTGCGCTATTGCTGGTGGGAATTTGTCGTCCGTCATTTTACTCATCGACGCCGGTGCGAATCTCGATGTTGGGCATATCCCCCCAATCATCGCTGCCGTGGAAGCTGGCCACTGCCATGTTGCAGAAAAACTACTATCTAAGGGTTCCAATGCGAGTATCAAATATAGCGGCAAGACCGCACTCCATAGGGCATTAGAACTAAATAACCTCACGATGACCAGAATTCTGATATCCGGCGGTGCGGATGTTGATGTACCGAGCACGGCATTCCAGATTACGCCCTTGCAACTAGCTACACATCGGAGGCACTGGAGCGCTGCCATGGCACTCATCACGCATGGAGCGAACACAACGCGCAAACCACCGGTGGGCTTTGACCCTCTTCAACAAGCCGCATATGAGGGCAGCTTCGACGTAACTGACCTCATCCTTCGAGCTTCCTCCATTATAAATCAGCAACATATCAGGGACGCCAACTCTACCAGCCATGTGTCTAAATCTCCATTACATCTCGCTCTCGAAGCCCGACATAGAGATGTAGCGCAGCTTCTAATTCGCAACGGAATCGGAGTGAATAACATTTGCGGAACCCCACCTTACACTCCGCTCGAATGGGCAGCAAAACAAGACGACTCTGAGCTAGTCGAGGAACTTCTCGCAGCAAATGCCGATCCGAACCTAGGCGGAGAGAGCATCCCGTTATTGTCGGCAGCATCAAGATTCGTCAAGTGGGAGAATATTCATGACTTCCATGACACAACGGTCATTGCCTTGCTTTTAGACGCGGGTGCCAATCCTCACTCTGTGAACAGTGCTTTTGTAGAATCTTTGAAAAGATGTATTAAAGAGAACATAAGAAACAAATGGTGGAAATGGAATGACCCTACCATTTGTAGACTTTGTGTCACACTGGCGCTACCAGAAGATTGGTCAGCTCTTTGAAAGTTACTTTGGACATGAGCCAGCTTTAACCCGTTAAGAAAACGTCGTATTCATTTATCGTATTCAACGATCAAATTGTAATGCTAGGCATTCGGTTCATGCCTCAAACCAGAAGTTGTGAGCATGATCGAGGTATTAGTGGTGCGTTGGCAGGCTCAAAATTCGGCACGTTCGAAATCGACATTCTCGCATATTCGATATTGTGAAATGACGCCCGCACATTGTCAAAATTATACTTCTATGCTTGAGTGGTTATTCTCTTAACAATCGTTTAAAAACGTACTTGTACTATCTATAGTCTGGTAGTCAGTTAACTACTCGAGTATAGTACGAAGATCCATCCGGTAAGACTGCACGATTTGATAGCGTTAAACAACCAAATCAAACTATTCGTTAGACAATTATTTTGCGCATGTGCTATGTAGTCCTAATTACCAACCAAATTTACGCTAGGAATACCTCGGGCCTTGCATTTTCAAATACTGCGTTAGTCTGCGACACATTTCCATGACGAAATTGCGTCGTTGAACCCTGCAAAGTTTGCAAGATCATTAATACCCGGCGACCAAACGGTAAGTGCAACACCTGTACATTCCCCTTCGCTACAAGATATTGATCAGCATCGCTCTCATGTTATGATAACAAGACCATCTTACATATAGAAATAGCACTCTGCTCCCTCTGCAGGGTATATAGAAGAAATTGCGTTGTCCTCTCCTGGGTAGTCTGGAATGATGTTGTCAGTGACGACTTGAAAGTTAGAGCGTCGCGGTGGTCAAGTTACGCACAGCATAAGCCGTCAATGAAGTGATTAGCCACATAACAATCTTGGCCATTCGGGTTCAAACATATATCTACTCTCCACGTTTTGTCCTGACGCCTGCAGCAATGATTAGTCTATGAACCAGTTTCATTACGACAATATGTACCCTTCAATCTCTACGTTGGCCGTGGAAGGCTGGCGAGACTGAATGTCTTGGCTGGTAGGCTCGAAGGGGTGGGATAAGCTCTGCACGGCCAGCGCGGCGAGACACAAGAGGTTGATGACAAAGTTCATTTTGCTTTTGGCGTAGAGCGGAGCAGAGGAAATGGAGTGCAAACAAAGGGTTCTGGGGCTCTCTTGAAGATAACGACAGGATGATTTTTAGAGAAGAGAGGCAGTATATATAGTTCTACATCTCATGCTTCGTAAAATGGCTTGTACGCATTTGGTATACCAGCGTAAGTCTTTAGTCTCCCGCCCGATCCGTGATGGGCTCCTCAACAGTGCCACACTGCCACTATAACTAATCACAATCTTATATTTCTATCAGCTGGATAGCCTTCCCCGACTTTGGCTCTAGGCGAAGCAACAATGAGGTTGTGAACCGCCGCTTCTGGTTAGCGGTAAATTCTGAAACATCTCAGCCTTGAGTCGATCCTCTCACCGGTCAACATATGGGAAGGCTTCTGAAGGATCAACCGCCGCATGAGGCTAGGGTGGAGCGAGGCGTCTTTGTAGTTCGAGAGATTAAAGCGTGGCGAGCGGACAGTGGGTGGACCACACGGCCATGCCGTTACTGCTGAAGGCATCATATTCCTTCTGAAGTTAAAGTGGGGTCTATAAATGCAAGTAACTGCTGCTGGAATTCCTGAAGGATCATGAATGTACTTCTCAAATGAGGTGTGACTCAAAGTGTACAATTGTAATACGTGAGCCATGAGTCGCACCCACTTACACCGGTCCGCGGACTTACATTATTCCTCGCCAATGGCAACGCTATATCGGGTCCCACGACGCTCTCTGTTGTTCGATCTCATGAACTTCCTTCGCAACAGAATTCAATCTAAACATTCACATCCAATGATTATATCAGTGCGGGGCAGTAGCCCCCTCTAGTGGAGGTAACAATACCCAAAAGCAAGTTGGTTCGGTTACTGTTCTGCAAGTATGACTGCTCAAGCGACCAAAACGTTCCATATCCGTACTAGCCGCAAGCCGTATTGACGTTCGACCGTCTTATCGAGGGAGAAAATATGGAGCTTCTTGACTCTTCCTGCTCTGAACTCAGTGAAGGCAAGTCGAGGTTGACCTCGCATTAGACCATACCATGTAGCGTAAACATTTGATATTTCCCCTTATGCTTGGACTATTCCATGGATAAGTCCAGCGGACCTACCGAAGAGATGACGAACACCAATAATACTAGGAAAAACCCATATGGCGGTAATCTTCGGGTCATGGGATTCTCTCATATTTTGCCAAACCTTGTCACTGCCAGCAAAAGTTCTGAGTGTTTGGTGCGGTATTAGTCCTCGTGTTCGAACCAATTCGCTACTGAATGCCCTCCCGTGCCTCACTGAAAGGACTAGCCACCCATCTGCAGCAGTCTTCGAATAGGTGGCAATAAAGGTGAGGATCGGCCTCAGAATAGCCTAGTTTGAGATTCTAGAGTCTGCCTGGCTCGAATTTCTTCTTGCTACGGGTCTGCACACTAAATAATCTACGAATTAGAGAACACACGACTCGGCCCCTACATATTGTGGAGAGTTTACTCAGCACCCTGCAGTCTCGCGTAAAATTCAACTACGGGCTAGTGCTGGTAGAAAAAACAAACAGAGGCGAGAGCTATGTTTCAGTGAGATCGTGGGGGATCGACCCACCCGCAATTGGAAAGGCTTGTTTAACTATGGTACTCTAGCGCTGACACAACACTTGACCCGAATCGGTCACTCTACGTTGCAATTGGCCGCATCACTGTGGAATCTGCTGACCATCAAATGCAATTATCCTCGAAGATATTCTAAGTGGGCTTAGCTACCAATTCTGGCATCTAGGCTACAGGAAGTATTACAGGAAGCATGTGCCCGTGGAGCTGGTTCGATCGCTAAGTCTTCCGGTGAGACGAAAACCACATTATGTCTTACCTCTGCTTCAATGTCGGGATGATAGTCAAGGTGTGGCATTCCTGGGCCAAATGATGAACATCATCATAAGCGAAGATTTACGCAGATCGTTGTCGGTAATGGACAATACTGCCTGAGGGGACAGGAGCGAGCTGCCATTTTTTCATCTTTGTGGCATCATTCATTGAAACAAGGTACTTCGAAACGCTACGGCGAGATGAATCATATACTCATTGTTCTTGTCATTGGTTCAATTCAGAGCTCGCAAGAGCGCCACCAAAAGTAACAAAAGCATGAAACCTTTTAGCCCCGTTCCGCACGTTCAACCGACAGAGCTACAAACACCATAAGAACTGCGGCGTATGCCAATGTTCCAGCAAAGACCTGATCTATCCTGTCTGTAAAATACGCTAAAATGAGACCGAAGCCAAACACGAAACCTGTTGTAGCTTCCAGTTGGAGATAGAGACGCTTCTTCAAAGCCAAAAGCCACATGGGGCCAACGAGAAATCCCGCACCAACAAATGCTGCGTATACTCTCCAGCTGAAAGGATAGCGGAGTACCCTCTTGGCGTTCTGTTTGCGTTCTCTTTTGCGTCTCTTGCCGTGCACAAAATCCTTTATCGAATGCTCCCAGGGACCAGTAGCCAGCGTGTGTTCTTTTTCCTTTTCGTAGAGCTCCTCCACACGAGAACTGTACTCCTTCATTGCATCTTGCAAAAGCATGTGCGCACGGGTACGTTCAGAAGATGCAATAAAGAAATTGTATGCTATTGAGCCATCGGCCATATATTCGTAGTCGCGAATTGCCTGTGCTATTTTTTCATATGTCAATTTAACGTATACAGTTGGGAGAGTTAGTCCTTACTGTATTTCTCCATCGCTGGTATGAGTCTTTTAAGGGCATCCTCTTTTTTGGGGTGCGAATCTTCCTCGAACTGCAATATTACGCCTATATTGATCAACTCCACATAAAGTGTTTCCATATACATCCGATGCATTTCGGCGAAGTTAAGTCTGTGACCAACGTTGTCTGGCCTAGGTGGATCAAGCCCAAGAAGCGGGTAGATCCAGGAAAAGAAACCAACACGTTCGCTAACAAGCCCAATATAGTTTCCTGCATGTCGTTCGAGTGCTGTGGCCCAGGAGGCAGCCTGGGGGAAGAAGGCTGGCGACTCATTGCGGCAGCGGCAAGTACCTTGTACCTGGGGGACTGTCATATTATGCTGCGGTGTTGTTACAGTATTTTGATGTCCCGTTGAAGCGGTCTGTCTCGCCGCCTTTTCGCTATCCTGCGTTGGTGCTATTCTAGTATTTTGTAGCGGCGATATTCCCGTATATTGAAGCTGCACTATTGTACTATCTGTCGCCGCCAGTTGAGACTGCTTCGATATAAAGTGGGTATGAGATGAAGTTAAGACAACGGAGCGGGGTTTAGAAGAACCACGCGCATGCGGCCAATAGCGACGCGAGCGATAACAACGTGTGAAATCATGCCACGTAGCAGAGAGATCATTATTCGCTCAGAAGGACTCACGACATGGAAGGCAAAGTTTTTCGGCTTAGAAATTCTTCTTTTGGACTGCGTCGCACAGTGTGTCCTACGAATCATAGTCCGATCTCGCTATTCCTATACTTATAGGATATCATAAACCAAGCGGATGAAGACGACGATATGACGACCGACGATGCCGTGATTCGGACTCCTGCAGAGGATAGTGAAAACTAAATAGGCAGTGACCGCCACCAATCGAAATGATAGAAGGTGCCGAAATTTGCACGCTGGTTGGATTCGTAATGGTTGCTTATGCGAAACCCCAGAAGACATTGGAGGCCACATAAGAATGAAACCTGGCTTTGATTTCAAACTGCATTCTAGAATGCGTCACGAAGCTTATGGGATGAATCAGCGCGACGCAGATAATTTAGTAAAATATTTCAGTTGACTAAAACTTGAGGTTATACAGGCCGGCAACAACGCACCCGATAACCACCCGCCTAATAATCATCCCCCTGCCAATAACAATCCACCTGACAATCACAAGTCACCTGGTAATCATAATCTGCCCGAGAACGACCCATGGGGCGACACCCAACCCAAGAATCGCCCGTCTGATAACGACCCATCCAAAGCCAATGTACCTGGCGACAAAGGATGAATACTGGGTTTAAAACCAACTTATACATGGAAGGAATGGTGTGATTCTATGCAGCTTGACATAGGTACAGCGGGCTCGAAAAAAATCAACATATAAAGGGAGAAGTCTGGAAATAGGTTAGGAGAAGAAGGAATTAGTATTGCGCAATTCTTTTTACTAGCAAAACTTTCTATCAGTGATGTTATACTTCGATTGTATCCGTCGATATGTGATCAATCTTCTAATTATACTCTCAGGGATCTAACCCTTTGGTACTCATTGCCCGTATCTTGCCCGTATCTTCGGTCCATAAATCCACAGCATCACGGGACTCGCAAGCGCCAGACCAAGCTGAAGATATACCCTAATAACCCTCAAGCAGCGAGTGAGAAGTGAGCTTTCCTTTGGAAGTTGTTTCTGAGGTATACCCCCGGGCGTTTTGAAAGAAGGATTGACTACTGGGAGCTGAATTACAAAGTGCAAACGAACAGAATCTTGTACCCGCGAGGAATTAAGTAATTTTAATCTTCGAGAATATTTTATTACACAATCGTTTATGATATATACGTTGGAACGATTGGAAGCTCCATTGGATAATCCCGTCGTAGGCGTAGAGCCGCATCAGAGATCGGCGCACACTTAGCAGCCTTTGATAGAAGATCTACGATTCCCTTATTTCTCCTCATTTGCGCCCACCCTAGAGGTAACATTCCCTCGTGATCTATTAAATTGATGTCAATTGACTCTGCCTCCAACAGACGCTCGACAACACTCTCATGTCCGTTCTGCGCTGCCCAAGAAAGCGGGGTACAGCCACCATGATCTCTCGAATTAACGTCAACATTTCGAATCTGTGATAGTAGATCGACGACAGATCTATGTCCATGTTGGGCCGCAACCGATAAAGCGGTCTGTCCAGATTTGTTTTGTTCTAAATCAGGGATTACCTCGTCACTTTGTAGTAGCGTTTTGACCACTTCCACATGCCCGTTTTGTGCAGCCCATAACAACAATATCCCTCCATCTCTGGCGACCGTGTTACCACCAAACTTCCGTTTGCCTGTTCCAAGCAGCCAAACGAGGATTGGGTCTTTGCTAGGATACGAGAGTACATCCCACATAGTCGAGAAATCAAAATCATTGCCGAGTTCTTCGTTTCTACTTATAGCTTTCTAATAATTGGTCAGCAATACATAAAAATTATTTTTCGTAATGTGCCTACCGTATCAACCTCGAGGACTACGCGGAAAAATTGATCACTTCTGCTACTATCGCGAACAGATGTGAGAGAAGAGAGGCCGCGACTCCGTCCTATGGCGTCAAGATATGCACTGATGGAAGGATGTGCCTTGATGAGATTGAACAATCGACTTCGTGCAAATATGTATAGCAAAGTAGTGTCCTGGTCGAAGGTACTCGGCTTGGAAGATCGCGCACTACTTTCTACTGAACCAAAATCACGATAAACGGAAAGGGGCTTGAATATGTCGACAGGTCTGGTCGCTCTGTTCAATATGGTCCATGACTTCGTAGGGAAAGTTTCGATAAGACCAGTTTGAGATATCCCACACCCCCCTGCTTCATTTGCGTGATAGAGGATATTGACAACGGCATACCTTAGAAAGCAACGCGAATTATAGTGAAGATCATGAAAGCAGGATTCAATTCTCCCGGGGGATCCGAAGACCTCCCATGGTGATGCGGAGTGATTCTTCCATGCATGTAAGCGCAATATGTTCAGGCAGCATTCCTTCAATCGTTCTTGACTTTGGCCTTCAAAATTTCTGGTGAGACTTGGACAGATTGCCCTTAGTCCATTTTCCTTCAAAAGAAAATCTTTGACAGACTCATGGATGAATTGAACTGTTGGTTTTCCTGCCTCTGTAATTTCCGCTAGGCCTTTTGAGGAATCCAGGATGAATGCTCGAATAGCGTCTATAGGGGTCTCAACAAATATGCCTGAGTCCTCGGTGGTTTCGGTCCCAGAAGTAATGGCGAAGTATAATTCCTCGGGTCGTAGTGGTTCCTTCGCATAAAGAATCCATTGAATGCAAAGGACTAGCTCTTCACTGTTGTGAGGATCTCGTGTCAGAATATCAACCAACAGATTATATATTCCCGTAGGAATCTCTACAAGTCGTCGTTGAAGTGCATGAATCCGACCCCTATCGTACTCTTTGTTCAATATCTCGACCACAAGAATAACCCAAATGAAGATCCCGGAGGCTTTCGCTCGTAGGTCTTCACGGATTTGCTTTGCAATATCACTCTCCCCAATCAGTAGTTTATTTCTAATATACTCCGTGATATCTTGATCGTGGCCCTCTTGTCTATCGAGATTAAGCTCTATGCCTCTTTGTATCGTGATATGCGGGTAGTGCCGACTAGAAAAACACACGTGGAATCGAATATTTGATGCGACGGCTAATTCGCTCACTCGTTTAAAGAATGAGATCATGCTTCGTATCTCCGTCTCGTCGCACTCGTCTAAAGCATCGATGAAGCAAACCGTGGGACCTTTCTTGAGATCGAGGATAGCTTGCTCCAATAGCATTTCTAATGTTTCGATACTCCACTGAAAGTCGATGCGGATGCTTGACGATGAGAGATGAAGCGAGTCAAAGACACTCTGCAACGCTGGGAAACGTTCGATAAGTTGAACTAAGAGGGACCGGTAGGCTCCTATGATCGACTTTTCGAGTTGTGCGCCTCGGGCATGAAAGAAGAACGTAATAATAGCCCGCTCTTGTAACGTCTTATATGCATTGGTGACAATGTACTTCATCAAGGTTGATTTGCCTGCTCCAGCCTTCCCTTTGATCCATAAGAAGCCATGGTGTTCCTCCAATTCTGAAGGGTCGAGCCAGCTGGTATATTGACTGGTCTGTAGTATCCATTCACATGTTCTAAGGTGAGCAGCCCTTATATTGACGTGACGAACGTCAATTTGAGAGAATCTCAACGAATTGAGTAGCGTCATCTTCTGCTTAACTGTGAGTAGCATCTCGTTTTCGTTCCTAAGATGAGCATACGCTAGCCGCGTCAGCCTATATCCAAAAATCAGCTCACATTTTTATTCAAAATGGCATACATGATTGGTCTGGTTGTTGTTCCGTAGATATAGACCTGATCCACCTGCGAAGCTCCCCGACGACGGCTTGAAACCCTGGATCATGCTCATTCTGAAACCTTGTCATACCCATATGATTCGCCCAAAGGCCGATGGGAATGTAGCCTGGCAGAATAGCTGACTCCTTAGGCACAATCTGGTGGGCTCCGGTTAATAGCTGACGTTCTTAGGCTTTGTAGGCGCACATACTACGCCAACACCGGGTAGAGACAATTCCTCATAAAAGCAGGTAATGTTGATTGGTTGTGCTCCTTCCGTGTAACGAGACCTGATCATACTGTGAAAGCTATTTTGGACCCGTTCCAGAACCTCAGAGTCCCTCCTTAGAACCGAAATAATCTCCGAATTTGTCTGCTTTATCATGCCAATGGACACAGCAAGCTTTTCTGCCCATGTCGCTAGGCCAGAGCCGTGATGAGGAGTTCCCATGAACAATATGGCGCGCGTAGACAGAATGACGTCTTGTAGATGGCGCTCAGGACTCCGTTTAGCCTCTACTAATGCCTATAGTCAATTTAGAATAAGTCACAGAGAAGAGAGAGAGATGTGGCAACTTTTCATACTTACGTCCTCACAGACTAAGCCTCCTAGACTGTGACAAACAAATATGATCGGCCGGTCACTCTACAGACATTAGCCATGACTTTGGATGTTTAGCTTCCAACAAGGCGTACAGTAGAATCTTCGTCACGGTATGTCGCTATCACAGAGAGTAGGTTCATTGAATGATTTCTGATCCTATTCTGTGACACCATAGCACGCCAATTTACAACACCAGCATCATATCCGAATGTGAGAATACGGGCGTTCGGTATTTTGGTCGGGAGTAAGTCCTGAGGCCATGGGGAAGGGGCGCCTTCTGCCGTCCAGGTTTTCTCGCGGTGTCCAGTAAGGCCGTGGACGAAAATGATACTAAAACGAAAGAACGTAAGTTAGCTTACACAATACTAGTGTGGCCCGCAGTCGGGTGGCCGAGGAACGAGGAACCCTACGTACTCTACAACACTGTGAATTGAGTCGTGAAGCAATCTCATGCCATAGGGGACAATCTTCCTAGGTGTAATGGCCGAGTTGTCTGTAAGAGATGGCCGCTTCTCAGCCTTCCGCATCCGGCTGAGACGCTGTCGTATCTTTTTCATTTCGTGAACGAGTCTAGTGCAACGGTATGGTCAACAACTACCTAGTGAATGATTGGGTGACTCCATGGCAAATGAAGTCTGAGGTCGGACAAGCGGAAAGACGATGTCGGATCGTTAAGTTATTGTGTCGCGATGAAGTTGGCAGCCTGGCGCTTATAAGTTCAGCCCCATGCCCAGATACCCAATCAGAAGGCGTCATGAAATATGAAGATCGAATTGACCCCACGTCATCTATACATTTGTCCTGTGTAGTTTAATGCATCTGTTGTTTCACTGAACATGCTGTCATCCCGCTGTCATGCACTATGGGAGAGCAAACAGTGATAAATGCTGACTTGGCCAAATAATGGATACAGCCTTCCTATGGACGGGCAATGTACTATGGTGTATAAAGAGACTGAGCGACTTGGAGTCAAATGATGTATGAGAGACTTATAGGACAGCAGATTGGTGCAATTGAAGTGCGAGTGTAGTGAACAGTCAAGTGACACCCGGGTATAACCGAGTCTAGTATAGTAACGCACCAGGAGGTAATGTACACTTTACCAACTATCCCGCCTGAATAGAAATGTTTCAGATTCGTTTGCATCCATTTGCGTTCCCTCGCACATCCATTGACTACGGGCCTCTCCACATCTTTATCCACCCTCACCGCACACTCCAAGTAGATGAAACAATACAGTTCAATCACATCGATTTGCTAACCTACAAGGGATTTCACCCGATACTCGGCTATGGGTCGATCGACTCCCAATCCACCACATCACCTATCAGTAACAGGCCTGATTATCGTAAGATTTAGCTTTGTATTTGAATTATTCTAAACATGATATGACATGTATCATTCATTTACTCAAGACAGCCGTTCGTCTAATCCCCTGGTACTCATGGCTCGTATCTTCGGCCCATAAATCCACAGCATCACCGGACTGGCAAGCGCCAGACCAAGAGTCACAAACGCAAGCAAACTATTCCCCCACCCAATTCCCAGCTTATCATACATTTGAGGCGCAAACAGTGGGAAACTAAACCCACACATTGTTCTCAAAAACGCACCAACGGCTGCGGCACTCGCAGCATATCGCGAGGAATATGTATCAACGGTATAGGCTTGAGAACATTGAAATGCAATGATCAAGCCGATTGCTAGAATCGCACAGCCAACGTTTGGAATAATCCAGTGAAGGTGATGATGTGCAGTCCAGCCATATATGAACAGTCCCGCGGGACAAAGAATTCCTCCAAGGAGCATGGGTGGAACCCGCCACTCCGGTAACCCTTCATCGGTTCTGTGGATCCTTTTGAAACGAGCGTAGATCTTTATGTTTATTAGAATCGACGAATGAGAAAGTGTGATTGGAAGGACTTACCCCATCCATAAGTGGGTGACTGATCTGCAACCCGATCATAAACCCCACACATAACGACATATAGTTTAAACTCGCAATCCCGGTATCCATATCATACGCTTCCTCCCAAACCAACGGGAACGTACTCAACAAAAGATACATAACACCATACAGATACGCACGATAAATACTCGGCGCCTGCACAGCCGGATGCGTAAACATCATAATCCACGGCAACACAAGTCTCTTCCTCAGAATCTTCGAAAACCTCTCATCGCTATCAAACTCCGTACGAACCGCTCTCCCAGTTCTTTTCCGAATTCTCTTCGCTTCCTTGGCTAGAATAGCCGGGGCGAAAGTTTCGGAGAGAAACAGGAAAGCTAGGACTTGCACTACGGTATCGAAGATGGACGTCGACCAGAATATCCATCGCCAAGTAGTCCCTTGCGAAATGTATGCCCCGCAGATAGGAGCCACGCAAGGACCAATGAACGTCAACATACCGTATATAGCCTGGCCCTTGCCGCGTTCGTCTTTCGACCAAACATCTGCAAGGACGCCGTTGCCCAGCTACAGTCCACGTGTAAGTGCTACCATCCATCGGACAAAACTCGGGGGGTCTGTTTCAAACTTACAGCTTGCGGGGCACTGCCACCAATCCCGCTCAAGAAGCGGAAGATCAACATTTGGTTCCTGGTTTTGGCGAATCCGCATGCGGTGTTGAAGCCAAGATAAATTAGGTTTGCGTACTGCAGGACAGATACTCGACCAAAGATTTCGCTTAGCGGTGCAAGGACAAAGGGTCCTTGTGCATAACCTAGGAGGAAAATGGACATGATGAGTTGTTGCATGAAGCCCTCGGGGACGTCGAATTCGTCACCGATGTCCTCTAGTGCTGGCGTGACCATGGTCGATGAGAAGGGTGATATGAAAGTGAATAGAGATACTAGGATCGTGGCTACCCATTTCTGCCTCCAAGACCAGTTTTGCGGGTTCCGGGGGTCGTCGGAGCCGGACCATGTGACCTAGTAACAACACCTATGTCAGGATCGTGAAGTGGTGAAGGGTTGTGGGAGTATTTACAATGAGGTCATCTTTATCTTCGTCATTAATTAATTGGATATTACAGTCATCCGACGTCCGTCCCTCTTCCAGGTCTCGAAAAAGATGCTCGGTGTTGAGCAATTCATGATCTGCCTCACTCTCAAAGGAGAATCTTGGCAGGTGAACTAAGTCGCCGTCATTCTGCACATCAGTGAGGTGTGCGGGACGTTTCTTGCGTAATGGCATCTGTAGCGAATGTATAAAAGAAAATAACGAATGTGTGTGGATGATTTTCTTGTCCTTGATGAGTAGACCTGGAAATTTAAGGCATTGAAATAGCTCCGTGAATTAATCAAAGTGGCTACACGTATGGGTTCAAGCCACCGACGAACAACGCAGACTGAGGCTGTTCAACCATTAGCCAGGCAAAGTCGACTCAGAGCTGAGACAAGCATCTCGGACCGATTCAACGCGTCGCAATAACACCACCCAAGCCCTATCGCGAAGCCCAGTGGTCTTGAGTTATGACTCCGCCGAGGATTGCATCACTGTACAACTGCCGTAGAAATCAGGCGGTGGCACCAATCATCCAAAATAGAAACGAGTCGTGTGTCCCTTCCAGAGTCCAGAATAATTCTCCGAATTACTACACACCGGTTGGTTTGGGGGACGTAAGGTAGTCAACGTCACCCATGAGGCTGTGTTGCCAAGTCCACCCCCAAGCGCAACCCCCACTTCCCCAAGTACGCTTGGGGTCTGTGAATGCATGTGATTGGTCGGCCCAGCAAACGTCTAGGTTTCTTGAACATGCAAGATTTTGCGGACAAGTCTCTTGGAGGGGAGAATCATGGTAAGTGATAAATGCTTGGTTGCAAGTTTGACCGTCGTCATGAAACCTTGGGTATAATGGCTGAGTTGACGTCGTCGTAACCTCGGGCTGTGCACTAGTATCTTGGGTTCGATTTTCCGTCCCGAAAGCTCGAATTGTGGCTTTTGAGGCCGTTGGAGATAGGTTGTGACTGAGGTTTTCCTTGATCTTCCCGTGAGGCATCGAGGAGAAGAGCTGTAGGCTGTGTAAGGCGAAGTGGCACATCACGCGATAGCCAAATTAGAGATTACCAAGATCATTCACCGCACAAGTTGATATTACCCTGGGAGCATTATTAGTATAAAAGAAGACCGGATCATGACGATGAATGGACTTGAAAGATTGTAGAATCAAACTTTGTGACCTTATCCACCTCTTACTCTCGTTCTTCAGAGATCATCAAGATCTTGACACTCGCTGCATCCACATTCGCTTTTTTATCAATTGTATAATGCTCACTATGCAACCACTCAACTCGGAGTTGAGCGGAAGTAAAGTCTCGTCTGTCGAGTCCCGCCCGAGACTGCCGCCAAGACCGACTGCATTGAGCATTTCAAACCTCACTTCTGAGGGAGTCGGGGAGCTCTTGACATCGACTAATCTCCCTACTCCCACGACGGACATTTTGGGTGACCATCCTTTCAGGATTCTCATCGCGCCGTCGGGGTTCAAGGAGAGCCTCGGCCCTGAGCATGTTGCTGACGCGATTGAGGCCGGACTGAAAAGAGTAGTAGATGGCAATGGAATTGTGATGCGGAAATTGCCTCTACATGATGGAGGAGAAGGCTTCTGTCGGGCTTTGGTTGCGGCTCAGGGAGGCCATATTATGAATGAGGTTGTTACCGGACCCGTTGGCAAGCCGATACAATCTCATCTTGGATTTATTGGCGAGGAAGGGAAGACTGCTGTTATTGACATGGCGGCCGCTGCCGGTCTCCGCCTCGTGCCAAGGGACATGAGGGACCCCACAGTCACTACAACATATGGAGTGGGTGAGTTGATCAAGAAGGCACTTGATCTTGGATGTAAGAAGATCATTGTTGGATGCGGAGACTCTGGAACATCGGACGGCGGAGTGGGAATGCTTCAAGCATTGGGCGTGCGGTTCTTGGATGCAAGTGGTAGTGAGCTACCAAAAGCAGATGGTGGTCGTGCACTCCCACGCTTGACCAAGATCTGTTGGTGTGGAATTCATCCGAGGCTTCGAGAAAAGGATGGTGAGTTATATTTCTTTGGAGAGTGACCTCTAGATTAACTGTGACCGTCTAGTTTCTATCGAAGCTGTATGCAACATTAGAAACATGCTCTGCGGATCCCAAGGCGTCGCACGCGTCTACGGTCCCCAGAAAGGAGCTACTCCAGAACAAGTCGAACTCTTGGCAGCCGGTCTCCAGACACTCGCCGCCATTGCTGAAAAGGATTTGAAGAAGGACATTTCCAATATTCCAGGAAGTGGTGCATCCGGTGGCCTTGGCGCCGGGCTGATTATGCTTGGAGCGCAGTTGCGAGCTAGAGATGATGCCATCAACGAGTACTTCGAGTTCGACAAAGTCTTTGAAAGTAAATGGGATTTTGTGATTACGGCTGAAGGGAGTCTTGATATGCAATCTACTAAGGGTAAAATGACGACTGAGATTGCGCGTCGTGCGAAGAAGCATGGAGCTCAGGTTGTTGCTCTAGCCGGAACGATTGGGGAAGGCGCAGATGGATGTTATGGCGCTGGGATAAAGGCTTTTACGAGTATTTTGAGCGGTCCGGTGACGCTTGAGCAAGCGATTGCTGAGACTGAGAATCTCATCAAGGATGGTGCTGAGAAGGTGATTCGGATGGTATTGGTTGGACTCGCGCTAGGTAGGAGATGGTCCTGAGAAGCCCGTGTCGGCGCCACAGGTTAGAATGCACCGCCTCGACGGTGTAGCTTCATGAGTTGGCTCGGAGAATATCGGATAGCTATGAGTTATGATAACGAAAACACCCGTATACCAAGATCGAATATGGCATAGACTTGCAATGATGACTTGAAATATTGGGCTATTGTAGAGCGGTAAAATATGCCAAACGGTTATAGGAGGCAGGCGAGCGGATGGTTAAGGAAGACAGACCGTTAGTTAGTGGCCGCCAGCAAGAGACTAGAACGTAGTCAGGGCACCCAAGCACTAGAAATTGTTGTTCTAGCCAATCAAGTATGACTACTTCATTCACAACCACGCACCACAACTTACCTTTCAAAGGATGGATTGGCTGGTAAAATATGACGTCGAGCCGTCTGACGACTAGAAAGTCAGCCCATTGTAGATTTACTCCATAAACTGGAAGTCTTGCGACGTTGCCCTTCGGAGGAACTTTGTCGGATAGTGTCGGAAACCCAAGGACATAGGGCTACGTCCACCAACATCACAGTGTGGAACAAAACCACATTCTTGCACACCGGCAAATAAATCCACCACATTACACCACATTGAAATCAACTCCAGAAGAAGTGGTGGGGAGCATTTGCTTTTACTGTACGGCAGTTCAATTCCATCCTTATCTTTTTTTTATCGCCGTCACTCCAGAGTTACGGTCTGCATGCTTGCATCCATGCACGTGCAATCAATCAAATAAATAAACTTAGTGTAGTTGGAAGATAGTGATTCTTTGAGCCGCCCCGAAAACGCAGTTTTACAAATCTCTGTGATTTCATCATTCAACATGTCTTTATTGGCCACTGCCACAACGTCACACCCATCCATCACACAATCCGGTGCGCGGCACGCAATTGCAGCTGCAGAGGGTCATGCCGCAAAACTCGGAGTGCCTATGTAAGTCTATGATCAATAATGTAATGCATTATCTGTACTTTTGTCTTCAAGTATATTAATCAATTTCCAAAAGGAACGTCGCTGTCGTCGATCCACACACCCATCTCCTCGCCTTCACCCGCATGGACGGCGCAAAGGTGACTTCCATCAACACGGCAATCGACAAAGCGTTTACGGCAGCCGGACATCGCGTGCCCACGTCAAACTACAAAGAAAATGTTTGGCCGGGAGGCATCGCCTTTGGACTCGGTACCACCAACGGAGGCCGGTTTTGCACCATTGGCGGCGGGATTCCAATTATTGATGAAGATGGGCATGTGCTTGGGGGTGTGGGGTGTTCGTCTGGTACGCCGCTGCAGGATGAGGAGGTTGCGGTTGCGGCGAGGGATGCGGTGTTGGAGGTTATTAGACAGGAGAAGATTAAGAGGATTGAAGAGGATTGGGAGTTGGAGGAGAGGTCGGTGAAGAGGACGACGCAGGATATGAGGAGATTGGGGAATGGACTGACGAGGGAAGTTACTAGATAAACATCGGCAAGTTCTCTAAAGTTTGAGAACTCAGCATATCACCATCATCATCAGCCTAACGAGCATCGTTTTGAACGGACATCATTGGATAATCGTAAATAGAGGTAGATCTCAAAAGTATCTCCAGAAACACAAAACCCAAGAGATATACAAACCAAAACCTTCCTTCAATTATCTTTCTTAAAGCCTGGAAACTACACTGTCCTTCCTCCCCGCACCCAGAATCAACCTCTCAACCTCCGCCCTCTGTCTCCTTGTAAGATCCAACAACTCCGCTTGATGCTTCGCCTGTAAATCTGTATACATTTCCACCAAACTCCTAGAGTCATCGGACGTCTTAGTTTCCTCTCGCGCACTCGCCTGCACGTCATACTTCTCCTCCTTCTGCGTCCCACCATCTTCCTCAAACTTGAGATCTAACCCAGCAAGTCCACCAGCCTCCCTCCACTCCCTCAAAATCTTCATAAACGCCGGACTCCCATGCGCATACGTAGCATTCCTCGCAGCCCTAACACTAGGTTTCCCCTCATTATTATAATACCCCGGCGTACACTCCTTGAAGAAATCCGCTCGAATCGCGGTACCCTTTACAATGGTCTCTGTCCAATCCTTCTCCGCTTCTTCGCTGGCTTCTAGGGTTTTTATACCGCGTTTTTGAGCTTCGGAGATTACGTAGGCGAAGTGTTTTGCTTGTTCGCCTGTTACGTGCATGAAGTTTGGTGTTAGCGCGGCTTGAACTACCTGAACGAAGAAGCAGTTTGGGAAGCCGTGGCTGGTCCAGCCGTGGAGAGTGTTTGCGCCGTCTTTCCACTTCTCTGTGACTGTGAGGCCGTCTCGACCGTAGATTTCGAAACCTGTGCGGTGCGTCCATTCTGTTGCTAGTTCGAAGCCTGTGGCGTAGATGAGGCAGTCAACTTCGTATTCTTGACCATTTGCGACGACGCCGCGCTCCGTGATGCGGTCCACGCCATTGCCCTTGGTGTCGACTAGAGTGACGGATGGCCGGTTGAAAGTTTGAAGATATTCATCGTGGAAGCAGGGGCGCTTGCAAAATTGGTTGTACCAAGGTTTCAATGCGTCTGCGGTTTGTTTGTTTTGGACGATGGTGTCGCAACGTGCGCGTATCTGTTCCATTTTCTTGAAGTCAGAGATTTGACGTTGGGCGGCTGCTTCTACTGGGTCTAGATTGCCTGCATCCCGGAATTTGGTCAGGAGTTCCCGGATGATGTCCGTCCAGCCGTCTGAGACCATGTCCTCAGGTTCCATGCCTCCGTTCACGACACTGTCGAAATTGTCCATGCGCTTTTGTTGCCAGCCTTTTGCAAGCCCTTTTGCCCATATTTCGTCCGTTGGTCTGTTGCCACGTACATCTACGGAGGAAGGGGTCCGCTGAAATACATACAGTTGCTTTGCCCACTCGCCGAGATGAGGGACGATCTGGATCGCTGTTGCTCCAGTGCCGATTATTCCTACGCGCTTGTCCTTGAGTTTGTGTAAACCACCCGCTGGATCTCCACCAGTGTAGTCAAAGTCCCAACGCGATGAGTGGAACGAGTGTCCTTTGAAGTCTTGGATACCTTCCAGTCCTGGAAATTTTGGCCGGTGTAAAGGTCCAGCGGCGGGGATGATGAAGCGGGACTTGATGGAATCATTTCGCGAAGTTGAGGTAGTCCATAGGCCTTCCTCTTCGTTCCATCGTAGGTCCTTCACCTCTGTTTGAAACAAGGCCCGGCGGTATAAATCATACTTCTCGCCGATCATGCGCGAGTGTTGAAGAAGTTCTTTGGCTCGGGCGTATTTTTCTGTGGGCATGTATCCCACTTCCTCGAGCAATGGCATGTAGATGTAGGACTCGATGTCGCACTGCGCGCCTGGGTACCGATTCCAGTACCTATGTCGCAATCAGCTTCATTCAAATAACAATATTGATGTTGAGATAAAAACATACCAAGTACCGCCAAAGTCGCCAGCTTTCTCTACGATGCGGAAATTCTCCACGCCAGCCTCTATCAATCTTACTGCAACAACCTGCGCGCCATATCCACCACCTACAATCATAACATCGACCTGCTCCTGAACTGGATCTCTCTCAAATCCAGATTCAACCCAAGGATCTTTGAGGTAATGTGAAAGCTGTCCATCGAGAAGAATATACTGCTCAACACCTTGTCCACGCTGAAGTCTCTTGTCCCTCTCAGCAAGGTACTTCTCCTTCAACTTCACGGGATCAAAGGGTAATGGTTCTTCCTCTGCTTTTTCTTCAGTCTTGATATCGACCTCATTCTTCGGTACCTCAGGGATAGGTATCTCAGCAACGGGTGCAGGTGGAGGAGCGACCTTGACAGCAGCCATAATTAGCTAACGACAACTTTTCATTCAAAGCCGAATAATTAACTTCTGATGTTTGTATACACTAAGACCTTGAACTATGTATCCAGAGGCCTAAACCCAATACCGCGGCATCGACTCGCATTCCCCACTTCTGAGATCTGCGCTAACTTCATTGTAACACTAACAATGTGTGGAGTTTTGAGTTCCCGGAGCCGAGTCCAATCAGAATCGTGAAGCACGCGCCTAACACGGTAATCTGCGCGAAAGGTACAGATCCCCGCGAACCTGTTCTAGTTGACTCGATACCGAGGAAGATTATGTTTTGCGTGTGCCCCAAGGGTCTAGATCGTGGACGTCTAGATTATGCGACGGTGCAGCGGGTTTGGGGTGCGGGAGGATGATTAAGAGGGTGCGAGTCGTGGGGTTTTCGGCTAGCTTTGTTAGTGGAAGGGGATAGGCTAGAGAAAACAATGAAGAGGAAATATGTGGAGAGCAAGATTAGGCTTCGTTTTCTTTGAAAGTGGCTTCGGGATTGAAGAATATGAATGTTACGGTTACGCTTCAAGTACGTACACTGGGCTAAAAATGATCATTACGCTATTCTTCGTTGCTCTTTTGCCTTCATCCTCGCTATCTCTATCTTCATCATCTTAGTCGTCCCCGTCTTCATTATGACACTCTACCTCAACCTTGTCACTATCCTCATCTGAAGCCTCAGCATTGGAACGGGACTCATCGTAGTCTTCACCGCTGTTGGCATACTCACTATACTCTTCCGAAGTCTCAACACCGGAGTCTCGGAATCGATGTAGTCCTCTGAGTAATAGTAATACTTGCGTTTTCCAGTCTGCTCGTAAAATTCATCTCCCCAGTCGTCCGCTAGCAGCCACTCATTCCCCTCCACGCGTAAGACTTCTCCAATGTCCTTGCCGCTGTCTTGCAACGCTTGGCACCAGAGGGGCCAGAAATCGAGATACCGTGCCGTCATTGAACATGTCATTTGCCACTTGTCGAGCTCGTGAATATCGGCTCCTGCTTGCACAAATGCGTAGACGAGGTCTTCGAACGCCCATGGCAGGTATTCATTAATGTAGGTAGTCAGGAAAGGGATATAGCCAGTATCAAAAATGTCCCTCCTGAGAATGTCAGCGCCGGCTTCAACCAGTAGTAATATCAATTTGCAGAGCGTTTGCCGATCCCATCGAGGCTCTTCTACGGTTGAAATGTCACCCAGCCTATATTTCGCACAATCGTACCCTGCGTCGTGCAATTTCATGAGATATTCGTCCAAAATTTGCGCTGGTCCTTCTGAAAAGTATTCTCGACCATAACCCTTGCCGATGAGGTCCAGGATTAGATTCGAAAGAATAGCTGTGGAGTCGTATACTCGATCTTCAATGTATTCAAAAGTTGACAAAGTATACTTGCCTAGCTCTCCAAAAGCTGCGGAGTGGTATAATCGATCTTGATTATATCCAAAACTTGACAAAGTATGTTTTCTTAGCTTTCGGTCTCTTACATATGCGCCAGGGCTTCGAGCAAGTCCCCGGAATATGCTATCATCCTGACTTTTAATTTTAAGCGCTTATAGAATAAGTAAAGAAATGTAGTAAAACTTACCGAAGTCCCGTAACCCCTATACCATGACTCTCAAGGTACCTCAATACATCAACACGGCTATTCTCCGCTGCTTCCTGCGAGAAGAGTATAAAATTAGTGGTAGATGCGTAATGAAATTCCAAATATACCCACATAAAGAAGTTCATTGTGTCCATCACTATCGATATGATAGGGGGATATAAACCCGTGTCTAATTGCATTATCGATTTCCTCGAGGGTAGGGTTGCGGTTAAAAAAGCTCCAATATATGTCTTGATGAGAAGGAGGAGTCAATGTAAACACATTCAAATGGGCATATATCCGCGGACGCGTTTGTTGAAGCAAAGACTGAGCAAATCGTATATCAACGATCGTGTGTGACAGTCCGCAGTTGGTGAATGCCAAGCCGAGGTCAGAACTACTCTGGGTTTGGTATCCTGTTAGTTCTCTGCTGGGAATGAAAAGTTGAAGTTTTCCAGAATTCGTCTTGAAGGTTAAAGTCTGCGTCTTGAGTTTGGCGCGCTTCCTTCTCTTTCGCGGATTATGTGCTTGGCCTTCTGAGGCGACTATGTCTTTATTTTGTCGCGCATGGCCTTCTCTTTCTGATGCACATTCACTAGATGAACTATCCAGACCAGGAAAATTCCATTCATCAAATGAAGTGGCTGTAGACATAGAGTACCGGGCGGCTTCTTCTTGCGCTGCGGAGCCTAAAAGTTTATGAAGTTCATCGTAGAGAAGCCGTATTTCTGGGATCGGTACCCCGGATTGAGAATGCGCCAAAGACTGATTGATTACGGTATTAAGCTCATTTTTGATTGGAAGCAAGTAAGCCATGATCATGTCAACTCGTTCACCACGGAAATACACTTTGTTGCCGGACCTCTTGGCATGTACAGGATTCTTGTTCAACGCAATTTGGAGTGTTTTGAACTCGTCTTTTAGAAGATCTCTCGTCTTCTGATGATTCTCTATAGACGAATGACTTGCCCTTTGCACCTTTCCTTTAAGCAGAATTGTTTGCTTCTTGGTCTGTTTCAGGGTACGTAATAATTGCCCTTGTCGAGATGAGAGGTCCGCTTGATTGAGTTGCAATAGAGAGATTCTCTGTTGGTGCTGCTGGTGATGGACATCGAGCTGTGACTGCAGTGCCTGCTGATGCGCATCTTGTCTGGCCAAGCCGCGCTGCGTCTGCACATCCAGCTTAGTGTCGATGGCTTGGCAGTGCGTGTCCAAAGATGATGTCAGTGTATGAGGAAGGGTATCTACTTTGGTGCCGACTTGAGTGATGAGTGTGGATACATTTTGGAGATTTGAGGCCGAGGATTCCCTTGATGCGGTATATGAGCTCAGAAAATGAACGCCAGCGAAGATACCAGATCCGCGAACCAGGCAAGGGCCTAAAGTCGCGATTGGTAGACAATTCGAATTGAAAGACATACCCGTAGAGAATCGCTAATGAGTTTAGGAGAAGGGATTTCGACCACTCCAAGTTGGTCAATGTTTTCGCGACCTTCTTGTCATTCAGAACATATTTCGTCCTACCCCAGGCTGTTTTGGCGCCTTTGAATTTCGCTAGGACAAGTTTGAGGCTCTGCAATTCACGGTTCAGAGCCTTGACAGCCGCCCGAACGGACGCAACGATGCTGGCATCAACCTTGGTTTGAGTATGATTTCCCAGCGCAGAAATTAGCAGAGTCGTATCCTGAATGCATCCGTTAAGTCTCTTGACTTCATCAGGAGCATCAGAAATGTCGCTCAAGAAGCGATAAAGCTCCCGACCAGTTCGTACGGCCACGTCTGCCACTCCCACGATCGCAAATGCGCTAGCCGCAGTTTCCAAAGCACCAGACATATCTTCTAACGAAATAGAGAATAGAGCTTACAAGACGGCGAGTTGTGTTTGTGGAGATCAGTGGATGTCGATAGAAGATGGAGTTGGCTGCCTATCTAAACCGAAGGGCATAGCCACACAGCGAGGCGCAGCACACTCTTGTTTGATTGGTGTACTCMCCCAGCCTCTACTTTATCTATGATTGGTAGGATTTAAGAAAAGATCGAACAAATCCTACTTTATAAGGCGTAACCTTCAACAATCTTTACAATCTATATAAATTCTATTAGATAAAGGTTCAAGAGGGGTTTACCATAGATCTTTGGATATTAAATTAATAACGCCCTAGTATAACTTTCATTGTCGTAACTTGGAGTAGTAACAAGAGGTCCAAACATCACTGATTATAATCTAGGATCATTTCGGCTTGTTGAAAAGAAGGCATCCTTTATCAATTCCATTGCGACGGCATCAAGTCATCGAGTATCATTAACCCAGCATCTACAAAGCGTCACGAAACCATCCAAACCCACCCGACCCCATTCACACATACACCAACCCAACCCTCGGCTTTTCCACCTCTCTCGAAGAAACCGCACAATGCATCTCCCCATCAAACACCCTCTCCCTCACAACCCCCCACATAACCGGAAACAAACCCGCATCCCGCTCACCCTCAGGCGAATGACAAGCCGCACTAACAACCAAACTACAACCAGCCGCAAACGGAATCCTAATCCGAAACCTCCTTCTTCCCACCCATCCCACAAAAACAACTAGAATGTAGAAAGAAATGCAGAGGATGAGGAAGGATAGGCCTGAGAAGCCGCAGCCGGATTTTGAATTTTCTGGTCTGCGGGTGTTGAAGCGGTTGTAGTAGTCGACGCGGACTAGGAATATGGATTGTGAAAGGAGCCAGTGGAGAATACCCGAGACGGCGGTTAGAGGGAGTGAGTGCTTGTAGGGGAGTTGAAGGAAGTAGGTGCTTCGTTGCGAGTGTGTGGGTCTTGTTACGCGGAGGGGCTTCCGCGTTTTGCCTAGGTTGTTCCATTCACGGGCTCCGGCCTAGGGGTAGAATAGTTATCAGCTTTGAATTGTCATAGGGGTTGAGATGGGTGTTTGGTTTGGGCGTTGTAGCACTGAAAGTGTACAAGTGCTTTTTCAGGCCGTGGTGACCATGGCAAGGGGAAGATAGGAGAAGCTGACATACCATGGAAGTACATTCACTATTAACCGTCAAGTAACAGAAAGAAAGAACAATCTGTGGAGCGTTGGCGAGTAATGCAAGAACGGCCGTGTGTTGTGGGCCAATGCTTGCAAACATCCTTTCCGACGCCGTTCCCCAATATCGATCAAAGAGGCGAAGACATGCAAGAATGACACAGAGAATCAGGCTAACTCCGATGACAATCATTCTGTAGGAGGTCAGTACCTTCGTCGGATTGAGAGGCTAATGTGTACGGCCAAAGTGAATGTGGTGTAGCCATCTTGACCATTTTCTGGGGGCGATGAGGAGATGCTCGGCATGATGTAGTTCCCTTTGCGAGGAGGAAATGAGTGGTAAGAGAATTGCGCAAAACTTACATGAAATACGATCCGACTTCCCTATCCCTATCCAGCGACGTAGAATAAGTCTTATACTCCTTCCTCCAGATACTATTAGCCTCGACGACTAAACTCTGCAACGCATCATCCTTCCTCCTCTCATGCCTGTACTCGCCCACGTTCACATTTGACACCACCGAATCCTTGGAAAACACACAAAGCCTTTTCGTAACCGGATCAGGGCGCTCCAAGAATGACGCCACGGCGTCACCCAAAGTGACTATGAAATCCGCCTTCTCGAATAGCAGCGCCCAGAGCATGAGGCCGAGTTTCATGGCATTGAATACGATGACAACGATCATGAATGGCAAACTGATTTGGATGCGGCTTCGGGCTGAGGCCTTTAAAGCGAGGCCGTGGGTTATGTGGGCGTACCTTGGGTCTGTAGAGTTCGGTTCCTGGACGGAGTATTTGGCTGAGAGTTGGGCGAACGCTGTGTTTCTTACCCATTCGTTTGATGTTATATTCCAAGAAAGTGTTTGGATCATGTTATTACTTGCAAATTCTTCTTGGAGTGGCCAGATGTCTGAATCTTTGGTCGGGACATCTACGGAGACACTGGGTCGTCCGGACCGGTTGTTTGCAATCTCGTATGCGAGCTCGTCGAATATGAGATGGAGGTCTCGGAAGTTGACGAAGTTGGCATCGTATTCGTATTTCCATTGTGAGTTGCTGAGGATTGTGTAGGAGCTGTTGGACTTGAGGAGGTTGTGTTGTGGTGATGATTGCTCGGTGAGATAGACGTTGTACTGGTTCGATACTCCGATGTATATAGCGGCGGAGTTGTAACTAGCCACTGCTTAGGTCAAATTCACGCAGACTATGACAGTATCTTACACGAGATGGATGGGAATTGAAGTCAATCCCATTATCAAGCACAAACCCAGTCGTCGCCGCGAAACACGCCTCAAATTACGTATACTGAGCACCCCGATATCGAACCAATCTCCTTTCGCATGCGCATCGTCCAAATCCTGTCGCGTCGGCGACGAAAGAACCTGCATAGTATAATTACTCGCCGCCAGCAAAATCGTGCCCAAGGCATTGATAAGAATATGAATACCGCTGCTCATGCGGGACATGATTTGGGAATTGTACTGGAACGGAAGGATGGCGGAGCCGCCTTTAAAACCGACTTTTGCTGCGCAGAGAATCACGACCAAGATGTTGAAGCACAGTATTGTCGCTGACATGCAGCATCCGATGAAGATGCCCATCCGCCAACCGTGGAATCGGCTTCGGGATTTGTATAATGAGATCTTGTGCTTGGCGTACCGCGGTGGACCCAAGGCTGATTGAACTATGGAATTGCTGGATAAGGTGGTCAGGGTCTTTGAGCCGTGATCCTTGAACTGCTTGGCTAGGGTTTGCGTTTGTTGCGAAGATGTGCTGGAAGACGTGCTTGCACTGGACGAAGCCCTAGAGCGGGTTCTCCCAAGCAACTGATGAGTATCGCCATGTTCTTGGAATGCAGTTCTATTTTAAGGATCAGTAGATAGAGCCGTGTTATGTTGTCTTAGGCTTACGGAGTGTCTTCTAATTCGATCCAGTGTTCCTGTGTAGCTGGAGAATGTGGAACGTACGAAGTTGACGAAGACCGTCGATCTAAAGATTGCCTCGAAGTTCTGAGAGAGATACCTGGCGTTGGAGGTCGAGGTAGCTCGCGCGACGCGTATTTGGCCAGCTTGTTTGGCGAAGCCATATCGAACAAAACTATTAAGGAATTATGAGATTCCCATAGATATCCGGCGCTGGGTAAAAGACAACCAGGAGCCGAAGTCAAAATAGTGCGTGATCGTTCATCGAGATGTTGCGCGCAGGAGCGATGCTAGATGTAGTTCGATGCGGCTGGAGACAGATCCAGCCCCAGCCTGAAGTATAATGCTTTTGCAAAGCTCTCTTCCAATCTCTCTTTGGCCTCTTCTATGGTAATGCTAGTGTTCGGTGGTGGCCCAGCTACCTGTTGGTGTCGATCTTAGGTTCCCACGCAAAATCTAGATCCCAACGCCACAATCTTTCTCCTCCATCTAGTTTTCAAAGCGAATTCTTCGAAAAAGAAGAAGCCGACGCTGCCACGGTGACACCCAGCTTTTTCAAGCATCGACGGGGTATTAAGGGTGAAGCATTTCGAAAATCGCGAAAGAATCAACAACGATTGTGTAACCGGATCAAAAATATACACAGAAACGCGTGATTAGGGGGTCCATTTCAAATAAGGCACAGCAGGGCGAACCCCCTGCCAAAAATAACCCCGGGGAGAAAAACGCCACTGATCCATCAGGAGCCAGGTTCGGGCCGTTCGGGTTTAGGTTCTCGGCTTGGTAATAATTCGTTTTTCTACGTCGCCAACGCTTGAGGATCCGCTCCACGTCCTCGACTATTAAGCGCTGCCGTACAAGGATGAGTGGCTGGGGCAAACCTGGCCTTTCCCGATACTGAGAACGAGGCTTATTATTGAAGACGGAGCCGATATAAAGAGGACGGCGGAGTATTAGTATGAGTGATCATGGCTTGCACTGATCCGTGGGGGCCGAATGTAGTGTGGGGGCCGTTTCATATTCAGCTCTGCTCGCCTTCTTGGTATGATAAAGGACCTGAAACACAGGATTTCATTGGTCGCAATCAGGTAGAACGTTGTTTGGGAGGCATTATAATAGCCTCTTAGTAATACTAACAGTCCTGGTGGCTTTTCGTCTAGGTCCAGCGGACCAGTAGTCCTGGTTTCCGACACTTGTGCTGTTATGTGTAGTTTGCATACGAGACCGGCGTAGCACATGCGTTGAGATCGCTGATAATGCTCGAGGATCAGATTAGGGGTGAATCTCATCCGCAAGTCGTTTAATGATCTGCCAAAACTGCAGATTCTTCGTGCGACCTATTTTTCTCCACATCATTAAATAGCGTCCTGTTATCCGTGGCTTCGCTCTTCTAGGGACGAGGCGCTGTCAAGGCTCGGCTACATCTAATTATTAGTTTGGGTCGATGTCTGCAGTTCGCATACTAGATCCACGGGTGAGCCGGCTTCCAGAATTCATTGGACTTACTGACTCCGCTCAAATTTTGTAACTATTCGACGCTCTTGTGTTGTAATGTCGTTCGAGAGGCGACTCTCTAGCGTCAAGCCTACTAGGACTGAGAGCTACCGCCTTTTAGATCGTTTTCTCGAAAGATGCTCTTCTACTGATCTGCATAGGTATAGGTCATGTCTTGGGCGTTTATAATGAGGTTTCATTTATTGCGTCATACCCCGTGACTCAAAAGAATCATGATGGCGCCTTCGAAATTTGTCAGTCGCCTTTGACTAGCCCTTAAGGCATAAAGCTGTCTCTGTGCTTTGGTCAGTATCGTTGCGGGATGGTAGGTGGGATGTCAGCTTTCGAGCAAGAGCCCAGAAGGAATTCGTCAGGTAACCATGAAATATATACCAGACAGGGGATCCAATGACAATTCAGCTAGAGCGGAAAATTACAATGAAGCCACCATGGTACAGAACTCTCCAAATCCGAAAGGTTGTCAAGCGTACAAACATCCCTCTACAGGAGTGTCAACCTCACGACTTGTTATGGTACAATGCTGAACCGTATCATCCCGTGGAGGGCTATTCTCTGGCTTAATAGCGCCCCACTGGACTGCCCTGCCTGCAGCATGGCGATCATCTTCTGGCGGATGACATGCAGCAGCAATAAGGAAGCTGTTCGTAGAACCGAGTGACAAGCCCGGGGTGCACTTTCTAAATCCCAAGGCAAGCGACCAACCAAAAATCATTATGCCGAATATGATTGAGAGTTGTAGACCCAGAGCAGAAAACCCTATCCCATGTCTTATCAATTCCTCTCGCGCTAAAGGTGAAATCCAGAACAGCGCTTGAAGTTCGATAGGTTTGCTGTCGATGTCATACCAGGTGAGGTGATAGAAGAAGAAAGCTTGAGAAACCAGCCAACTTAATGAGACTGAAGATAGTAATAACGGAATGCTGTAACGGCATGGAAGCGATAGCCAATATGTCGATATTTGCGCGGAAGAGGGATCTGGGTTGCTGACTCGCAGAGGTTGTTGTTGTGTCGCGAGTTTCGTCCAATCTCGGAGATGGACCATGGCTGTTACCTGATAATTCAGCGCAAAATAAATTGTGGAGACTATCAGCTGCGGCGAAGAGCTTGCGAGCATAGAGTAAACTTCTCTCTTAAAGCATTTGCTATAAAACTCGCTGATGGTAACGTCGGTCAAAAAGTAGCACCAAGGAGGCGTGACAGTGGACGTGTAAGAAATCTTCCCTAAACCCATCTTCCATAATGTACGAAGTTTCGGAGTGATCCCTAAATAGTTATAATAACCTAGCATTTCTGTATACAACCAGGATGACGTAGCGATGATAAGCAAACATCTAGAGAAGCATTAATATTAGTGAGATACTATAAAGTTCGTTTGTATGTACGAACAATGTTGACTAGACCATCCAACGAAGAACGCTCATTGACTGATGATACCGGAGGGCTTTTGGGTGGAACCTTATTGGTTGTACAATATGACTGTGATCTTCACCTTCCTCATCATTCTTTCTTTGTTCTAGGACAGCAATCAATTCCCGTTCAGAGAACAGACACATGCCCTTTGAGGAAGCACATGACGAGCTTAAGAAGGACGCCACAGAGTCACCTACTGTCATCAATGGTGTGCCGTGTTGCTCCTTGAAAGTACGCAAAATGCAAGCGAGTTTGACAACGTTTAGTACAGCCACCGCCGCTAGAAGCCACATGTGTAAACGTAGCTTACAGCGACTTTGGATTTTCTGTCCGAGGCAATACGAGAGTTTAGGGCTTTTGCTAGAAGAATCAAAGGAAACAGGATTTGTGGGGTGGTCGATGCCGTAATTAAACACTAATTTGGGCAACTTAGGCTGATAGTTGTAAGGTATCTCTCCGGGTTGTTTCTTGAAGCCGTGAGTGTCTGGCATAGACTGCATCTGTGTTTCAGTGACGAGCAGCACACTACCACGCCCTGGGTCGTAGTCATAACTTTCGCATTCTTCCATTGAAAGTTTCATCCAAAGACTCTTGTTCCAAGCTTGGTCCCCGGTGACGAGGTTTTGAAGATATTCTAGCCGATCGAAATGCTCGCCCGCGTGAGGAACTACTCTATTCTTTTCCAATTGGGCCCCGGAAAGAAATTCGGGACCGACAATTACTATCTCATGAGCGTGTACTACTTTATCCACAGACACAGAAGCTTGGTATCTAAGAAAGAATTAGTTGAATGATTTTGACTCGTATTTGGAGGTTGTACATGAAGCGCAATGGCACACTACTTAACAGCAAGACCAACAGCAACAAAATTCTCCTCTTCCTAAAGAATAGAGTATTTCTCCAACTCAGTATTCCAATATTCAAGTAAGTGAATTGCTCATGTGCAGAGTCCACCTCTTCGCGTGTTGGGGAGCTCAAGCATTGCATGCAATAGTTCGAACCATCCAAAAGCCCTGCGCTGAGGATACCAATCATGAAGTGCAGGAATGATGATAATCGGTCGATCTTTGTACAGTTATCTGCTGCCAATGTTGTAAAGGCGCCATTGTCTAGATGCGTTGCAATCCATACGAGCGCGGAGATGTTAACCAGGAGGACCGCAGTAGTCAGAATGGAAAACCCGGCGACTCCGCTGCGCCAGCTAGGGAATCGCGTATCCCAAGATCTTCCCACTGACTTCAGAGAGTATCCGATAGAGTATAGGACTTTGTACGAGCGTGCGCCCCATCCCTTCGGCCGTGGTACGCTCCCAGATGTGGCGTCGGTATCGTCGTCAGCCCCTTGTGTGGCGCGATCATCCGATCTTATCACAATAGTCAGTGCTAAGAATCATATGAGCAATTCAGTCTGGTCATGGATGTCTCTAATAATCGTTGCATAGCCCAGTGACGTGCCAGACGCCGAAGAAAAGTTGCATAATGAAGAATTGCGCACCCTTCCATACTTCACACTTACCGTTCAAGGAATCGCAGCCTTATCCATTCGTGCGTTGCACCCTGCCCACCGTTTGCAAAGAAACATTCTAATGGTGTAGAAGTGTACATGGTGTTTTCATCCCACTCAGGCGGAGTTGAGAAAGCTTAATGGCTAGTCAAATACATCGCACTTATATTTGTGAGTGACGGACATTGGCACGAATAGGTAACATCCACAAAGCTGTATTTAGGCGCACTAGGCGGATTTGCATTGAATCAATAAAGTTGTGTAACCACACGCGTAGTGATACACAGTGGCGGAGTATCCCAACAAGCGAGAATTTTGTATCATATAGATTAATTGCATTTTCTTTCAGTTGCCTCGCGTATGGCTTTCACTATTCTTTGAGTCTCCTCCCAGTACGATATGAGAGTAACCGGGGCAATGAATGTGTGACTGTCGCAAATGGTGATACCTGGATGCGGGTTTGGCTAAGAATATTCTGACACAGAGTTACGCGGTTATCAGTAGTGTACATGTCAGCCTATCTCCAACTCCTGTTCATCGTTCAGGTATTCTAGGCCCTTCGCCATCCCTATTGCAGTACATTGGGCCAAGGGCCACCAAGTAGTTACAAGCAACCCAAATTTCAACTCATGATTACCCACTGTTACACCTCACATAACCTGAAACAGGCCCCATACCAGGGCATGATGAAGTGATTTGACAAGATTCGCATTCAACGGCAGAGACATACTCGATATATTCTAACCTACGTCATAGACTACGATGACCATGCAGGGATAACGGGTTCATTCTGAAGCCGTGGATCAGAAGCACACCTCTGAAAGGCTTTTGAATGCCAAGAACTTACCATCAGGGCATCGATATCATACAAGGCAAGGTTATCAGCTAACAATCGTTTATGCCAAAATCGTTTTCATAATGGTTTGAAATATATACATACAAGTAAACCTCATGATCCGATCCATCTCGATAAAGGAATGTGCCCAGCTCAGTGCTTTCAAACTTCCATTCACCTTTCCGCATCCCCATCTAAATAGCATTGATCAAACACTCTAAGCAGCAGTCTCCGACGGAACCGCAGTGCCAGAAGGCACCGCACCACTAGGCGGCGCACCAGATGGCATCTCCCCACCAGGTCCACCCCCCATACCCGCATTCTCATTCTCCACACCTCCATTCTCCGTCAAATACGCAGCCGGCGTAATATTATACGCCTGCAAATTATCAAACCCAAAAGCAATCCAACCAAAGATTCCCTCGGCGACATCATCACCAAGAAGTACGTATTCAATGACCGGGTCGACGCCATCTGTTTCTGCTTCTTCGCCCATGATGCTGTCGTCCTCGTTCAGGGTTAGTTCTTGCGTATTGCTGGCGTAGGGTTCTTGGGTCTCGACGAGGGTGATTAGATCTTGGTCGGCGAAGATTTGTCCGACGTGGGTTATGTTGCCGCCCGATAGGGTGCTGTTGGGCATGAGAGTGGCGTTGGAGTGGGACATTACGTGGATATGGGTCTGAAGAAGGAATACGTTAGCGTTGAATGTAGTCGGTGGGAATGAGGGGAACATACAGTGCGGCCGGTGTAGTGGCCAGGGAATAGAGTGTCGAATTCAACGACGCCGTTGTCGTCGGATTTCTGGATTCCGCGCAAGAAGGTGTTGTTTAGGTTTGTAGTGTCGTTGGAATTTCCATTGCCGTTTGCGACGACGCCTGAGTAGACGCCGGTGGAGTTGCAGTGCCAGATCTCGAGGAATGCTTGTGGGACGGGTTCGCAGGTGTTGACGTCGATGAGTTGGATATCGAGGTGGAGGGGGACGCCTTCTTGGCCGTCAGTGACATCCTGACGGACGAGCTCGCCTTGGACCCAGTATGGGCCTTGCGTGACTTCTGGGGTCAGGATGCAGGAGTTGTTGCCGGAGAATAGGACCGAGGGATCGGTCTCGAGGGTGATGCCAGTCAAGTTTGACTCGTGGTTGGTGTTGAGCACAGTCTCGAGGTCACGGGCACGAAGATAGGGTTTTTCTGTGACGCCAATCAGTATCTTTTGTACGGTTTAATGAAGAGGAAGATCTCCCCATTGTGCAGCTTACCTTGGCTAATGGACCGCTTTGCACGAAGGCTCTCAACCTTAGCACTGCGGCGTTGCTGCATGGAAACATCGTTGCCACGGGCTTTGAGCTTTTCAGCGCAGTGAGCAAGAGAGCGCTTGTGAGTGCTGAAATAATCGCGTCGCTCAGCAATCTCCTTTGCATTTTCCTCGGCACTCTGGCCAGGATGAGCAATAGACTGTTGAGCAAGCAAAGCAGCCCCAAGAACGGTAGAGAACTTCATGGTGAAAGGTGAAGAAAAAAAATGAGAATGGTTGTTAGTGAAGCGAAGGCGAATCGAACAGTTCAGCGAAAGAAGTGAGGTGAAGTGAATAGGTGAATGGACTCTACAACGACATGAGATAGTCGAACTTTATACTTGAATAGGATCTATCTCTAGAGAAACACTGCCCAGCTGAGGTCGGATGGAATGCTCCGAATTCTATCCTGGTCCCGCACCCGCACCCGCAGCTGCACCTCATTCAGGAACCATCACCGAACGTCGTCAACTCAAGCATACGCAAGGCACTAGGGCAGACGTAGTTCCCCACATGCTAGCAACGTTTCGTGACGATGCGCATTCGGCCCTTTTCATAATGGGAATCTCCTTCGCAATGGTTGGTGTATTCTAATCTGCATTCCAGCTATGCAATTCTCCTATGAGGTTTTCTACACACGGCTCATGCGACTGGCACGATGAATCGCAGGGAAGAGTTTTTTTTCTATTGCAACAGCAAAATCAAAAGAATTCCTGACCGAATGTATCAGCGCCCTCTTCAAAACCTCAGCCTCGCAGAAACAATAACACCATAGTCCAATGCGGCTCCAACATACATCGGCCCCCAGTTTCAAAACAGCATAGTTTCGTTTTACACCCGCGGGGCCAACCAGCCTCAACCGCCACTCCAAATATCTCACCATCCAATAAAATCCCCCCGATTCCCAAGCAGGACGTTGAAACTGACTCTCAGCCCATGCATTTCAATGCCGAAGTGTAGGGGTCCATTGGCGCAGATTTAGTTTTTTCCTTTTTTCAAGCAAAAATGCCATGACGCGTCTACTGCAGTGGGACATGGTGTACGCGTATGTCTAGACTAGCATACGTATGTCCCCGGCTTGGCAGGACTAGACTAACCTTACCACTACCTTACGCTATACACTCAACAGGAAAGTGTGCCGGAGTTCTGCCGTGTGTTTGATGGGGTTTATCCAATCGGTAGTGTTGCGATGATGAGGTTTGTCAGATTATTCGTGGTCGTTGAAGTGGGTTGGGGTGATTGCGGCGCCTTGACGCCCTTGGCATTTGTGCTTGACTGAAGCTTGTGAGGTCAAGGTTTATGGGCTGGGAAGCTTGCATAGGGGTGAGGCGTGAGGCGCGTCATCGGGGATGAGTTGAGTGGGTTGACTCGTCTTGGTTGTTGAGGGAGAGTGGCATGATTCGAGGGTTCGACCTTTTGGTGCGGGTATGATAGCCTTTTTGGTTCTCCTCGGTTTAATGTATCGCCTCCCTTTTTTTATTATAGGTCATTCAACGGCATGAAGTTCAAGTCGGTGAGGGATCTAAGGCTTCGAAATGTTTCAAACAGCAATGTTTTCAGCGGATATGAATCATGAGCCTTCCTTCTCATGCATGACAACGTTTGTACTCCAAAGTCCAATCTCGGCAAGATGACCACAACGGTATGTAGACTTGGGTTCCCCCACACATTAGGCCTCGCGCACGCAGGTGAATTGGCCCCGGTTGAACTCAGTCTATTTCTAGCATTAACGATGGATTGCTATACATACAACATCCTCAACCAAGTGCAGCCTTGGACTCATGGTCCGAAGAAGAGGTCTACGCTTGCTTGGGTCAACCTAACAAACACTACGTTCGCGGTCTGGATGGAGAACAAAGAGGGAAATCTTCTCCAGAGTATACTATCGATCCGAGCAATATTGTCGAATTTGAGAAGCAGCTACCCACTGAGCGAATCGCTCTTATTGATCTCGGGACCGCCTTCTATCATGGAGAGGAACCGGACCACATTTGGACACCAGCGCCGCATTCTGCACCCGAGATTGTATTTAGGGGTGACCTGACGTTCCAATTCGACAAATGGGCACTTTGCTGCCTTATATATGAGCTTTGCGCTGGCCATACTCTTGTCAAGTTGTTATTTGGATGGAGCAACGATGCAAAGAAAGACTAGGTTGCGATGTTAGGAAAAACCCCCTGATGCTCCGTGGAAGAATTGGGAGGAGAGGCAGATCTGATACAAAATTTCTAGAGGAATTTCACTGCTCAGTGAACAATACGGACTCGACCGGACAGCTTAGGGAAAGTGTGGAAGTCAGATGCGTCTGGCGAGACTATGAGGTTTCGTAAGGAGGTGTTTTTCTTCTTTTCTTTCCCTTTCCGTGCACGTTAATGATGAGCCATTTCTTGCCAATCGCATCTCCAAATCTGCCTCCATCGGCCCGGACCCGGGCCTAACATTCGTGACCATTCGGCAACGTTCATCATTGGTCGAAGTGACAAAAGTGCGTTGCCTTGCCCCCTAACCTATTGAGCGCGCTGCTAGGATGAACTTTATCGATGATTAACTTTTCTTCTTGTACCGTGAGCATCTTCTGTGGCTGGCTTCTCTGATGTGCGTTGTCTGGAACCGATCCACTCGTTTTTTCCAGCCCCCAACCGCAGAGTAATAGCAGAAGGCTCAATACAATGGCGCTCCCACCCACCCATAAGGCCTCCTAGAAGGTGTACTATTGGAGTGGGCTTCTACGGTTCCTCTAAAGGTCCCGAACGCAACTTGGCTGCTGCCTTAGATTATATTGCTGTACTCCCCATGAGCGCGGCCCAAAATGGGGAAGGTCGTCCCGAGAAGTGTAAGTGTCAGGCTCCATGAGGCAATTACTGACATCGAGGATTCTGGTTGGGAATAGATCGGGTTCGAGTTGTGGGTTGGTGGTTTGACGGCGGAAGTATGATTGCGCTGTGGAGGTGGTGCAGATGGTGGTAAGGAATGGGTCCATGTCTCCGGAAGATTAGAAGATGTCTTGAGCTGGTCAAGAAGCTTCAAAGTGAGTTTCTGGTGCTGCGGAGGTTGGCCGAACAGCAATCGATAAGTCAGCAATACTTCGCGACGCAACGACAACTTCTCGTTATCATCGGGATAATCCGCGTAATGGCCCACGGGAAATATTTAAGGTGAAGCTCTGCCATAAATTAGCAATGTAATTAGAGTTGAGTACGTCTTTTGGTTTGTCGCGGCCCGAAATTCTCCAAAAAACATTGAACTCATCGCGAAGCAGCGCCTTGTACTCGTTCTCCACGTAAGAGTGAAGGTGACGATAAGTCCTGGCCAAGCCTGCATGTGTGAGTACCCGAGTCCGAGGAGCAAGTTGAGAGATTGAAGACGGATTTCGTTTGGGGAGTTTTGTATACCTGTGGCCTCTTAATTAGCACTATTATCATATACTTCTTGTTGACTCACTGACGGAGGAGACAGTGAAATGATTACCTATCTATCCAGTCACCGATCCCCTCCTCACTACGCCTATATCCGGCAGCCCTTCTCCTCGCCTGCTCCTTCACTCCTGCCACTCTTCTTGAGCGCTCACAGCCGTTTCTCCTTCACTCGATTATTTCCTCCTTCCTATGACTGCCCCTCCTGAATCCTCTCCTTCTACAGACCATGCCTGTGTCGCAAGGCTCTCACACCCCACTCCTTGGCGCTGCAATCCATCAACTCAAGATCAAGCCTATATTTGACGCACTCGAAAAGCGCGAAAAGTTCTACGCCCACTACCTTGCGCGTGCAGCATGGCATGGAAGCAGAATCATTATGCGACAGGTCTCTCCAGAAGGCCCAGATATCTTCGACTTCATCATTGCCGTATACCGCGCTTGTGAGGGAGACTGGGATGCCTTGAAAGTGCAAAGCACCATCACTTCTGAAGAACTTTCTTCGTTCCTTGAGTATGCCGCAATGTTCCTATGCAACCTTGGGAACTTCTATGTAAGATGCGCTCGCCGTTATTCTTGCCGCCACTGACCGCCCTTGATCGCCCTTAGGGTGAAGGGGACCAAAAGTTCGTTCCTGACTTGTCCCCACAAGCTTTGAAAAAAATCGCAAACGTCTCCCCGCAAGCGAGAATTGCTCTAAATAAAATTCTTGATCCGTTATTGGCAGTTCCACCATTCAGCCTAGGATATCCGAGCAAGACTGCGCAGTCGGGTTATTATCCAGAAGGCGAACTCATTACTCAAGACCAAATCGCCATGGTGTCTGAGGTGATGAACTACAAGTCCATCGGGCCAGAGAATACTCGAATCCGCAAGGTGGTTGAGGACGGAAAGCCAATCCTACATTTGTTACAAGCTTCTGTGGAATCCAGCCAAGAGGGGCTCACGGATTCCATTTTTCTTGTGCGCGGTGATCATTCGAGCGAATTGGAGAAGGTGTGCTCAGCCTTGGAGAAGGCCAAAGAGCATGCAGCCAACGACAAGCAAACCCAGTTCCTGACAAAATATATCGAGTGCTTCCGCAGTGGAGATTTAGAAGCGTTCCGGGAGTCCCAGAAGGCTTGGGTAACAGATGTATCTGCTAGAGTGGAGAATATACTTGGATTCATTGAGCCTTACCGCGACCCAGCTGGAATCAGGGCCGAGTGGGAGGCTATGATAGGTATCGCCGATGCGGATGAAATTAAGAGTTTGAAAATCTTTGTCGACAACTCGACGTCCTTCATTCGGCTACTGCCATGGGCCGTCGAAGGCGTAAATGATGGCAAAGGTCCATTTGAGAAGAGTCTTTTTGAGGCTCCGGACTTCACCAGTGTCCACGGTTAGGAATCTTTTCGAACGATGGACGCCTGCTGATTTTCGTAGCGCTTGCCGTGTGCGGCAGCATTGTCTTTGAGGCTGCCAATCTTCCAAATGTAAGTTTTTTGCCTCAAGACATTGGTTTTCGGACGTCAGTCGAAGGCTCATAGTTGTATAGTATGAGGACATCAGAGAAACCTGTGGTTTCAAGAACGTTGTCCTCGCAAACCGGCTCAGTGTCAACAATAATCCTAATCTTCCCTGTCATTGGGTTGACCCCTCGGAGCTCAAGTTCTTCAAAAGCACCACCCATATAGTTCGGTTCCTTACTACAGCCATTCATGAGTTGATTGGTCATGGGACTGGCAAACTATTGAGTGAGATATCACCAGGAATCTACAACTTTGATAAACAGAATCCCCCAATCAGTCCTCTCAGTGGGAACGTCGTCGCATCGCATTATTTGCTAGGCCAAACATGGGTGAGCGTGTTCGGAAAACTTGCGGGGACGGTGGAAGAATGTCGCGTGATCTTGATATCAGAGTATTTCATGGACAACAAGGATCTGTTGGGAATCTTCCGGTACAGCGATAGCAGTGATATCACGACCGATGACCGTACGTCACACGATCTCTTCCTGTGGGATTCGCTAGACCAACCATGATTGATTGTAGTTATCTATGCAACATATCTCAATATCGGTGTTGACGGTTCGCAGGCTCTCGAGCACCACAAGCTCTACGACCAGGCTTGGGGCCAAGTCCACCGCCAGGTATGTAAAATTTCCTTCTCACTGACACCCGCTAATTCCTATTTAGGCACACTTTTCTATACTCAAGCACCTCCTGCAAGATGGGAACGGGGTCATCTCCATCGCTCAGGATCTCGCACAAAAGACTTTGACGGTGCATGTCGACAAGTCTAAAATTCATTCTCATGGTAAAGAGGCCCTGGGCCGATATCATTGCAAGCTGCATATCTGGCGATGCACAGCAGATGTTGCATCGTGCAAAGACTTCTACGAGCCCATGTCCGCAGTTGACGGCGTATACAAGAGTGGCGTGAGATTGTCGTGTCAAAGCCGAACATGAGGACGAAGTTTGTGCAGCTCAATACGTTCATCAATGGCGATGACGTGGAAGTGAAAATCTATGAAGAGAGTAATGAGGGCATCATTCGGTCTTGGGCCGAAAGGAATATATAAGGTCATAAATTCGTTGTAGGGGTAGTATGATCTCTTTTATCCTCGTAGCCAGCTAGTCAATACACTTGTCTAGACTGCATCTCAATTCAACGGTAGTCAAACGACGTTCGGGGGAGGATTGAAGGAAAATAGCCTCTCAACGAGGAAAATAGTCTCAATACAATCTGTATGACTCCTTTGCGCAAGATCTTCCCGAGACATGTCGCCTCTATTTTCTGCCTCTCTTCTTCATCTCTCATGTCCCGCGCTTCGTCCTGACTACCGTCTCCCTCGTTGTCGTGCGCGGATGAATTCTGCGACAACGCTTCCGAGAGCTTGAAAAGTCCCTCGGCAGGCATAGTGTCCGCGTGGAACGCAGGGAATCACGAAGGTGCTTACTAAATAATGAATAGATATTCGTCAGCTATGCACTGATTTAAGCATTCAGAATGCATATACAGCCGATGAGAAACCAAGAAGCCGACTGCAGAAGTAATAAAATAGAAAAGAGAGATGAGCGGCCTCCACCTTCCTTGATCTTTGCAGACAACACCCGTTTTATAGATGCATCTCGCTTTGAATGAATGTATGCGGGTCTGGTCTCCTTTGAACTACATGTTCTGCACTTCCATGAAGTTTGCTTCAGCTGCTCCTAGTCTGTTTCTGCGGCGATCCAGGATACTGAGGACGAAGTAGGTGCTAAATGATTCGTTAGCTTCATGATATATATGGACGATCATGGACAATGACGGGACCAAACCATCGTAGCTCAATTTCTCACGCTTAAACTCCTTGATGGTAGTGTCTAGTAACGCCTTCGCTTCATCGTATCTGTCGAGATATACACGGCATCGCGCAGTGGTCGTGATGGTCACAATCGACCAATCAGCCTCTCTGCCATTCTTCACATTACAAGCAATCTGAAGTGGCACTATATGACCGTATTCTTGAGAATTCGGCTTGATTAGGTCGACGAATACTGCGATACGAAGAATCACGAAGGACTATAAAGTCTGGTTTTAGTTCTTGCATGAACCTTTGCAGATAATCCTCGTATTTCTTGAACTTATGACGATGCCTCACCCCGATGTATGATTTGTGCATCCGCTTCGGACGCTCTAACATTCCATCCCCATCATTCCTCCTTCGTCCACATACCACTAAAGTCTTATTCCCTCTCCCCTTTCACTCCCTTCCACTCCCAAACGACATCCAAAAACCCCCTATTCCCGATCCTTTCCGCAAGCACAACAGCACTCGTCCCGACCCCATCCACCACCAACTCCGGATCCGCCCCCCTTTCCAGCAAAACCCTCACCACCTCTGCACAATCCCAATTCGGATTAGAATTGGCGACATAACATAACGGCGTACCCCAATGATTCCCCAACATCCAGCCTTTGGGTTGATCAGGCGCATTTGGGTTTAAACCTACAACGTCTATGAGATGGATCACCATTTCTAGACGCTCGGAGTGGAGCCCAGCACGTTTTTTATCTTTCATTTCACCGCCTGCCTCATCTCCCTCCTCTACCTCTTCCTCATTGTCCTTCCTACTCTTAATAGCCGCCCTAGCAGCAAAATGCAACGCCCTCCACCCCAACTCCGCCCCCCTCTCCCTCAACATTTCAAACGTCTTAACCGTACTCAGACTCGCCGCAACCTCCAGAAGCGGTGGACACCCAACCTCATCCCTCCTCTTTTCCTCATCTCCTAAGTCCCCAATGTTGCTGGGTGTCACAGTAGCACCGTGCTCCAAGCACCAGGTAACTAACTCCCCATCGCTAACGACGTCCCAGAGAAAAGGTCGTTCGCCGAGTCGTCGAGCGTTTATGTTCCATCCGTGGGTTATCAAAATCTCTAGAATTTCGATAGCAGGGTCCGGGATATTCAGACTCGAATACTGGGGAACTTTTGCGCCTAAGTCGGACAGCAGGTGAGACAGGCATTTTGGAGCTGAGTGGCGGATGGATTGGGTTACGGCGCGGGAGAGGAGGTCGGGATCGATTTTGGGCGAGTTTGGATCTTTAGATTGGGTGGGGGAGAGTGCAGAGGTTAGAAGTGAGATTGAGTCGGTTTTGCAGGCTTGGAGGATTGTTTGGCGTTGTTGGTGAGGGTTTGTGGTGCTGGCGGAGGTTGAGGGCGGTGATTGTGGTGGTTGTGATGACATGATTTGATTTAGAAATTCTGCTCCCAGGTCGGGATCGATATGGAGATGATGAGATGAAGAAGTAAGTAATCTGAGAGGTGCGCGCAAGATGCGGGTGGAAGGGTCAATATTGACCAAGTAAGTAATTCAGCTTCAAGGTGAAAACCCGGACAGTCCAAACAAGTCCAAAATAGCGAATACTCAAAAAGTACATGTGTCCCGACGAGCTAAGTCGCAACACTATATCTTCGTAAAAAAAGCGCTGCGAAAGATTTACTTATATAGGTTCGTCTGACGTTGCCTCCCCTGTTCCTGAACTTTGTAACACATTGTGGGGCGAAGTCCGATGGATGACTGTGGATGACAAGCATACTTCACATCATACATCCCGGTTACATGTTACACTTTGTTTCAGCCTTGTACTACGTCAACCAATCAACGAATCACGATGAGGAGGTGTAAGGAACTTGCTTACTTAGCATTAGGACTTCCAAATGCTTTTGTTGGATTCTAAAATCCCATTCCAGTATAGGTTTTCCATTCGCTAAATTGACGTACAATTGTGACGATGGTTGAGAGGCTCGACGCGGAACTGAGAACCGAAGCACCAACAACTCCCAGATTTCAGGTTCTCTTCTGGACAGACTCCTCCATCCTCATAGAAGCCTTCGAATATGAACGACGCTGCCAAATAAAGTGCGGCGAGAGAAAGGGAACCTTGTTGGATGATACTACACGATGTATTGCGAACAGATCAACGAAGCGCCTTCTCAATCGGTTCGCCATAACCAGACACAACTCCTCAAGCCATCTTCAACTCAACAATCTGTCAAGATCCTACTTCACAATGATCGCTTCAGTCTCCAAATCTAAGATGCTATCAAGTTGTCCTTTTCCTCCCATCTCAGCATATAAACCACCATGATTGCGTGCCCAAAAGCAGCATCAGCACCTCCTTCTTTATGTTAAGATACAGTTTCATTCATTGAGCTTTCGATTTTTAAAATGCGGTCTTCGACTGGTTTGGGGACTCTTGCCCTACTACTTCTTTCCCGTGGTTTGTTGAGTTCTGCACTTGCGTTTCCAGGATATGGACGCGGTGCTGGTCAAGACCAGTCCGGAACTGGTAACGATGGGAGTGACTCTCAGGGAGGTACCTACGATGAGGGAGACTCTCAGGGTCAGCCCTGGGATGTGGCGGACTCCTATGGGCCCCCGCACGAAGAAGGAAATCCACAAGGCTATCCTCCAGGAGGGCATTATGGACCACCGTGGGGTTTCAAACCAGGAGGGAACAATGGCCCACCAGACGGTTTTAAACAAGGAGAAAATGGAATGCCGCAAGGCGAGTATGATCAAGGACAAACAACTACAGAGGATGGTTATACAGGGCAAAGTACGACGGATGATTACTTGGGCCAATCTTCCACGGAAGAAGGCTTGGGTCAAACTACCACCTCAGATGACTATCGCGGCTCAACTACCTCCATCACATCAACATCTACAAGTACTTTAAGCAGTACCATTACATCAGATACAGTTACAAGCACGTCGGACCTGGAAGATTCCAACACATACTCTTCGAGTTCATCCAGCACCTTATATGATGATGATGACGCGGCGTCCAGTTCAACAAGTACTCTCCAAGACGTTCCGACCGCGCCCCTTGAGCTTAGAGATCATCTTCCTACTACTATTATAGAGGAAAGACATGCCCAGGCTGCAACGACGGATCCAGGCGCCGCTCCTTCACCGACGGATACGGATCCACCAGAGAACCCGGATCCACTAGAGACTCGGCCTCCTTCCACAGGTGCTGAAGATGGTCCACCGACGACTACAGCTGGAGACGGAGGATCGACTCCTATAGCCGAAAATGTTCAACAAAGAGCAGTGGTCGAGAATACTCCGCCAGTGCCCCCACCAGTGCCTACGAGCGATGATGATGATGCAGTAACTACTACTGGTGTGGATGGACAACCAACTTCAACTGGCACGGATGGACAACCTACCTCAACTGGCGCGGATGGTCAACCGACTTCCACTGGAGCTGATGGAGAACCAACTTCCACTGGAGACGGTGGGCAACAGACTTCCACTGGAACTGATGGACAACCAACTTCCACTGGAGAGGATGGACAACCAACATCTACTGGTGCTGATGGCCAGCCTACTTCCACTGATGCGGATGGTCAACCAACTTCCACTGGAGAGGATGGTCAACCAACATCTACTGGCGCGGATGGTCAACCTACCTCAACTGGCGCGGATGGTCAACCGACTTCCACTGGAGCTGATGGAGAACCAACTTCCACTGGTGCGGATGGTCAACCTACCTCCACTGGTGCGGATGGACAACCAACTTCCACTGGAGAGGATGGTCAACCTACTTCTACTGGAGAGGATGGTCAACCTACTTCTACTGGTGCGGACGGCCAACCTACCTCAACGGCTGGAGATGAACCGGGTGTCACGTCGACAGATGGAGATACTGCGCCAACATCGACTGGCACTGATCCAGAGCCCACTGTTCCCTATGGTGTGTCAACGACTGAAATTTCGGGATCAACGTACTCTTTGACATATGTTTCTACCACAGTTTCCCAAGAGACAACAATTACCGAAACCGATGAGGACACTACCACAACGGCGACATATTCTTCTGGAGATCCAATTTGGGCTGTTCCTACACTACCTGATGGCTACCCGTCACCGCCACCTCCACCACCACCTGACGCTCCACCTCCACCAACTGGGGGAGGAATCGACATTGGATGCCTATTTGGTTGCGGTGGAGGAGGAGGAGGCACCGAGGAGACCGGGTCTGACACCCCTGACCAGCCTACAGAAACTGGAACAGATGGGAGCACATCACAGACCTCAACCACCTCCTCATCTTCTAGCTCCAGTTCATCATCATCGTCATCTGGCGTTTTCTGCGAGGCGGGCTGCACAGCCTGCAATGAGGGTCAAAATGAAGCCGCGCCAACCGCCGTCCCAAAAAAGCCTAAGCGCTCATTCAGCAACTTAATGAAACATGCCAGTCATTCCTTAAAGAAACGAGACATCCCAGGACAAAACAACGACGTCCTAACCGAAACCTACGACGAAGTAAAATCTTCCGACAAAACCCTCATCGTCGCACTCGCCGACGGCGCAGCCCCAGGAGCCGCAGAAGGCTCAATCAGAGTAGGCATCTCCTCATCCCAATTCATCCCCTTCGACGAATCCGAGCACAACATCTACGTCTCCGGCTTAGAAGGATGTACATCCGTCATCGTAGTATCCAAACGTGGAGCATGGGCATCACATTTCTGGGAAAATCCAGCATTCACAATGGGAGATCAACAATTCCAAACCGATGTCATCGACTTCATAACAAGTGATCTAGGAGGCCACAGAGATGCCTTTGGCGATGGCTCAGAACCCAAGATATTCATCATGACACCTGCCCCCGTGGATAACGATTTGGAGGGAGTTGGTGATGCGGCGAATGGGAATAATCCGCAGAAATATGCTAATCGTGTTACGGCTATTACGACGGAACTTGGTAATTTGGTTGCTGGCGCGCCCGTGGAAACTTTTGTGTATGCGGTGCAGAGGGATCCAGTTCGTGTCCAATTTGGCACTTTTGGCAAAGCAATGGTAAATTTGCCAAAAAGCTAATCATTCACTTTACCTGAAGCTAACTCTTTTCCTTCAAAAGATACTCTACAGCAACGCCCAAAAAGTCGACCCGGATCCCGCAGGCACCTTCGAACCCTGGGATCCCCCACGACACGTCTACCAAGTATGGACACAAGATAAACTAATCGCAAGTGAAAACTGGGGTTGTGAACCCGGTTCCAAACGTCAAGATTCTTGCGCCCCGAGTAGCAGTGGTACGACTTCGTCTTCAGCTTCGGGTACATCGACGACTAATACTGCGACTTCCACGACGTTGGGAACTGAGACTGTGCCTACTAGTACGGCAACCGGAACACCGCAGCAGCAGGATTTTAATTGTGATTGTAATGAGGGAGAGTGTTCGGAGGAGAGTATGCCGTGTTGTGCGGATGGGAGTTGTGAGTGTCATTGTGATGAGAATACTTGTGCGGATGAGGATCCGACGTGTTGTGCTAGTGGGACTTGTGCGCCTATGCCTGTTAAGCTGAGGTTTATGTGAGGAGGGATAGAGGGATGGGATTCAAAGGTAACAAATTGTGAAAGGGAGGCTGGGAATGGGGTTGTTTCAGAGGTATAATGTGCGTAATGTGTGCTGGCTACGGGATAGTCAGTTGCCTGGGCGTTAGAATATGGAGTTTGAGATTTTTTAATATCGTTTGTGCGTTTTAGAACTTTGTATTTGGTGTCATGCTCTGTCTTTGGAATCTTCGCCATGATCAATCAATCCCAGTGCCCAACATCCACCACCAACACAGCACTGCCGTCTACCAAACCCCACCCCTCAGTCCACCTCAACAAGACGCAACCTCATTCAAGCCACCCACACCCACATCAACGAAAAACCTCGAAAGCAATATCTGCGCATAAGATTTTGCCTGTCTATCTCAACGTCAGTACAATCACCTCTTCCATCCACTCTCCATACAACAAACATACCTATCAAGTCTCAGACTCGAAAGCCCGCCTCCCCCAAGCGATCGAGTGAGTACAAAATTAACAGCATAAACGCCTGGGACTTCGAATCTGGTTACTGTTCCTCCGGTGGCGATAAAATGGCTGAAGACTGAGTAGACGGCTGAGGGGGTTACTTGGTCTAGGACGTAGGGGTAGTAGGATGGTTTGCGGGCAATGATGGCGATGTTTGCTGTATCGCCTTTGTCGCCGGAGCGGCCTATTGCGATGTCATGGAGACGGACTTGGGTTTTTTTTGGGTGAAGTGTGAGTGGGATTCCTTGGTTGACTTGGATATGGGTAGCTGCAATTTCTGCTGGTTTGCAGCCTTCGGTGAGTAAAGGCACGAGGGTTGGGCGATTTGCGTCTCCGGTCTGAATTCGAGGAATAACTTTGTCTTTTCGGACTAGGATACTGCTTGCCACGAGATTTGGACTGGGCTTCGCTCTGCCGGATGTTAATAGGAAGATTCCCGGACAGCTGTTTGTGAGGAATGAGGCTGTTTCTTTGCTTAAAATGTCAAGGACCTCTCGCTTCTGGTGCTTTGCAGATACTCTTAATGCGATCTCTCTTCGCTCTGGGGCTTGAAAAGCTCTCCCAAGATGTGAATCATTTCCGATTAATATAATTGCCGAGTCTTCTGGCGTGATGGGTGGTATCCTCCCGGAAAACTGTCGTTCTGCCATAGTGTTGGTTCTATCGATGATGGCTCTACCCAGAGCTTTAGCTTTGCTTTCAGCTTCTTCTCCACAAACGAACATGTCAATTGAGATACGGAACCCCCTCTGTTCAACTGCGGTGCACTTAAGCCAGGGCGTCGGTGGCTTTCCTTTAACCCCTCGCACGACAACAACGTCAGGAGCATACTGCTCCAGATTTACGCCACTCATATCCACCACGACGTCTGGAAGGATATAATTCTCGGGATCCAAGACTTCGTAAAGCATCTGCTCGCACACACTGTTACGCGTTACAACTCCGCCGGTACATTTGGGCTTTGATATCGAGAATGAACCATCATGATTGAAAGTAAGCACGGGATACCCCATGTTAGACCATCCGCCATGAGGACTAAACGAGGCATGCTTCCAATCCGTAAGGTTACCTCCAGTAGCTTGAGCACCACACTCGATGACATGTCCGGCGAGAGAGGCGCTTGCAAGCTGGTCGAGATACCGTTGTTGCTCCGTCCCGTACGTCCAACCATATTCAAAGGCAAGTGGTCCTACCACCAGAGCGCTGTCAACACAACGTCCAGTTACAACGATATCCGCACCTTGCTTCAATGCTTCGGTAATGGGTTCTGCTCCAGTATACGCGTTCAAACTGAGTATCTTTTGGTCCTGCGATACCCCGATCTCCGCGGAACCTGCACCGCTCAAAGGATCAAATTTCTCGAAACATCCTTCTTGATGTAGCTTTTGATACTCTGGTATAAGATTATCACCATACACGGCCGCGATCTTGAGTCTTCCTTCAAGMCCCCGCCGCTTCAAGTGCTCTTCAATCGCATTCTTGAGCCCAACTGGATCGAGGCCGCCTGCATTTGTAATGATCTTTACTCCCTTGTTGAGGATCTTTGGTAAATAGGGGACAAGCACTAGATCTAAGAATTCTGAGATGTAGGAGTTTTTGGATTGGGCGCTGGATCGGGCGAGTAAGCCCATGGTTAACTCTTTATTTCGTTAAGTGTTAGATCTTCTATATGGTGGTTGAGGGAATAAAGCCTACCGGCTAGGTAATCAGCAACTACATAGTCGATTTCAAGTTCTTCTGTCTCTAGGAATTGGCCAATTGCAGAAGCGGAATCGCCCCAGAATGCACTTGTCGTGTGTGCCAAGTTAGCGTCGAGGAGAGAGGGTTGGAATTGGAGCACAAACCTGTAACATGCGATTTTAATCGGCTTCATTGTCTTGGAATTGCGGAAAATGAAAGGTTGCGTGATTACACTTCGTACTCTTGACTTATGCTCTTAGTTTTTATGTCCACCATGTAGGATCTCAACATGAGGACGCTGAGCAAAGGCTACCTAGAGCGAAGTGTAGAAAAAGTGGGGACGGTAGAACAAGCCGTGTTTGATAGCCGTGTTCAGCTGGGGAAAATATTCAGACTAGCCATGATAATTGCCCTCATCATCTGATGAGAGCCGTAGCATAGAGATATTAGGTACTGGGTTCATCGTCAAACATTTTACGTCTGTGGCTACTTCCCCTAGGAAAATAGGCTGCCTGTGATTTCGGACGCCGAAAGGTGTGCCCGCAATGTGTTATCGAGCCAAGGCTACTCGTTTAGGAACCAAGTCCAAGACTCAGCGAAGAATTTGATTTGCGCATTTTTTAAGGCGCGTTTTTGGTTGAATGCTGTAGCATTCCCTCGGTCATATTCCGCTTCGATCCGGGACAATTGCGCGGCGTTCGGTCCGCATCCGAGCCGACGATAGCAGTAATTAAAAATGGTCTTGAAAATCATTGGAAACCCTCTCGAGAATTGAACTATGTGAATAATTCTTTCGTTGCCTAAATTCAATCTCCAGAAGAAGCCTTTATCATGGCAGGTCAATTATCCTCCGCCCCCTTCGCCGAGCCACTATGGAGCACACGCCGCCACAGCCCATATTTCACCGACAAACACCACGAATTTAGAAAAGTGGTTAGGACATACGTTGACGAGCATATCCTGCCATTTTGTCAAGAATGGGAGGAAAAAGGCCAAATCCCTCCACATGTCAGTATTGCAGTCCAATCCATCCAAAGCCACTACCTCCCATCTAACACAAAGCACACACATAGGTAATCCAAGAATACGCCCAAAACGGCTTCATGGCAGCCTCAATCTTCCCACTCTCCGCTTCGTACATGTCCAACATTCAACTACCCGGAGGTATCGAACCCTCAGAATGGGACGAATTCTACGACCTAATATTCATGGACGAAATCGCGCGCTGCGGATACCTAGGCGTGATATTCGGTCTAGCATGCGGGAACATCATCGGTATACCGCCTGTGATCCGCTTCGGTACTGCTTCACAAAAGAAGAAATTCGTACCTGATGTTCTGCAAGGGAAGACTAGATTCTGTTTAGCGGTCACGGAACCAGATGCCGGCTCGGATGTTGCGGGGATTACGACGACGGCGGTTAGAAAGGGGGATTGTTATGTTGTTAATGGACAGAAGAAGTGGATTACTAATGGAATTTGGGCGGATTATTGTACTGCTGCTGTCAGGACAGGGGGTGAAGGACAGGGAGGCATTTCTGCACTTGTAATTCCGTTGAATGCCCCTGGAGTTACTTGTAGGAGACTTTATAATTCTGGGGTTTCTGCTAGTGGTAGGGCCGATCTCCCTTTTTTGGTTCTAGGAATTGGGTTTGTGTGACTCTGTGCTGATACGATATCCAGGGTCGACGTATATCGAATTCGACGATGTTGAAGTACCAGTGGAGAACCTGCTGGGAGAGGAAAACCAAGGGTTTCGGATTTTGATGTCAAGTATTTTTCTCCCTAGTTCACATCCTCGAGATAAACTTTTAAGTCGACTAATACCTTCATCTAGACTTCAATCACGAGCGTATATGGCTATCATGCACCGCCCTCCGCCTCGCTCGAGTCTGCATCGAAGACTCATACAACTACGCCTCAAAGCGTGAGACATTCGGCAAAGTCCTCCTCTCCAACCAAATTATTCGAGCAAAGTTGGCATCTGCTGGACGAGAAGTAGACTCAGCGCAGGCATACCTGGAACAACTTGTGTATATGCTTGGTAAGGCGATGCGCGATGGGGATGCGGAGCCTCCTGGGATTGGTGGACTGTTGGCGGGATCCAAAGTACTTTCGTGTCGTGTACTAGAGCGGGTGAATAGAGAGGCGCAGCAGATTATGGGTGGTGTGGGTTATTCGAAGGGTGGGAAGGGAGCGAGGGTGGAGCAGATTAGTCGCGATGTGAGGGTTATGGTGGTTGGGGGTGGGAGTGAGGAGATTTTGACGGATTTTGCCTTGGGACAGGAGGCCAAAGCTCTGGGGAAAGTGAAGCTATAGCTCGAATCTATATTATAGTACGTTTATTGTACTCTATATCTCCATAGAAGACATTTTTGAAGCAGTTAGTAAATGTGAAAGGATTGCAAAAGAGAAACTTGGTCAGAAGGTCACAATTCTCTAAAATATTGGATTGACTCGGTCTAAAGGTCTACAACTTTGACATCTTATACTCCGACTTGAGCAACTCATTTCCAATCTCCCTCAACGCTTCTTTCTGAATCTTTCCAGTCCCTGTAACTGGATATGCCTTGATTTTCTCGTCTAATCCAATCCAAAAGATGCGACTAGGGGCTTTGTGACGAGCAAGAACCTCTTGGACCCATGCCCTAAGCTCGTCGTGAGTGGGTTTCTGGTTTCCAGGACGTAGCTGTAAGAAAGCATTTACGGATTCCCCATACTTTTCGTCTTTCAGACCGACGATACTTGCTGTGCTGAGTGCTGAGTGTTGTAGGAGTCTCTCTTCGATTTCGAGGGGGTATATGTTCTCTCCTCCTGCGTCGGTCATAAAAGGTCAGAGACTGAATCGAAAGCCGTGTGAATGTACTTGCCTCTGATGATAATGTCCTTGATTCTCCCCGTAATTCGCAAGTATCCATCCTCATCAATAGTCCCCTCGTCACCAGTGTGCATCCACAGAATACCCTCGGCATCCTTGACCATCGCCTCAGCCGTCTTGACTGGGTTGTTGAAGTAGCCCTGCTGGAGCAACCAACCCGCAACGCAGACCTCGCCTCTGGCTCCCCGTGGCACGATGCGATTTTCCGCGTCTACTATCTTCGCTGTGACATGAGGGAAAACTCGTCCGACGGTCTCTAGTTTTTGCTCTGGCGTGTCGCCGAATTCAGTCATGAAACTTGCCGGGGATGTCTCTGTCATGCCTTCACAGCTGTCAGTCCCATTCTCCCATTCATTCCAGATTCGTGTGGGCATTTACCGTATGTGATGGCGATATGTTCATAACCCAGCCGTTGTTGCAATTCAACAAGAAGGGCTGGTGGCTGTTTTGTCCCTGCCGCAATCCCTTTCTTGATTGTCTTCACCTTACGCCCAGATCTCTCGAGCTCTTGCAAGATTGCTGTGAACATTGTGGGTACGCCGTGGAGAACTGTGGCCCCCTCACGAATGAGCATGTCACATACAGCCGCGGGTTCGAAATCGCGGGCGGCAAATATGATGGATGCGCCATGAGTGATTGCGGCCATGAGGCCTGCAACGAGGCCGAAGCAGTGGAATAGTGGTGGACCGCAGGAAACAACGTCGCTTGGTTTAAGTCGCAGGTAATGGCCGATGTAGAAGCCGTTATTGGTGATATTGCTGTAATGCAGGTTTAGATTAATGGCTAATTCGAGGGACGTCTCCTTACAAGTGGGTGAGCATGGCTGCTTTTGGAGAGCCGGTTGTTCCACTGGTGAATTGTATGTTAGCTATTGAGTGTACATCTACGCTCTTCTCCATAACGTCTAGGTCTTTCTCTTGTATGGAACTACCAGCAGACATCACAAGATCCCATGTCGATAGAGGTTGAGTCGAAACTTTATCCCAACGTGTCATGACAACATGTTTGATGCCCATCCTGTCTTTACTTAATCGTTCAAGGATAGGTTCGGTTGCTCGGCGATCGACAACATCTGACAGGAAGAATGCACACGGTTCTACGCAAATTCAAATATAAGATAAGGCCCGTACAAAAAAAAGGATATGAGAAGGGACACGGCGGGTACATACGGGTATGTTGAAGTGCTCGGACACACTCTGCAACAGTGTATGTCTTATTCACGATGACAAGACACGCTCCAACACGTGCCGCAGCAAAGAAAAGCTCAATGAAGCGCTCATCATCCCCAGAAAGAATGGCGATGCGATCACCCTTTCCGATGCCCAGTGCTATCAGACCTCTAGCAAGACGTTTGGTACGTTCAGCTAGGTCTCTGTAACTGAGGCGTGCTCCACTCCATCCGATTATCACAGCATCCTTCGAGCCATAAGTTTTTGCTTGTTTATCAATGAGTTGGCCGAGTGTGCTGTGGAAAAGTTTGGGTTCACTAGAGCCCTGTACTATTGAGAGTTTGGGGTCTAGGACAGGCATGGTTCGAGGCTCAGGAAAGACGGATGAATTGCTAGAAATACAGAATTCGTGCTTGTAAATTACAATGACAACAGCATCCCGTACAACTGTTCTTAGGATGTTATCTAACTATGCTCTTCACAAGGATTGGGTAATCCATCATCCAGGGAGGCTTGTGCAAGGGTTCTGCGAGGCCGGCGAACGGCCCGCGTTGGACGGCAGTGTCACCGCAACATATCCGGGCATGCGACGTTGGCTTCACGGCAAACAAAGATTTCGAAAATCTAGACACGCATGCTCAATGACGCTGGAAAGTCGTTTCTGTACTGCTGGACTGCTGCATTGCAAGTTAGCGTTTACTAAATATTACGACTTTCTCTATCACTATGCCATTCCCACCATCGCTTCCACCAGCACTAAGCGACACAAAGAGCTGCATACTATCTTTCCCATCGCCAGGAGTACTTCTCGTTCTAATCAATAGAACGAAACAGTTGAACAGCCTTACTGTAGCAGCAAGTTACGAACTCGATTCCGTATTCCAATGGTTCGACCGTGAACCCAGTCTTCGAGTTGCAATTATCAGCGGAGCAGGAAGAGCGTTCTGTGTAGGTGCAGATTTAAAAGGTATGCAAATTATAGATATGGCATAGTCTCTAGGTCTTTTGATTGATATGGTTCGTCTAGAATGGATGGCCAATAACAAAAACGGCATCCCGATGGACCTCCCCAACAATGGCTTCGGCGGCATCTCACTTAGACATGGGAAGAAGCCGGTGATTGCGGCTGTCAATGGACCTGCATACGGAGGAGGCTGTGAGATGGCTGTCAACTGCGACATGGTGGTTGCTTCTCCGTCCGCAACGTTTGCATTGACTGAAGTCAAGCGCGGAGTCACACCGTTTGGCGGCGCTCTCCCTCGGCTTATGAAAATTGTCGGCAGGCAAAGAGCGACAGAGATGGCTTTGACGGGAAGAACTGTCACAGCCATGGAAATGAAGGAATGGGGCATATGTAATGATGTGGTGGAAGATCCTGTTGGTAGAGCAGTTGAGCTTGCTGCTGCTATTGCTGGCAACAGCCCAGATGCTGTGATAGTGACAAGACAAGGCCTTCAGATGGGCTGGGACGGTATGAGCACTGCGGATGCAAGTCGATTGTTTCTCGATGGTTGGTCGAAACGCATATATGATAGCCCTAACATGCAGGAGGGTTTGGATGCTTTTGCTGCGAAGCGTGAGCCACGGTGGAAAGATAGCAAACTGTAGCCCATGGCCACGGCCAATTTCCGTCAACTTTGGAAATAGAAAGGGCATCACCTCAAAATCCACTGAAGGAACTCAGATGCGAAGTCTCCATTCCAGGCCGACCAGTCCAAGTCCGGATGCTATACTAAAAATAAAATTAAACCCCCAAAAGTGCAGAATTGGCTTCAAATTAAGTGCCTCGAACGCTATCAATGCTAGAAATATCAGATCTCTCAAATGTCTGGGCCATGTTAAAAAAGAATCGGCTGGACTTGGCTGTTTCGAACCCATGATAGGCGACGAGCGCCGCCATCGGCCTTGTTCCCGCTGTGGGGTCAGCAGCCACAACACATTTACAAGATCAAGGGTCCGCACTTCGGCACCGTTCAGCCTACTATTTCCATCACTTAAGACGCTGATACTGCTTACTGCATCTAAAAACCGTAATCACCCAGTCGTGAAGTCAGTTCCATTAGCAACAACACCCAACAAACGTGATTCTGAGGGCCGACCTCAAGCCTCGGCTATCACGACAATGGCGGAACCTGGCGTCGGCTTCCAATTCCCTACCCGCAAAGTGTCATGGCTGAAGCGCGACGTCTTATTATTCAATATCAGCATTGGGTGTAAAGCAGATGAACCTCAATATGTCTATGTATGATGCTCAAAACCCTTCCCAGGCCTCATTACTAACAATGAATCGATGCAGGAAGGCCACAGCAACTTTTCAGCATTCCCGACATTGCCTCTCGGTCTAGGTATTGCATGGTCTCAAAGTCTCGAAGTCTTCCACTGATTAGACAGTTTTCAAACTCAACACTCAGGAAGTCATAGACTTTTATGCTACTCAAGGAGCTGTCAAGATACCTGGGGTTCCCGAACTGGATCCGAAGCGCCTCGTAGATGGAGATCGCACGCTCCAGATACTCAAAGCACTTCCTACGACCTCTGAGGGACGGAGCTTTGAATTTCGTTCCAAAGTTCTGGGAGTCTATGATAAAGGGAATGCTGGAACCGTTGTTAGGTCTGAAGATGTCCTAGTCGATGCTATATCCGGAGAAACCTATGCTCGTAATATAGGAAGCCTGTTTTACGTAGGGCAGGGTAATTGGGGTGGTCCAAGAGGCCCTCCATCACAGAAGTGCCCTCCACCCCAAGGACGACCGGCAGATTTAATCTTTGATATTCACGTCGACAAGCAGGCTGCACATCTTTACCGGTACGTTATAGACAAACGCAGATCTGGTTATTCGTGGTTTCTAACGAAAATTACTCAGGCTCAACGGAGACTACAATCCCCTGCATGCTACACCGGAATTTGGGAACAAGATGGGCTATGGAGGAATCATCATGCACGGTGTCTTTGCATACAACAACATAGCACACGAGTTTGTTAGAGAGATAGGAGGGGGAGATCCGGAAAGCCTGCGTGAGATTTCTGCAAAATTTGCCGGACCAGTGAAACCAGGCGATCACGTGCGGGTCGAGCTGTGGAAAATGGAAAAGCTTGGGGACGGATGGACGGATTTTCGGTGGACAGCTCAGGTCGTACAAACGGGTAAAGCATGTCTTACTGACGGTCGTGCTCAGATCAGGGTCAAGAGTCCGTCTAGTAAAATATGATAAACTTCAGTGCCTGGTCACGGCAATACTTAGCACAGAACCTCTTCAGAGGACACCCTCACTATCTGTAAATCCATTATCATAAATAAATTGGATGGACCACAAGACATTTACTCCAAGATTTGCACAGATCCCGATTTCTAATTCCGTGTGGTCGCACAGGCCAGAAAGGCGGGATCGCGGCTTTACATAGCCGTCCAGGAGGAACGCCCTGGCGCGATCACTTCGACACATCCCCAACAGTGTGGAGAGTCTGCGGGGCTCCACATTCTTGTATATGGTCTAGACCACATCTTTACTTCATATACAAGCCATAATCAGCATATATTCAAGTGTTTGTGCTCAAGTCAAAAGCGAAAGGCCCACTCGTCTCGCGCAAGGGTTAGCAGAGCATTCCATTACATCACATTGCACTGCCATCCAAATCATATCGAAATGGAAAGGTCCGATAAGACAGTTGAGCTTAATGCTCTATCACATCTCGAAGACCTATCTGGCTCTGGTTTCGAAGCAACTGAACAATCTGTAACTCATCCCCACTCCCACAATACCAATTCTTAGAAAGTGTCATAACTAACCCTCCACCCCAGACTCTCCAATTCAGCCCCGAAGAAACCAAAAAAATCCTTCAAAGAATAGACATCCACCTCCTCCCTCTTCTAACCGTTCTTTACGTCTTGTCATTCATGGATCGAAGTAACATCGGAAATGCCCGAGTTGCTGGCATGAATGCAGATCTGGGGCTCACGGGGCCACAGTATAATATCGCTTTGACAGTGTTCTTTTTTCCGTACGGCTTGTTCGAAGTACCAAGTAATGTTGTGCTTAAAATTATGCGGCCGTCGCGTTGGATTGGGATTTTAGTTGTGGCATGGGGGACGGTAAGCAGTACCCAGAATCTGACGTAGAGTACGCATTGCTGATCTCGTTCCTGGTTTGTAGGTGCTCACTCTTCAAGGAATCGTTAGGAACTATCACGGTCTTGTCATCACTCGTGTGTTCTTGGGGGTGACTGAAGCCGGGTTCTTCCCCGCTTCTACTTATCTCCTGACTACCTGGTATTGCCGATGGGAATACCAAACACGCGTAGCTATTTTCTTCTCGGCTGCATCACTTGCGGGAAGTTTCTCAGGGCTTCTAGCATACGCTATCCAGCATATGGAGGGCGTTGCAGGTCTTGGTGGATGGCGTTGGATCTTCATCTTGGAAGGTATTCTGACCGTAGTAATTGGCGTTTTTGTTCCTTGGCTGCTACCGGATTCCCCAGAGACTGCCAAGTTTCTTTCTCCACGCGAGAGAGAGTTTATAATTCGGCGACTCCAACATGATGCAGGGACTTCTTCTGGTGAGGTCGCTACTAACGAAAGGTTTCAGTGGAGATACCTTAAAGAAGCTCTTCTCGACTACAAAATCTACCTCGGTATTGTTATGTATTGGGGAAACAGGTATGGCTTCCTCAGGATACTCTTTCGTTGGTAATATGGACTAAATCTCTATTGTAGTATATGCATCTACGCATTCAGCTTCGCCGCCCCTACCATCATTCGCCAACTAGGATACTCAGCCGCCAACGCCCAGCTCCTCACAATCCCCATATATTTCCTCAGTGCATGCGTAACGTATGGCTTCGCACGATTGGCAGATAAACGCCACACGCGCTGGCCATTCATCATCGTACCTTTCTGCATCTCTGGCATTGGGTTCATCGCACTTCTTTCCATTCCTCATCCCAAACTACCAGGATTGACATACGCATTCTTATTTTTCATCCCTGCAGGCTTATATCCGGCTGTTATAGGCTGCATTTCTTGGACAGGCAATAACCTAGCACCGTCCTGGAAGCGTGCTATCGGAATGGGCTTGTTGATGACAGTGGGTAACTTGGGTGGTGCGATCGGAGCAAACATCTTTCTCGATAGTCAAGCGCCATCGTATGGATTAGGTTATGGACTTTCGTTGGCTGTGGATGTTGCTGGGATTATTGCTGCTCTCGTTTTGAGATTCATTCTTCGACGTGTAAATGCGAAGAGAGATGCCATGTCGGAAGAGGAGATTAGATCAAGGTATAGTGATGGTAAGTATAAAGGTTCGGTCAAGGAGTTGATTACGTTGCTGACTTTGAACCAGATGAGCTGCTTTCTATGGGTGACAAGTCTCCATTGTTTAGATATGTTTCTTAGGGTAGAGGCCGGTAGGATGGTGAAATTGGCAGCGTGCATGGATGAAGGACACGGCGGATGTAGGATATTATTCACTCCCTAGTCAACACAAGGATTTATTTATATGTCGTAGTTTACAATGGCAATTGACATCAAGAACTCGCTCATGCACGTAAACGTGTGTTGGACTTATTAATGTTACTAGTTTGAAACCCACAGACGCAGGTATTCGATCGATCCAAAGCCAATTGGATCCCTATACGCTCCACTCAGCGCCTCAAAGTCAGTATGCGGCAGAGACAAGGTCCAAGTCAATCCATCCATGCTACCATACACTAGAAGAGAGCTCAACAATCGTGTTAACCTTACATCATGGATTCAGAAGATTGTTGATTGTCACATAATACTCATTCCAAATGATCACAAATGGATAATATGTACATACATACATCCAAATACCGAGAAACGACACGCCCAAAAATCAAACTAGCTCAAAGTGCACAACACAGTCCCCTCATCAACCGCATCACCCTCCTTGATACTTGTTTCGAACTTGCCATCTCGCCCTGCAGATATCGTAATTTCCATTTTCATGCTCTCAACAATCATGACCACCTCTCCCATCTTCACCATATCATCATTCTTTTTGAGTACACGCAGAACCTTACACGGCATAGGTGCATTTATAGTCTTAGAACCCGATTCGCCACCCTCGGCGATGGCATGTCGTAGGCTCTCAAAGTAGGATAGAGTAGAGTAGCAATGATACTCCACAGGCGCACCGAGGATTGAAGAATGTATGCAGATTTTGGTCGATTCGCCTTCGTCGGACTCGTGGTTGTGGTTCGCTGAGGCGATGTGCGCGAGGATTGTTTCGCCTTCTATGGAGAGTTTGAAAGTACCCGTCGTCCAGCCATTCTCATTCTTATTAGATTTGATAAGGCTATGAACTTTTACATCAAGTACTTTTTCCCCTTCCAGACTACCTCTCCGGATTGATGCACTCAACGAATTGTACGATCTGGATACCGGGTCCGGTTTGGGGGCACCCTCGTCTTTTTGAGTTTCTACTTCCGATATTTCAAGGGCTGCGACCCGAGCAGTATACCCAGCGGAAGGCATCCGAGGCTCAGAGTCCCAGAAACACACATGAGGATTGATATCGCGACCCAATTTGGCATCGTATGTGGTAATAATATCGCATGGCACGTTCACCTTGTCAAACCTCTGATTGCGGAACCCTCGGCGAATGCTCTTGAATACCGGGCGCTCTTGACTCGTATCCCATTTTTCCCGGACTTTGCGGAGGAATAGGGAAGGGATGACGGACAAGGATGCAGGAGATAGTGTAAGGGATTCTATATGAGGATTCTTGAGGAGTTCGTCTAAATTGTCAGCAATGAAGGAAGTCGTATAATCCGGCGTTTGGAAAGCCTTATGCGAAAGACATGACTGTAAGAAGAGCTGATTCGTTGTTGGACCAATACACGCGGTTGCTGCCAGTGTCTTGATCATTTTGCTGATGGCCATGGACCGGTTTGGAGCCCAGACTACAATCTTAGCAACCATGGAGTCGAAGAATATCGATATTCGAGATCCATCACTGAGCGCTGTCTCGAATCGTATATTGTCTCGAGAATCTGGCGACGAGGGGGTCCAGAGACGTACCACGCCGTGTTGCGGAGCGAAATCACGGATGGGGTCCTCGGCACAGAGTCGACATTCGATAGAGTGGCCTCTCTGGGGAATAGTAGAGAGCTTAGGGACACTGTCTAGCCGTCCCTTGGAAGCTACGAAAATCTGAAGCGAGACGATATCGAGCCCAGTGCATTCCTCGGTGATGGGATGCTCGACCTGTAAACGAGCATTCACTTCCAAGAAGTAAAACTTTCCGGTCGCGATATCAACAATAAACTCGACCGTTCCTGCGCTTTCGTACTCGAGCAACTTGCCAACACGTACAGCTGCTGCACACATTTCCTCTCTTTGTTCCTGCGTGAGCCACGTGCATGGGCTCTCCTCGATGACCTTCTGGTGTCTGCGCTGGACGGAACAGTCACGCTCCCAGAGCGATAATACAGTGCCATAGCTGTCGCCCAGTATCTGCACTTCGACGTGTTTACCCGCTTCTATGTACTTCTCCAGTATACACTCGTTTGATCCAAAGGAGCGTTGGGCTTCGGACCTGGCACGTTCGAGTTCCGTGGCGAATGCTGACGGTTCGTAGACAATGCGCATACCTTTGCCTCCACCTCCAGCAGATGCCTTGATCATAACTGGATAGCCAATTGTCTCTGCATGCTTCTTTAACTCGACTATATCCAGATCTTCCCCCGCAGAGCCGGTCCATCCAGGAATCAGGGGAATGCTAGGCTCATGTTTAGCCAGGTATTCTTTTGCTTCGCGCTTATCCCCCAGAGTCGACATGGCATCAGAACTAGGCCCAATGAATATGATTCCTGCATCTCGAACTGCCTTCGCAAATTGTGAGTTCTCACTCAGATACCCGTAGCCAGGATGGATAGCGTCAACACGGTTACGCTTCGCAATGCTAATGAGAAGCTCGATATTCAGAAATGGATTTCCGGGAGTTTGATCCATGGATCCAAGGCATATAGACTCATCAGCATCGGAAATATGTCTTGAGGTATCATCTCTACGATAATGAATGTAAGTTAGTGATGTTCAAATTGTGGATTGAGGACCTTACTCCTCGGCGTATACTGCGATGCTCGTTATGTCCAGCAATCGACATGTCTTGATTATACGGCAGGCAATTTCACCTCTATTTGCGATAAGAACTCGATTTATTAGCCGGGTGCCGTCCTCTCGAAGTGGCATTGGAGCTGTCCACAATGGCTCGTGGATCGACTGCTGTATTTTGTCCATTGTGGATTGTTCTGAAGACAGAATTCTGAATGCTTCAATTTGCAGATGCGGTGCATCAGGTATCATCAGGTATCAATGAACCTAAAGCGTCCGATGACATTTCAGCTTGATCACCACAAGGCGAATATGGACTGCTCTTGTCCGTTTGGTAACCGTGTACGCCGTCCCCACTTTTCCTCTCGCGGGGAAGACTACCCGGCAAACAAATTAGGAGAAGGCAACATCAGAACTTGTAACTCAGCCATTATCATTCACATATATCATTACTGATTAGCCTTATTTCTTGACTACATCAAAATACCACAACATGACATCATCACAAAGGCTACAGTGGCAATCTGTCCAGCAAAATGAACACATCGACATCCAACGCTCTGGAGGCAACCTCAAAATAATTCTCAAACGACCTAAAAATGGCAACGCCCTAACAACAAATATGGTCGCACAGATAACCTCGTGCTTCCAACGCGCAAGCGAAGACAAGTCAATCCTACGAATCATCATCACCGCCCAAGGCAAGTTCTTCTGCACGGGCATGGACCTGGGAAAATCCAGCACAGCTGTTGGAAAGACTGAGAGCGCGTCTTCGGAGGAGTTTCGCAAATTCACTGAGCTATTTGAAACGATTGAGAAATCACCAAAGGTTACGATCGCTTGCATCAATGGACCGTGTTTTGCGGGTGGTATCGGTCTCGCTTTCGCTTGTGATATTCGCTTTGCTGTGTGCAAGGCGAGTGTCACTCTCAGCGAAGTGAAACTAGGACTCTGTCCAGCGATAATATCAAAGTATCTTTTGAGAGAATGGGGGATTGCGTTTACGCGTGAGGCAATGCTTTCTGGGCGAACGATATCTATTGAGGAATTGAGGAATATGGGTGCCGTGCATGGGTTGGCGGATGATCTAAATGGTCTGGATGAATTGCTTGACACGTACTTGATTGGACTGCGAAAGTGTGCTCCGGGTGCCTCTACAATGTGTAAAGATGTGGTACGAGCTGGGTCGTTACACTCTGGACTGCAAGGACAAGATACGGTGATTGAACAAACGTTTAGAAGGATGATGGCACCTGGTGCTGAGTCCTCTGTCGGGCTTCGCAATTTTCACGCAAAGAAAACATATGTAGATTGGGATAGCTCAGATACAATGTCGTCTAAGTTGTGAATCCGTCAGGGAGCATAGCATTCAGTTGCAAAGAAATAAGCACATTGATTCTATTGTGATGACATACCAGCCCTCGTACAGTCGTACTCGGGCCTGATTGTCGTCGCGTCATAAAGAACGATCTAGTCAAAATAGTCACAGCTAGAAATTTTCTACATACAATGAAATGTGCATATCGAATTGATTTGCAGTTTTCCCTTAATGATACCGCTTTATCCGCGAAGACCGGATCCCAAGACTTGCATGGTGGGGTGTCGATGCTCTCACCCATCGAGCACGGTATCACGGCTAAAGATGCCGCGCCTCTACCGCGGTCCCTACAAACAATCCTACATTTGCTACAGCATGCATCGACAAGCTCATCAGAACGTGATATTGGGTTCTAGTCATATCCCAGCATCCAAATCCTGTATTTCCGCATTCTCGAAATGGCCGGTATAGTCCCTTATCCTGTCGGCGTAGCAAAACTTGACCTGCGGCAATCTCTATTCAAGGACAACTTCAAGTCCTGGGAGCCGGTTTTGAAGAGATTCGAAACGGCATTGGATTGGGTCAGCTCTGAGGGTGATGATAGGTCCCAACGTCTCCATCATGAACGTGGGCAGTTATTAGGTTCGTCAGCGCAGACATTTCCTTGAACTGCCCAAGAATCTCGTAGCTAATTACTTGGTATATTGCATAGCTAGAGATCGGATCGCGTTACTTCTAGATCATGATTCTCCGTTCTTGGAACTCGCTCCGTTTGCCGGGTTCGAATTAGATTCGACTCCGTGTGCGAGTTTGATTGCTGGTATTGGAAAGATCAGGTAAGTTTGGCTGATTTTGTTGACATTCGAGTCTTATGACAATAGTGGGCAAGCATGTATGATCTTGTCACATATCCCATCTATTAAAGGGGGCTCATGGAATGAGTATACCAGTGAGTTGAGTCAAGCGTCGTCCCCGCGCAACCTATCTCCTGGCAGGTTAACAATGTATAAGTTTTGAAGCATAATAGAGTTACACAAATTGCGACTGAGAATGGCCTTCCAATCATTGGATTAGCGCAAGCTGTGAGTTATCCCATATCTTATATTTCAATGGTGTCCTAACGTAGTTGTGTCGATAGGCTGGAGCGTATTTACCACAGCAATTCCGCGTCTTCCATCGAGCAGGTGAAATGTTCCGCGATCTGTCACGCCGAAGCCAGAAAGGTATTCCATCGTGTAGCGTTGTGTTCGGTTCATCCACTGCCGGTGGCGCATATCTTCCTGGGCTTTCTGACTACACGATATTTGTGAAGAAACAAGCTCAGGTGTTTCTCGGAGGTCCGCCGCTCGTGAAGATGGCAACTGGCGAGGTTGTGGATGCGGAAACATTGGGTGGCGCTGATATGCATGCGTCTGTTACTGGGCTGGCGGATCAAATCGCGACCGACGAGTATGTTTGTCCCTCTTCTTGAAAATTTTGTAGAATGTGCTAATCGCGTAGATTCGATGCCATTCGAAAGGCACGCGAATGGGTCAGATCACTACAGCCACGAATGATCCCAGCTACCGTCAGAAGTGACCCCTTACCGCCGAGATATCCACCCGACGATTTACTTTCCCTCGTGAATCCAGATATCAGGAAACCGTTTGATATGGGAGAAGTTGTTTTGAGATTGGTGGATGATTCTCGAATCGCCGTGTTTAAGCCCACTTTTGGGAAGAACCTTCTCACATGCTGGGCAGAGATACATGGTGGGTCATTTGCATTGAATCAGCGGCGTGTTCTTATATCCCTCCAGGTTTTCATGTGGGCTTGATCGGGAACCAGACACCTGTCATTCACCCCGATGAAGCATCAAAAGGCGCGCAATTCATCCGGCTCTGCAATCAAAGGTAAGATGCTCAAGTCAAATCTATAAAATCCTCTAACCAAATCCCAGGAATATTCCGATAATCTACCTCCACAACGTCACCGGCTTCATGGTTGGTTCTAAAGCCGAGCGCGAAGCCATCATTAAGAAGGGCGCTCAGTTCGTATCAGCCGTGAGTTGCTCCACAGTACCACAAATTTCAGTTATACTAGGGTCATCATACGGTGCTGGGAATTACGCCATGTGTGGAAGAGCATATCAACCACGTTTCATGTTTACTTGGCCTTCAGGGCGATGCAGTGTTATGGGTCCTGATCAATTGGCCGGTGTCATGGACATTGTGCAAACAGGAAGTGCGGCGAAGAAAGGGAAGACATCAACGGCGGCCGAGACATCTAAACGAGAAGCTGGCGTTGAGAAGTTTCGACAGAAGGTCGAGCAGGAAAGTCAGGCGTACTATACAAGCGCACATCTTCTTGATGATGGTGTCATTGATCCTAGGGATACGAGAGATATTTTAGGTATATGTTTGAATGTGGCACATCTGGATCCTATTAAGGGAACGGACACTCAGCAGGGACTTGCACGTTTGTAATCTATCTGTAGTTAAGATCGGAGCAGTTGGGAGGACAATGATGTACGGCATGCAGTTTACAAGCAAGTTTTGACCTCTAGGCACAAATCGTAGGGGAGGAATGACAATATCGTAGGATTCTTGTATCTTGGTGCCCATAAATGACACCCTCGCATCATACGCAATTGCCAGAAACAGAGAGATGCATTGAACCATTCACCTTATTTAGCTACCAACGATGGACCTTTCATCCCGCAAAATTCACATCACCCATCCCCTCGAAATTATCCAAATCAATCAAATCAACATGTTGCATCCCCCCAAAATCCGTAGCAGGAAAATCAAACAATTGGCTTGGAGAGAATTCAAATTCAAGGGTAGACAAAGCACCTTCAATCCGAGGGCTTGTAGGACGCGTTGGAGTGGAGAGAGTGGCGTAGTCAACGCTCTGCCACATTACGTCGACGTTAGGTGATCGGTCTTGTGAAGTGGAGTTGGTGAGGAAGGCGAGGTTTTTTAATTGTCGGAAGCGTGATAGTCTTGTAGCCTAGGTGATTTTATTAGGAAGATCTTTGAGAATGGAATGAGGGGGTCCTGGTGTTTTTTGGGCTGTGTCGATATGCTTACCATTAGTGTTGCGTGACTCCAGTACCGCGAGAGATCGTGTAGAAACTCCAGGGCAGAGTTGAAATGTAGATTAGCCTCTTCTTTGATCGTCAAATTGTCATCGCTTAGTGAAAGTGCGTGAATGGTCCCGGCAATCATAGCGCAATACCCATACAGGGACGGGAGCATAAGGATGTTGCGATTCCTTAGATCTTTAAGCATCGTCAAGCTCTTTGCGTGGGTTCGACATGTTTCCCAGGCCGTCTTGGCGAAACTCAATGGTGCTTTTTGATTTAGATGTTGAAGACGTTGTTGGAGTAAGAAGGGGTGATGGAGAAGGCAGTGCGCTAGATGGAATAATGCAGTTGCGTAGACAAAGGAACTTGTATTATGTGAATCGGCGGCGGCATCTGTCAGAGAGCTGCGATTTGCAGATTCTCCTGATGGATCTCCCAGGTCGAAATGCACTTCCAATTGTAGAAGTAATGCGGATATGGATGTATATGGAGATGAGGAGGACCATGGTGCACCAAGCTCCGAGTAACGACTCTCGTGTAAAGCATATTCCGACGCGCGATTCAGCGCGGAAGCCATAACAGGAATGAGAGCCAAGGAACAGCACTTCTCGACGGCATTCTCATCGAGCTGCTCCCCGATGAAGCAATGCAGAGTCGGACATTCCTCTTCAATTCCCTCTCTAAACGCGAGTTCAGAGCACGGGAGTTGGATGCGGCATATCTCATCACGTAGAATGGGTGACCGCTCTCGTGATAGTGATATAAGGCGATCTTGAAGATACACAGACCAGAACGTCCTCTTTCGCTCTTCGCGGAAGATGGGATCGAGTTTAGTCCTGGGCTCTGCATGGAGGCGTGAATGTAGAGCGACCCGAAGAGCAAACCCCAATTTCATATACGCAGAAGTGCAGTATCCGGCTGTATCTTGGTCAGGTCATTTTCAACGTTGTCACTGGATTTGACATACCTGGGTGCTCGATATTGACAAGAAGGACTATTGTCTGAATGACGGCAACGGCTTCTTCGTCATTTGCTGCACCATCCCAAGGTAATTTAAGACAATTCCAAGACAGCTTCACAAGAGAGTGCGGGTCTTTAGGGGTACTCCCGTGCAAGTCAGGTAGTGTCGAGAAACGCTGGGCCGCAGCTAGAAGTGCCCACGTTAGATGGGTTGGAAGTTGGCCATTTGTAAGTCGCCGACGGAGAGTAGCCTCGTGGAATAGAGAGTATGGTTGGTTGTGGCAGAAGCGAAAATACACATCAGCAGCAAAGAGAAGTGTATGCACTGGCGGGAGAAATGGTTCTACTGATGTAGTTGGGCGTACTTGAGTGACACCGTTCGTAATGTCACTGTCATGAATCAAGCTACCATTTCGAGCTTGGATTTGGGGTGAGGGTTCAGGCTGTGGTTGAGCATTTCTTGATAGTGATGCAAGAAGAGGCATCATCCTAATGCTCCCAATGAGCCATCTTGTACAGGTCAGATAATCTATTTTTGCTCACTCACCCTTCGAGAACGCCTTCAATTCGTTCAAGTCGATTATCCAAAACCGAAACCCTGGCTTTGAGATCGTCCTAGGAATAAATATCAGCAACACCAGCGTCTTTATACAGACACAAAACTAGAACACGTACTGCAACTGAACCCAAAACATCCTCATCTGAATTTTGCTGCGTAAATGACGCTCTTCTATTACTCCTCCCATCCTCTGTATATACGCAGGTTTGAGATAGTCTGCTACAGAACGTACACACCGGCTTCTCACCACCGCACCGGACCTTCTTCCTTCTTTTCAATTTGCATAAGCGTTAGCGCAGTAACGAGATACAAGAGCGGAAGCTTGACTGAAATATCTAGTACCTGCAATTGAGGCAAGCTTGTCTTATCCGCTTTCGTCGATTCTCTGGCCCGTCAGAGTCTCCTGCTGACTCCGACATGGTGGTCTTATATGGAACGGAAATTTTTAATGGAACGTATTAATAAGAACACGATGCAGGGATTGCTAATCGTTCCTTCATGTCGATGTATGTTGGACGAAAGGAAGTGTGCCCGTTTAGCGTGAGGAGTAAGCACGAAAAGTATTGGTCCGTATTTTAGCTACACCTCGGCTAAATCTGAAGCTAGAGAGCAATTGTGCACGCTAGAAGCTATTTAGTCTGATTTCAAAGACATGATATAGCTGGTAAGTTAAAGACGCGGAATTTCGGCGGGCATTTGAGTGCTACAACCTGTGCTATTTTGAGGAGATCCAATAGATGAAAATTTTGGATAGAATTGACAATTCCTCATCGCATGATAAATAAGAGACACGACTGCTGCGATGGTATTTTCCCTTAAAGAGGCGAGGAGGTTCATGGTGTTACTGAAAATTGGATGACAGAAGGATTCTTCATTCGCGTCATGCGTTAAGTAGACTAGGCTTCAAAGAACCTATTTTTTTTTTTTGTTAATGCTATAGTCAATACTCTAACCGTGCAGTACGACAGCTTTACTCGATCTAACTGTAGGCGTGCAATCACGAACCCAATCCAGACATAAAGATTGCAATGATCATGTCGCGAGTCGGGACTACGTGCCTCATGTTTTTGGGAAAACTCGAGAATTTAGGTGAGGATAAGTTCATTCCACGATGAAGTTCGTAGTCGTTTGCGCCATTCTACTTCCATATCCCACGCGCGGTCCGGACAGAGCTCTCTTATCAATAAACTCGCATTCCGCTGATTGCCGATGCCGACTTGCCGTGCCAAAGTGTCCATCCTCCGAATTGCAGTGAGTCTTTGGTGTGGGACATCAGTCTCGCAAGCGATGATGAAAAGGACTGGTAGCAAACCCGAGCCAACCTCGCCATCTGACGGAACTGCTTCTGCTGCATCTATGCAAGTTCGAAGGGCTTCGTCTTTGGAGGTAGGTAGCATTTGTCGAAGATGATCCCAGTAGGGTTTTGGGAAATATGTTGCATGCTGTTGAGAGAGACCATTGATGACTGAATGTAAACACACGATTATACAACTTTCAAAGGCGTCTGCGACCCTTTCGAGTCCTTCTATCGTACTCGATGGCATGTTTTCTGGTATTGTGAATGACTGCAATGTCCAGTTCTTGCGGCCAAGTAAGAGCAATCTAGAGATATCGGGTCAGATAGGGCCTTTCGGCAATGAGTTAGCAAAGGCGCACTTACATTGTCTCGATTTTCATTTCAAGAATTGAGCCATCGCAATCATCCAATGGGTTCCAGCTTTGCAGGGTCATGACTTGATACAATAGGAGAATCAAAATTTGTGAGCAACCCATGTATAAGTCAATCTGATTCGGTGGAGACTCGATAAGATTTAAGATAAGAGGATTCTCTTTGCGAGCTTGGAACGGTCGTTGAGACGGATCTTCAGTAAGGCTAGCGATGCATTTGTGATAAATGATGCTACACGAAAGTAAGCAGTGAACTCTCTAAGTGGAAGATTTTGAGAGATCTAGATGGACAGGGGAGTAGGAGCGTCGAGGGAGACCTACAAGCTTTGGGCATATCGCAACAGCTCTGACGTGCTACCCTGAGCTCTAGAATGCAAACAATGGTAAAGAGATTCAATGCCACCGAGATGAGATCTCCAAGACTTTACACCGTCTTTGATGATCTCATACTTACATAAGAATATCGAGGTGAGCAGTGTGATTTCATCTGGACACTGGGTGTCGGATGCTGTGGGATCTTCCCATGCCATGATCAAAGTCTTTAGTCCTTGTAGGGCTCGAACATAATGGAAGGTCGCAAGCTGGTTAAACTCATTCCAGCCATGTTCAGAAAGTCTTCCGCGATGTTGTGCCGAGCAAGCACATACTGCGTCTAATAAAAGGGTCGAAGTGGTAGCTCGAGGAATGATCAATTGCCGCAAGGGGTTCCATACCCCATCTGCGTTGACCAAACAGGATGATAGCTTCTCGATATAATACTGGAAAAGCTGGCTGGATCCTTCAGTGATATGCCGATAAAGATCGACTTGAGCAGGCAAAGAGCCCTTCACTGAACGCGCCGGCATCTGCATGGATTCAAAACTATTTGAAGCTTCGGAAGCCACTGAACAAAAAGCTCCCAACGTAGTCATCGCCGTGTTCGAATCGATAGATTCATCATTAACATCACGGTCAAGATTCCAAGGAATATATGAAGCAGTGTCTGGGCCTGTTTCTTAGTTAGCATCGAACATGTAAGATATTTGACAGTACTTCCGCGCTGTGGTGGAGACGCCCGTCGATGCTTTAGGTGATGTTATTCGTGAAGGTTCAGGTAGCTTTGTCGGTTCAACGGGACAGAATGCATCGAACTGCTCGCAGGAAAGGCCAAGTCGTTTGCATGCATTACATCTAGTCCATGAATTGAGTACACGTTGACCGAGCATGAGTGGAGCTGACTTGCATTGGTTTATTTTCATCGCCTTTGTGAGGTCAGAATCATGATTTTGACGAATTCCAATAAATACATCGATAGGTTCTGGGGCACCAATGCTTCGCACAGAATGTACTCACATTTCTTCCGCCGACGTTTGCATGTGCTGCAACCGGTTCGACACCACGGCGTGCTTCTGACGCGGCGAGGCATGGTTACTATCTATTTGATCCCCGGCCCGAGAGATATCGACAAGTTGGCGTGAACATAATCTGTTGCTGTGCCCTAGTAGATGAAAGCACACGGCAGGGTAGAGTATGTGACGAAGGTTTAGTCAGAGGCACCAGCACCCTGAATCGAGACTCTTGAAGAAAATCGCAGCTCTAGGCTACTTAGCGTGTTGGAAAATGCGGGGTTGGTCTTAGGCAGAGAACGGAGCAGAATCAGGTCAGTGTGCATGAGTAGTTCATCTGGCTGGGTATCGGGCCGATGTCTTCTTTCTGGCTAGTATCCTCTATCTGATGTCCTTGTAAGCTTGAGCGGCAGCGATCCAGCAAACTGCGAGCCTTCTCCGTTACCGTAACCGTAGCTCTGCGAGCCTGCGCGACTTGCACCCGGCGCTGACGTGGGCGGCTGTGCAGTCAAGGGCGGCTGTCTGAAGCGATCGGATGCGCTTACCACTGGATACTGCTATTGAGCTTGGAGCAGCGTGCCTTGCCGAAATAAAATCACTACCCAGAGTATATTGCATTTACACTCGGACGGATACAAAGACTGATGATCTCAAGCGGACATCCGCTTATTGATATGTATCGTGATTCTCTATTTGCCAAGAAAGAACTATACTAACAAGAAACCGCCCTAGAATAATCATACAAAATCATGCTCTATCCGTCTCATGCTTTCTGAAGATGCCACTGTTGAGCGTGCCTTTGTTTCAATGGGTTTMCCCGCCGCATCGGAGTTTACACGCCCATGTCCGTTTCCTCTGAGTATCATGTAGAGGATGAACTTCCATTCCCATTGTTTTGCCCCTGACGTTGCCTTTCTTCATTTCTTTTGGCCTCCAAAGCTTCTTTCTCACGCCTTTGTCGCTCTTTTGCAGCGGCGATGGCTGCTTTGTCATCTAGTGTTGAACGTTAGAGTATGCATCTCATGAAAAGGGCGCAGGACTCAAGTACCATTGCTTGGCTTGTTGTGCCTGAGTAATGAGAGAAAGACTTGCTGATTCACAGTGACAAGGTTCTGCTGGGCAATGTAAGACGAGCCAAAGATGATGTCGAGGTGATCTGACGAAGAGGGCAAGATCAGGAAATTGGCCCTGTAAAAACGGCTACCATCAGCCCTCTTGAAGTGCAACTCAATCTCATCGTGTATTATGATAGAGCCACCGTTCGCCGCAGTCGCAATTTGCGGAGTCAAGAGTGGGCGGGCGAGGTGTGTTGATCCAAGGCTGTCGACAAAACGCGAGGATACACAGTTGCCGACCTCGCAGAGAGTGTCGAGGCAGACAACGGCAAACATTTGTTGCCCCTTCGAATTGACAAAGACAAGGTTTAATTTGAATATCTGTGCATCAAATTAACACCCGCCATAGCCCTGGTTTATTTCTCTGCAGACCTAAACCTTACATTTATATCTCCAGGCTCGATTACCGGGGCTAGGATCGTAGAATTCCTTGTTAGATTGCGGTTGTGGCTATCAGGGCACTTCTCAGCCCAACCAAGTCGCATCCTAGATTTTGAGATCAGCGCTCTTGATAAAAGGTATTCTTGGTAGGGAAGGGGTGAAGCCATACGTGTTCGTCATGCTAGGATAGAATCTCTTTGACAGTTAGGACTTTTAGGATTGCGATCAGTAGATATATGTGCTAGTATCAGGAAATACTTCTTCTAAGAAACGAAGCGAAGTACAGAAAATGACAGTAGCAAGGAAAGCAGAATCGATTGCTTTTAAAGTTCGCTGCAGTGCTCAAACGAGATTCTCGGCGGTCCGTGCCGTTAGGAACTAATAGGAGGAGGCAGTGTGCAAGATGCGTTTTGGGGCTTGTCACTCCTCTTTGTGGCGTTCAAGATACGTTTTAAGGCTTGCCACTCCTCTTTGTGGCGTTCATGATGCGTTTTTGAGGCTTGCCGCTCCTCCTCGTGGCGTTCAGGAGCTGACACCAACAAGCACACCTCCGAAGGCTAGGCTGAGACAATTAAATACTGGATCCCTCGATGAAGCAGCTTTTCGTAGCATTCTTTGTATCGTCTATACCATTCGATGGCACAACAGCAACACACGTGTTTTGCGACGCGGGCAACCAAGGCCAATTCATCGTATCTAGTACGTGAGCTAGGGATTAATAGGGTATTGAAATACGTACCTACGAATTGATCATATGAGGTAATAAGTATTATGGAGAACCTATCCTACATCATTATAATACTGCTAAATTAAACAGATACATAACTATACATTTAAAAGGCACCTGGGAACTAGAAAGAACCACTGTTACCTTCTTCCTCTAGAAACGGTACAAATGAAAGCCATGTCATGTCTAAAGAATTATACATCCACGGTCTAGTAGAATCTTCATCGTTGCCGCCGCTGAAGCGTGAGGCGAGAAAATCTACGTTTCGGTCCGCAAATCCCGGAAGATCTGGGTGCATATCCATAGAAGTCGCGCCGTTACTGGTGTCTGACAGCTCCATGCGTGCATGGTCAGCGTGGGCGGCGAATGTACAGTCGGCTATAATAACATTAGAAAAATTAGTTTGGCGTCATACTCCATGCATGCCAGTGATTGCTTTTAGACACGTACCCCTCTGATTGTTAAAGACTTCTTGCTTTACGAGTTCAAGGACCTCACTACTTCTGCTTGCCGATCGGCTCTGGGATTTATAACCCCGTAGAAAGCCCAAACAACGATTGAACCCCGAAATGATACTAGCTTCGTCCATGGTGTATGTTTCGTTCAGTGCGCAGAGGTATCCAAGAAGAAAGACCATTGCACAGCTATGAATGTCTTTGTACAAGGGAAAGATTGATTAGCTCACGTTTCTATAATAGTTTGTTCTTGGACATGATTTGAAACCAACTCACAGAAAACATTGTTCCAAGGCGCAGATGAGAGGCCACGTGGCGCCTGTGTCGTGATGAGATCGACGAGCCTTTGGGCTACAGACAAACACAGCTGTCCAGCTTCCAGAAGCATGCCTTGTCGCATATTCAACTCGATTGACTCTTCGTCGGGCGTGGTGACTCGAGGCCAACGGTTCATCTCGCAAAGGACCGACAAAACAGGGCGGAGGATTGTCAGTCGGACATGTAGATAGCTACCAGGAGTATAGGTCAGCGTGATCGTCATGCCTCATTGATATGGCTATCTTCCAGAATCTGATACATACCGTATCTCTAGTACAACAGCTTGTCTATGAAACAGCGCTGTACGCGTCGTATTGAGGGTGACGGGTATTGCGGTACTATGTCGATACGTCTGGAGCTTGAGATGTGTAGGAAGATTTCGATGCCATATTAGGAGAGAACCATCCACGTCTAGAAGTACTTGGAAGTCTGAGTTTCTGATACCATTGCTAATAACTGATGTAGTTATATAGCTTAGTCCGAAGTTGAAAAATGCAGAGTCTTGGTTTTGGTGATCGAGTGCCGTATAGTAGGAAGCGGCTAGTGCCTGACTGAGGATATCTTGTAACCTGATGGCCTGTCCGTAGTACTCAATAAGGCTTGGCTCAGAGTCTGGCTGGGAGCCGGGGACATCAGGATGATGGGTTAGATACTGGTCGTCTATAGGAGAAGGGAGGACTAGCTGATTCTGAGTAGTAATTAGTGGAATTGTAAGTGGCCGGCCGTATTTTAATGATAAAATTCTGCTCAATATTAGCAAAAGACGAAAGTTGGAATACAAATCTTGAAAAGCTTACCGATCGAGGACAACGCAGCCTGCCCACGCCCTTCGACGCATCTCTATGTCTAATTGGTCGTCTTTCGGTTTTGGACATCCTTGATCGCACCGTGTAGGCTCATGATGTATGCCTAAACCTTGTGCCACGCGAATAGCCATGCCAACAACATTCCAACATGAGCTAGACATTTCAGTGCTCTGTAGATACTGCCCCATAAGTAGCAGTGTCTGAACTAGAGGCACGCTCCCTTGGGCAAGTAGATTGAACTCAAGTAACTTTTGCGCTCTTTTAAAGAAAGGCTGACTAAGACTCTCACGGTCGCCCTCACTAACGCAGGAATTAAATAGAGCACCTAGGGCAAAGACGACATTTAGCAGGCAGTAGAATGCGCTATATGTGAGGCCGTCGTAGTACATAGCGGCTCGTTCTTGGGGGGRGTTAGGATGCGGATAGAGATCTGTCTGTGGATTGAAGATGGAAAGGTAGCGCGCAGTGAACGATGGCCGATGTAGAAAGGGGTAAAGAGAGTGAACCCAGATCCAGTAGCTATCAAGTAGGCTGTCGGCTTCTGCTCGTGGTGGAATGCTGAAACCGAACATGGCCTGAGTACTGGTGCTTGCAGGCGAGGGAGTTGGCACGCTGCTATTTGAAGTGTGACAAACCGAGCATTTTGTTCTCAGAACATGACGTGCCTTTTCTAGCAGATTTGCTGAGCTCGATGGGCTGTGATCTGACTGGCGCCGTGCTCGGTTGCTGGTTGAGAAATCTAAGGGACTGACACTGCCCACGAAACCCATGCCATTAACCGTACTCTCACCATCTCGAGACGACTCAGGAATAGAGGGACTGGTATCATCGAGCGCAACAGCTGCTAATTCCGATGGTTGTGGTTGTGGTGGTGGCGGAGGAGGAGGAAAAGATGTGTCTGCGTGACTGGACCGAACACTGTTGGCTAGGGCTTCTTCTAGCTCCTTGATGCGAGACTCCAACTTTTCGACAGAGTTACTACTATCCTCGTTCCACATGCAGCGTTGAAGTGATCGTTTCTTGCATGGCCCACACACAGGCCTGATGCCGTCGCATTTGCGCTTGCGTTCACGACACACTTCGCAAGCGAGAGCGACACGGCGGCGTCTTCGTGTCGCATTGGGTCCGGGTGATGCCCCGTTCGTTGACATTACAGCATGGACAAGATGGTTTGATCGGAGATACAAGCTGAAATATGTGCTTCCAGAGATGCATTTGCATTAGAAGAGATCGAAGGAAGGGCCAAGGAGCGGGAATACGTTGCATGCTTATTCCCCGCTTCGAGCTAAGATCCCCCGCATACATTGAGTCTAGTTGGTGCTTCGCTATCCGACTCGAGTTATTAGTGCAATGGCAAGCGAAATCGGCAACTGGCGGATTGATTAATAAGAAGACGATTTGAACAGGTTGATTTGCAAAAGGATAAAACGTCATTTCTCTTGATTTGACGTATTTCACCTGGGTAGACGTTTTTTCTCCAGGTGGATGTATATTCTTCTTTCGCAGACGTGAGTAGCATTGCTTAAAGTCCCTTCATATTCTCGGCTGTGTAAGTGTCCCAACTATCATAAATTTGGCCACTGCCCGTCAGTCTGACTGTGCATGAAGAAATACTTTAATCGCCATGCCTATAAATGTTATGCCCTGGGGCGTAGTCTAACGTTTCAATGGGGAAATCCTAGGGCATGCCTATGCGAAACGGGAGAGCTGTGCCGAGTGCAACAATTTTTGAGCGGGATAGGACCACTCGAGTGATGCAAGGCTATAGACAGATCATAAGTTATGCGAAGAAGTATTCTTTGCACTTGATGTTGGGATAGGACCATTAGGGTCACTGCTGAAGCGTTGCGGACCAAGTGTGCTTCGGACGTCTCGTGGAGCGGATATGCTTCCGCCTTTTTCGGAAGTGGATACGGAATTCCCGCCTTCAATCTTGAGGGGTCAGCCAGGTCAACAATCAGATCCAGCATGCATCAGAGTCTACTGGAAGTTCATCTGCAGTCTTTCATTCTGGTAATTAGATGGGATGGCACTGTGGTGTGAATGGCCTTGCCGCCTACCGAAGGCTGCTTAGTCGTCCGGGTGCTAACATCTCCCTGCGAGCTTCTGATTGCTATGTATCGCTCCAATCCAAATCATTGACAACATCTCGTAGCAATTGAAACCTTGATGGTGGACAAAAATATAAGCTTGGCCATGTTGTAGCGATAACTGATTTCAGCTGATGGAAAGAAAGGCAGGAACAATCAGATATCCTAATCGCAAATGCAGGCACATTCACACATCTGTCATGCCTCACGAACCAAATGATTGATACTTTTACTTGAATATGCATATAGCTTTCATTCTTGTAGTAATTACAATCTATTCTCCACCGTTACAGCTGCTTGAGTCTTTCGTGTAGTCCCCAGATGCCACCATCAAATAAGACACTTGTAATTCATCACCACGCCGCTCAAAAAACCCACAGAACTCAGATACGGCAGACCCTCATGCTGAAATCCATCGGTGGAACGACAGAAAAGTCCTTATACCGCATTTCCGGCCTTGGACCAAGATATTCTTGTCCGTCTTTCTCCAACGTCATTGTCCAACCATGCAGAAGTTTTGCCATGAAGAGTTTGAGATTATTTACTGCCATAAAACGACCCGGGCATGCCTGATTGCCCAAGCCAAACCCCAACGAATCCACAGTCGACATACCCATCACGAAGGAACTCTCTGCATCCTTATTCTGCTCGCGTAGACGCCGATACCGGTAACCGTCGAAGTCGTTCGGATTGTCAAATACGTTTGGATCCGTTGCAATTGCAGCTGCTGGAGCCATGGTTATGCAGCCCTTTGGAATTCTAATACCCGAGCATTTGAATGTGTAATCTTGGGTCAGAATTCGATTCATGGTCACTAAAAGACTGTTAGGGATGGTGACATAGTGTGTGGAAGATGATGGGGAGGTGACGTACTAAGGAAAACAGGAGATAGCCTCTGGCTCTCTTTCAGAAAACAGTCCAACTTGATGAGCTTATCAAGATTGACGCGGCCAGTGTCTAAATCGATGGCTTCCTTGACTTCATCTTGCAACTCTTTGACTAGCTTTGGTTGTGTCAAGAGGTCGATGAATGCGACGCTGAGTGTTTTAGCACTGGTGTGGATAGATGCAATTATCGTGCGCATCATGGTATCCGAAAAGTCCTGCAGCGTCACATGCTCCGGGGCACCACCCCAAAGCCATTCGAAACCCCAAGAGCCTTTTCGCATCTTATGCTTTTCCCCGCTGCCCAATTTCTCGCGGGCCAAAAGCTCGTTGTACATGGGTGTTAACTTCTCCCGAACGTAAACCCTACTGTCTCGTAAACGGCGAACGCTTGGGATGAAAGGTGCGACAAATGTTGCGAGATATGGAGGCCATTGTCGAACATCATCGGCGGCTATATATCGATCGAGCGCGAATTCGGCGGTACGCTGTTGCCACTCAGGTTCAGAGCCCAGCTCTGGCCCGACAAGCAACGTGTTGACGACACTGGAGATTGCGGGAATGAAGAAGGACATGAGGTCGAAGGAGCCCACTTCACCAATTCGCTGTGGTAGGTGCCCTTGAAGGTACTCGCTGATGCGTTCGTCTAACTCCAAGGTGATGGTGCTCAAGTTCTGATGAATGCCCACGCGCAGTGCTTTGCCGGACCATGGCCCGCGATCCGGCGCCCCTGTATAATCACCTGCGAAGATGACTCGCGAGGCGAGCTGCCAACTGAAGACATTGTTGGAAAGATGCTTGATCTCCTCGATGTGGTCCTTTGGGAGGATCACCCGGTACTTGACAGAGTATCCCCCTACAGGGATAGGCACTTTGAAAGGCTTGCCACTCAGGCTATATTTACGATAGCCTGACTCGAGCAAATCTTTCAGCTCCTCGAGGTAACGTTGGCGTGAATCGTTGCCAGTGGCGAATGTGTGGGTGGGGATGTGGTTCAGCAGCTTTGACTGGCGCCAGCTCTCGTACCACCGAGTCGAAAGGTAGATGAAAGCAGCTACTGATGCTGCAACTAGTAGAATAGCCCACATACTGAAAATCCGGTTTGTGTAGAATCGAGAGTAGCGGCTGCATGCTATATACCTTGGAGCCAACCCTTCCAAAATCCCTTTACTAGGAATTCTCGGATCGCGATCCCTCATAACCGAGCGAGGAAGCGGGATCTCCGCTACCTGGCGGGATTTCCGCCAGCATCTAAACATCTTCATTGCGGATCGGATAACGGCTTCGATGTACCGTTACCACCGAATCTAGTCTCTTCAATTGCCGATTGGGATGTGGCTTACTCATTGTGTTGTGCCTTTCCCATGGAAGATTGTGTGGCATGATGTCGCCATAGCACGTTCAACTGGCGCTTCTTGCGGTGCATTAGGAGGCTCTCCGTTCATTCTTCAAGACAAGATTCGCAAACAAAATTTGCTAATGATATGGGAGGGAGTATTCGAGTGATCCAGTCTGATATGTCTTCACATCTGCCCCTGTCTTGAGGTAATTCTCTTTGAATCGCACCAAGTGGGAAGTATCATTGAAAAATCCATAATATTTAGAAATTATAATCTATACAACAAATGTTTCCAGGGTGTTCGGAGCAAACAGCTCGGCCGGCTTAAGCCTCCGTTTCGAGAGCCCCTGCTTATGATGATACTCGAGAAACTTATCTAGTACATGTTTGTTCTCGTGAAATCCATCTTTCCACCATCTCCCATCTTCGGCACCAAAGGCGCGCTTCGTTTGCTCGACATGATCTTCCAACCATGGAAGCATGTACCGTAGAGCAGCACGTTGCTCCAAAGCCTCATAGGCAATTTCCATTGCTTGCGAAAAAGCTTTGGTCAGGGTCTTTGCAATCCATGGATTTGCTTCATATACACTTCTCTTCAATGCCACAACATGCATGATTGGGAAAATTTTGGTCCGCTGGTAATACTCTGCCTCCACCTCCATGAAGTTTGGGAAGAGCTGTGCGACGACATGCCCATCAAATGTAGATGGCTTGGTAGCACTGAAAATCGCATCGAGCTCTCCATCAGCAAGCATCTGAGAGAGGTTTTTTCCCTTTCCGATTGGTTGCACCTTGACATCGGCGAGCAGCGAATGAGGTATTTTGCTCACTCTCTCTTCTTCTGATGGTTCAATGGCCCCGACAAACCACTGAACAGAGCTTATTGGTACACCGAACTCTTCCTCCATGATACCGCGCTGCCATACTGGTGCCGTCACTAAAATAGTCATTAGCTGATTAAAGCAGCAAATAGAGAGAAGACGGCGTAAGAAGAGACGCTCAGATATAGAGATGAAAAAGAGCGCGTACTTTGGTACTCGGGTGATCCAATTCTTTTGCCTTTGAGATCGCCAGGTTCCTTTATCCCCGATGCAGTGTTGATATACATGGACTGGTGACGGAAAAAGCGAGATGGGAATACCGGCAATGCGATGAACGGAGGATTAGGCTGATTCAGCGTTAAAACGTACGAGGACAGAGACAGTTCAGATACATCGAATTCCTGGAACCGGAGTTGGCGGAAAAACCTGCATCATTTAAGCTATCTAATTTCGAACAATCAAAGAGTTCAGGAGGGAAAAATAATTGGGAAGGCCGCATACGTCTCTTCTACGCGATAATTTAGGAATATAAGTTCGATCCCTTCTGGTTTGATACGTCCATCTTCCAGCGCTTTCATGCGATCGTAATCCCAGCATGCAAATGATAGTTTGAGAGACATTCTTGTGAGGTCCGTTCTGTTGTTAGTAGATTGTATAAAGGACAGAATGCGGATACTCGATCACTTTCAAAAGTGCATTCGCTTGGAAGGAAAGTTCGACGGCCAAGTCTTGACCAAGTTCTCAATACTGCGTTGCCCTTGTCAAGCGGTCGGATTTGCCGCAGCTCGGATGCGGATCGCTGATCCGAAGGCGGTAGAAATGCGTTACTACACTGTGTTTTCGGAAGCGCTTGTTCACAAGCGTCAAAAAAAGGTCCGTACATCTCCGCACTTTCCGCCCTTGTGCCGATAATAGGGACAAGCGTTGGCAAACCCCGTGGGGAAATTTATGGAGCCTTCCTGGCTATAAATTACTGGCTTGCAATATCGGTCCTCCAATAATGAGCCCTCTTTTACCATCGTCAAGCTGCTCACCTCTCCAGAGACTTAAAATACTACCTGTCACCCGTGCGAAACGACTTTCATTCATCTTCATTACGACTCCGTAACTACTACAAAGTGGCAATGGATAAAGTCTCTCCCCGGGCAGATGCCGAGGTCAAATTGACCATCGACGATTCAACAGAAAAAAGAGAAAAGGTCTCGGACAAGATCACCCCACGAGAGCTTAATGCAGAATTGGATCAACTCGAAGAGGACCCAAAGTCTTCCAAATACGCCACATACTACAATGCTGGCTTAAACGAAGAGGAAGCACGATTCATATCTAGCTTTACTCCGGAGCAAGAACAAAAGATTTTTCGCAAGGTCGATTTCCATCTTGTTCCAATGCTTGCTTTGCTTGTACGTTTCGGAACATCTTCCACGTGTTTCACTCAAGGCCTCCAGACATGGACCGATACTGACATTTCTTGATAGTACCTCATCTCGCATCTTGACCGTGCCAACATAGGTAAGTCTATCAACAACCCTCACCTAAAATCGAAATATTGACCACTTAGTAGGCAATGCAAAGATTGAAGGATTGGAGAAGGATCTAGGGATGAGCGGCACGGATTACAACATTGCAATTTCCATATTCTTTATTCGTCAGTCACTGCTTTTCGAAGTCTAGATAATTCTGACCATTGCACTCGCTGACCCACCGTGTAGCCTATATCCTCCTCGAAGTTCCTAGTAACATCGTCTTAGCTAGGTTCAAAAAGCCTAGTCAGTACATGGGGATTCTCGTCACTTGCTGGGGACTGGTCGTCACTTTCTCTGGCTTCGCTGGAAGTTTTGCTGGGCTTTGTGTCTCCAGGTTCCTAGTTGGTGTCTTTGAGGCTGGATTCTTCCCGGGTGCAGGTAAGTGTTCAAGCCACTCGCCTTCCTTTTGAAAAGTACAATTTTCTCGGTTTTGCTATTCGTTCTTTCGTAGCAATATCCACTGACAATTTGCTATTTAGTCTGGTTAATCTCGCAATGGTACCCTCCCTACAAAACGCAATCCCGAACAGCCATATTCTACCTCTCCAGTGCTGCGTCTGGTGCATTCTCAGGTCTCCTCGCTGCTGGAATCGCTCAAATGGATGGTATGGCGGGCAAACAAGGCTGGCGGTGGATCTTCATCATTGAAGGCATTCTCTCCGTATTGTTTGGCATCGCCACATTTGCCTTCCTCCCAGATACCCCTCTTCTCTCCGGTCGTTGGCTTTCAGAACCTGAGCAACGTTACCTCGTTCTCTTACACAGAGCCACGCGTAACAGTAATACTGCCCGGTCAACCGAACAGAATGACGAAGTCAAGAAAAAGGTTAATTGGGGTGCAATAAAGGCCATTTTGACTGATCGCAATATCTACCTTCAGTCCATAGTTTTCTGGACGAATACTATTCCTAGTGAGTCATTGCTATCTTTCCTGCAACTCAAGCACCTGAAGCTGGACGGCCGGGCACCAAGAGTAGGAACCAAGTGTACTATAATTGGCCGCTTGTCCGATTCCAAGAGGATAAATTGGCTGACCATCTCTTTTCATGATTGTGACAGATAACGGCATGAAGTACACCATGCCACAGATTGTGCGCAACATGGGCTACAAATCTACAACGGCGCAACTCATGTCCGCACCTCCATATATTGCGGGCGCAATTGCCACGGTTCTGTCCTCGTTATGGGCTGACAAGCACTCGAAACGTATGGTACCAATCTTGGTCTGTCAAGCATGCATTCTAGTCTCCATGGCTGTTCTATTCCGTTACGCGCCAGACGTCGCCGACAACATCCCATTGTGCTACACCATGGTTGTCCTTGTATGTATTGGTTGCTATCCCATTGTACCGGCCAACAACACCTGGTGCATCAACAATCTAGCGGGTGCAGAGAAACGTGTCGCTGGAGTAGCATTTGTAGTCACAATGGGCAATACAGGTGCTTTTGTTGGGTCATGGATTTTCTTAAACTCGGAAAGTCCGAGTTACCCCACGGGGTTTGGTACTTGTCTGAGTATCGCAGCTTTGGGCATGCTTAGTGCAATCACACTTGAGTGGATATATACCAAGCATAATAAACGCTGGGAAGGATATACAAGGGAGCAGATTGAAGAGATGTATACCCCCGAGCAATTAGAGGAGATGGGCGATCGGAGTCCACTATTTAAATATGGGCTATAAAATGAGGATAAAGGAGAGGCAAGGAATGGACTGAAATGTGTGGTTTCAATAGCGTCAGCAACTTGCGGCATCATGGCATTCGATCGTTTGTGTCGGTCCTTGTGATGGGTAGTTATGGTTGGTCTATGGTAGGAACAGTGTGAAATGGAGTCGAACAGAAATACAAGTACATGATTTAGCGGGCGGCGAATGGAGAAGCCAAACAATAGAGACCAGCATGATTCTCACATTTTAATAAAGGAGGAGAATTTTATGAGAGTTCTGCAGTACCACGTCCACTTCTAGCTGGCTTTCCACACACTGTAGTTAGCTCGAACGCTCTCTACATCTCACGGCCTCTGTTTCCATGATTGTAGTTTTAAATACAGAACCTTGACGGTACACAATGGCACACAATTGCAGTTGAAGAGAGTCTAAGCCAAAGTTCAGGTCTACGTGATTGAGGTAGTTAGGCGCGGCATGAGGTTTTCCCGCGCCCCGCATCTGATCCCGTTATCCTCGGATTCCATCCCGCCTCCATTTCCTGCACTCTCGTGACTCTGTCATCATACTTCAACCACTTGCCTACCCAATCATACATGCGACCTCTTTCACCCGGTAGTAGTAGTAGTACCCTGCATGGAGACGAATTCTTCTACAGTAGCGCCCGAGGAGCGCATTGAGCACGATCAGGACGATGAGCACCACCTGCTTTCACGATCCCGCAAGCGTCAGAGAGTCACCACTGCTTGCGACCCGTGCCGGATGCGCAAAGTCAAGTGCGATGGAAGTCATCCAAGTAAGCACCCTTCTCTCCTACATATCCCAATCATGTTAGAATCTCCTTCACTCCTCTCGTCGCGTTCCTGTCACCAACCCTACTTGCCTTCGGCCTCTCGTTGGTCGCCGCTGCTAACGGAGGCATAACTCCAACAGTATGCGGGCCCTGCCTACGAAGTCGCAGGCCTCAATCCGAATGCACATGGACTTTACGCAAATCCCGTAACGCAGTGAACAGCGCAATGGACCGCCAAATAGCAGCGAATTGTCGAGTGAATAATGATGAATTGTCACGTTTGAGGCGGCGAATCGACGAGCTGGAGCGACGTGACCAGCAAGCATCATCACCACAACCAGCACTGCCAGCTCAAGGAGCAATTGCTTGTTCACTCCCTCGGCAGGCTCGCAGTACCAACAGCAACGAAAGCAATGCTATGATGGGGTTGATCGAGGATGCCCGCAGACCATTGCACACTCGCCACAACGACTCCAGTGCAGCTAGTTTCATGAGCCACATAAGGGACGTCATCGACAGTCAGGCGGATCCTCCCCTGGAGTCTTCCATCACCTCTATTTCAAAGAGGGGCGACGCTCAGACTTCATACCTCAAATGCATACTTCCGCCCCGGCAAGAAGCTGATGACCTACTGGCGTCGTACTGGCGGATGAATGGCGATTTGTATCCGTTCCTAGATGCTCAACAGGTTGACACGCTATATCAACGTTTATGGATTGGAGAGAATCTCGGCGACGACGGACCCATGTTCATTTGCCTGTTGAATGTCATGTTCAGTCTAGGCTGCATACTGGATCCATTGAGCGTAGCTTCCAAGCGAGTTGGTCGTGCAAATGTCTTCTATCAACGCACCCTTGAGATGCTCGACTTTGACCTCATTCAATGTCGATCAGTGCTTACGGTTCAGTGCTTCCTGCTGTTGGGGCAATACCTTCAAAGCACAGATGCTCCACAACACTGTTGGATCTTCGTGGGGCTGGCTATCCGGATTGCTCAAAGCCTTGCCCTAGACCTGCCTTCCACAAGTGTTGAGGCAGGCTCTGCTCAACAGCGAGAGCTTTTGCGCAAAGTATGGCATGGTTGCGTTTTGATGGATCGAACACTTTCTCTAACCTTTGGGCGTCCCGCTATGATCACACCTGAGGCAGCATCCTCGGTTCCCTATCCGTTACCGCATAAAAATGATGCCGAATGCCATTGCAACACCGAGTCATGTCTTGCAAATGACCACGAAAACGACCTGCACTTCTTCACCGAAGCATTGAAGCTGAACGAGATCATGGCCGAAGCATTTATCGCATTCTATGATCCGCCGCAATCAAACGATGCTAGACAGGATAATTACAGCACCTTTTTCGGGAGTCTCGGCGCAAAGGCCGTCGGAAACATCCTTAGGATCCAAACCAAATTGACTTCATGGTTTCGTGAACTGCCTGTATCACTGCGTCCGGAATACGACGACGCCAAATCAACGGCGTTATTCCGACGGACCAATATACTCCGACTGACATACTACTACATCCACATCCAACTCTTGCGGCCTGTCCTGTCCCGGGTTTGTTCTGAGACGGAACTGCATGAGGAATCACTCGAAGATGGCTTGTCGTTTAAGATTGCTCTTAAATGCTCGACACTTTGTGTTCAGATGGCATTAAAGATTATAACCCTACTCAAAAAAGTTACTTTAGACAAACCACTGGAGGCTTTCGACGAAGTGCTACCTGCCTGGTGGTATAGCGTTTTTTACACCTACATGGCTGGCACAGTACTGATTGCAGCACGTCTGCATCCATCGATTCTCACCGTAGTCTCGGAAGGTGCCCTTGACGATGCTTGGAAAGCTGCGATAGAGATTCTGGACCTTTTCCAAGGGTTCGGAAGAAATGTTAGAAACTATTCAGCTACGCTAAGCATGCTTTCTGAAAAGTTGCTACATAAGCTCAAGGCACAGCAACAGGAGCTCTTGCAAGGCCAACGCCCGCTACCTAACGCGCACTCAGCCACCGTGCAAACAGAACCGCAATCGAGAGATCACGCTTTTTCCAACACCGTTAATCAGCCACTTCAGGTGGTCTACGGCCAGCTGGATGGGGTCTTCACACAATGCTGTCCTGAGGAACGCGACAAGCCCGCATTCACAGAAGAATCTTCTCTAACAGCGGCCGGAATCAATGCTTCTGACGCATCTCCTTGGAACAATTCTTCATCCGCCACGGTCGAGTATGATACCTACACCTCAGACTACAGTCAAGATCTGGGGTTTTTAGACAATGGAATGCAAGTAGATCTTAACGACATGTCGTGGCTTACAACATTACCACAACAACTGTTTATAGAATAGGTTTTATATAAATACTATTCTATCTATTTTTAACCTCTCTACCTACTACTTAGACCAGGTTCGAGACTATTAACATTTGAAACCCCTTCTTTGTATTAGAGATTTAAGGGTGGATTATTGTGTCTAAGATTAACATGTTACTTGAGTTTACATATTTTAAAATGGCCGCACTGCAACTATTAACATGATGTGCGGGCTATGTAACTTCATAACAGATATATTCACGACACTGTCACCGCTGTGCTTACCGCTGCCAGTTTTTCGCATAAAGCTCTTATAGAATTCGTCCCCGTGACGTCTAAAAGCGTCACGTCCGCCTTTAAAGATCTAGAGAAGAAGGTTCGAAGTTCCATAGCCACTAAGCTGTCGACACCATTGGATGTAACCGACCGATCCACATCAATGTCTTGCACAGAGACGGCTAATTGTGATGCGATTTTCTCCTGGACTGCAGCAATCATTATCGCGGTAGCGGCCTCAAAGGTTTCTGCCGCTCGAAGAGCTTCGTAAGACTCGACTGACGTTGTTGCAGCGGCTTTTGTTGATAACGTAGGCTCGGTGGTCTGCAGGCGGAAAAGCGGATCATAGATGTAGTGTGTTGGATCGTCATTGTGCTCCCTGAATCCTGCGATGCCCATGACTCCTGTGAGAACTTGTGATGGAGCATTGCTTTGAGGGGTCATGCCGAAGCTCAGCATTTCGAGCACCTCATCGTCGCTTAAGGGACGCAGCCCAGGCTTACGATCATGAGAGAACATGGTTCGCTCTCGGTTCTCTGCAACGTAGCCCATAGAAGAAACTATCCCAAGGTCGAGACTGAAGGCGGGGAGGCCAAGGGATCGACGATATTGGGCCAGATAATCCTGGAATGTGTTGCCAGCATTGTAGTTCCCCTGAGAACGATTCCCGATAATGCCTCCCGCGGAAGAAAGCATGACAAAAAAGTCCATTTCTGCAGGCAACAGCTCGTGTAAGTTCCAAGATCCATTGATCTTTGGGGCAGTGGCTATCTTGAAGGTTTGCATGTCCATCTTCTGTATCGGAGAATCCTAGATATACAGGTAAGCCCCATGCTAAGCGCTCTTTCACAGGCTTGCTTACCTTCAACTTCATCGCTCCTTGAATGACACCTCGTATAGGAGGCATGGTTTCGGAGCACATGCGCAGCACTTCCTCCAATCGCTCGCGGTTAGCAACATCGCAGGTGAATATTCGACTCGTGCAGTTCAAAGCCTCTAGGTCCTCCAACATCTGTTCTACTGCAGATGTTCTTCGACCCGAGCTGGAAAGGAAAATTAAATTGCGAGCCCCATTTGTAGCCATGTCTCTTGCGAGCACACGTCCGATGCCGCCGAGGCCACCAGCGAGCACATATGATGCGTGTGGATCTAGACTATACCTATTCCAATGCTTTGGCGAGTATGGCAGCGCTCCACCTGGCATAGGTCTAAGTACCATTTTCCCCATACCTTTGCCAGACTGTAGCATGCGAAGTCCTTCCTCGATCTGGTGGAAACCTAATACTCTTGTAGGTTTGGCCTCTTTGATCTGTCCACTTGTCCACAATCGCACGATATCTTCCATAATGCGTCGGATGAGGCCAGGTCTAGCTCGCGTAGCCGCTGAAAGCTCGATGCTCGCAATCGTCACATTTTGTAATAATGGACGCATGCCGATCTTAGCATTGGCCTGGGCGTCTTTTCTGCCAATTTCAATGAATCTTCCAAAGGGTGCAAGTAGATCCAAAGAGTTACGTAAAGCCTAAATATCCGCGTTAGCCGTGCTGCTCGTTGTCCTGTCCACTGTGGTCAAATCAATACCTCTCCAGAAAGCGAATTTAGAATTACGTCGACACCTACGCCGTCTGTCATTCTTAAGACCCCCTTCACGAAACTCAAATCTCGACTTGAGAATATATGATCTTCCTGAAGCCCATACTCCTCGACCAAGAGCTGGTAGGTGTTAGTCTCTCTTGCTAGAGTGGGTCAAAGGTCAAACTTACATTTCGCTTCTCCAATGAAGAAACAGTGGCAAAGATCTCTGCACCCGCTCGCTGAGCCAACTGAATCGCGGCTTGTCCGACGCCGCCCGCTGCTGCATGGATGAGTATGGTCTCATGAGCAGCAAGCTTTGCGACATCATATAGGCCGTATATGACCGTACAATATACGCATGGTAGCCCAGCAGCGGTCTCATAGCTCATAGCGTCAGGAATATGGACTGTTGTTTCTTCGTCCCCACGCAGGAGAGTTTTGATGCATGCCTCGGTAGCACTGCTGTGAACTACACGATCGCCCAGCTTGAACCTGGAAACGCCAGATCCCACACGTTGAACAACACCTGTACACCTGGTTAATATACTGGAAACGCAAATCGGGGTGTGTATGCTGACCAGCGGCTTCATTCCCAAATTTGTCTGACGGATACTCTCCCATCGCAATCATGAGGTCGCGGAAATTCAGCCCTGCGGCTTCAACCTTGATCTCGACCTCGTGTTCTTTCAACGGCTTGTCGTGACTACAGTCTGGAATCCACTCCAGTTTGTCGAGCAGACCAGGAGCAGTGGATCTCAACTCGATATCTTCCTTTATATCCGAAAGTGGAGTCATTGCTGAACACTGCTTCGTCAGCCTAGTGTTGAGATGTTGCTCAGCTGTTGAGCAGACTATAAGGCGATTGACCATGACAGTATTGTCCGACAGTGTGTACTCTCCATTCCTTACTATATCCAAATACTCTGGCCGAGTGTTGCAAAGTTTCTTCACCCAGTTTGCTATCTGCGCGGTTGGCATTGATGGGTCCGACAAAGCTAGCGTCATCAGGTTCAAGTGATCCAGCTCTCTTTCCCAGCGGACGGTTCGAACCAGCCCAAGGATAGCTGCGTGGTGAGGATTAGCAGCAGGATCTGAGGTGATCCACAGAATCTTATGTCCGAGGCAAAGAAGGCGGCGTATTCCATAAAAGCACTGTTCATCATCTTGCATGATGAGCGGGGAACCCAGGTCTAGAACTATAAACTGCTGTTGCCCAATGTCACGCTCAGCAATTTCCTCAAGAGTCCACTGAGAGCAGTTCCCAGATCCAATGGTTTCTTGCAATTCAGGCAACAAGACTTCGAGGGCTGCCGTCTCGGGAGCTGATGCCACGAAGATGTAATCCGTAGGCTTATTGTTCTGGCCCGTGTGCTGTTCCACTGCGGTTGCGACTAGGACGCTCAGAATCTTTGTATTCTCATCTGCCGCATCTGGCAATTCCAGATCGACTCCAGAATATCCTGTCGACTTGAGGATCGCGTCCCACCGCTCAGCGTCGACAAGTGGACTCCACCTCCGAAATGCCTCCTTGGAGTACCACCAACCTTTCAACTGTCCAAAGATAACATTGAGTGACACAACGTCGGATCGCATTGTTTCCACAAGAAGCAATTTGCCCCCCGGCTTCAATAGCCTTCGTATGTTGCCTAGTGTATGAGCGAGATCAGCTGTTGCATGAAGAACATTATCCGCCACGATCACGTCGAAAGAGCCGAGAGTAAACCCTTGTTTCACAGGATTTTGCTCCACATCGAACGTCTGATACTCCATGATGTTGTGGAATTCAGCAAACTGCTCTTGCGCCATGCTAAGGAATCTTGGAGAAATGTCCGTAAACACGTAGCGACTAATCCTGCAGTCTTCATTCGACCCATGCTCAACACGTGCGAGACTGTCTAGCATTAGTCGCGTAGAAGAACCGGTTCCACCCCCGACTTCCAAGACTGCCAAATTTGTCCTATTGTCTTTGAGGACTTGAAGATAAGCTTGGTGGAGGGGAAGCAGGTTGCCTAGGGTAAGTCGATGGTTGTAAAATCTCGAAAGGATGTCGTCGTCCCCAAACATGAGCTGGAGAGGGTCCTGTCGACCGCTCAACCACTGCACAATATTAGTGCCCATACGCAAGAGAAGTTCTCCAGCAGGGCCTTCTGCTTCAACTCTTTCTTGCAGTCGTTGCCTCTTGGTCGGATCGCGTTGGAAGCCCTGCCACTCTGCAAGGCTAAGCCAGGCGATATGATCCACATCAAGGTCGGATTTTAGGTGAATCAACCAGTCGAAAAATTTTTGCTGATGACCTTTGAGTCTGTTCGTTATGTCCTCGCTCAGCTGCTCGAGTGCATCCAAGGCGAGGAGAACTGCCAATTTTTCTATATCCGTGATGTGATCTTTATATGAGGCTGCCTTTGCAACGCTCTGCTTCGTTATGTCGCTGAAAGCTGACATGTTCAGAAACGCTTCGCAAGGCACTTGCTTGACAATATGACACGGCAACTTTGAAAGGCGAATATCTGTCCGTTTCGAGTCCAGTAATCTTGTGCTTATGCCTTTGAATGAGACACACATCTTTTCGTTCGCTGTGTCATAGATATGTATCTCTCCCGCAGTCTTTCCCGCGCTGTGATGCTCAGGTTGCCACACACCGATAAACTTGTGTCCCGGGTGCGCGCTCAGGTGGTTGTGTGCTGTCACCTCTTTGATGAAAACAGGGACTAGCGGGTTCGTAAATTCTACTCCACTATGGCATGCCATACCTGCCACGAAGAGCTGCAGCATAGCATCAAGGGCCACAGGGTGGACAAGATGGTTGTGCGTGAACTTGCTTGGCATACAAGCTGCTACATCTGGGATCGTTATGATGGCGGTCACCATCCCGTTTTGATGGTTGTCGTGTTTGACGTCGCTGACATCGCGGAAAAGTGGTCCGAAAACCAATCCAGCGTCTGCCATCTCTTGATAAGTCTGATTCATGTCGTGGGTGGATGTGCAGTTGTGCAGTGCTTGCTGCAGTTTTTCGTTCAGAGTCTGTGCCTCTTTCATTTCCTCCCTTCCATTGTCTACTGGTCCTGTCGGAGAGCCGAGTTCTGCTTTAATATATCCTGTGGCGTGTATCGTCCACTCGTCCGTGTCGGGCTCATGGGAGGAGACTTGGAATCTGTGCCAGGTTGGAGATGGCCAGACACTGCTTTCATCCACTGGATCTAGTGCAAGATATATCTCGATCCCATCCTCATCGTCAGGTACAGCTAGAGCGCGCTTGAATGAGATGTCACGCAAGGTAAATTTCTCAATTTGAGCCGTGTCACCGGTTGTTTGTCTGATAGCTTCCATAGCGGCAACTAGGTAACCTACGCCAGGATACACGCTTGCACCTGTGATGTTATGTTGAGAGATCCATGGCTGCTCTGATGTGCGCAGGAAATGTCTCCACCTTGGCATACTTGCGTTCCAATCATCCACTGGAGCACCCAGGAGATCGTGACGCGGATGGTGACGAAGTCGATGTCGCTTGGCAAGCCTGCTCTCAAACACTGTATTGTCGTCATGATTAAAGCAGTAACCTGGCAGGTCAACCAACATGTCCCGACTAGTAACATGGCGCTGCTCTGAGACTCCCTGTCTAGTTGGCGCGACAGATAGATACAGGTCCACTTCGTATCCGAGCGCGAAGATGCTACCAAGCATGCGGAGCAGCTGGGGCGCATCTGCTGTTTCTCGAGTCAAAGTGGCACATTGACTTATGCTGCTTGTGCTCGAGATTGAAGCGATTGTTTCTCGAATAGGGCCCTGCAACGCCCCATGTGGGCCGATCTCCACGATCATGTCAACCGTCTCATGTAAGGATTGTCCCTCAGAATCAGTTGGAGAACAGAGCTCCGACAGTGCCTGCATAAAACGCACTGGCCGAACAAGGTTGTTCACCCAGTATTGAGAGTCGAGCTCGGATCGGGCAATCCAATTCGAAGATACAGAAGAGACCATGCCAGCTTCGCACCAAGACGATTCCGCCGTATCTTCTGGAATTGTTTCAAGCAGCCTTTTATAGTCCTGTGCCAGGGGAAGCATCAATCTAGAATGGTACCCGTTCTGGACTCTTAATCTCCGAGAGAAGATATCTCTTGACACTAACAAGTCGTGAAGGGCCAGAATCTTTGTCTCAGTGCCGGAGACTGTACAGTTTTGCGGACTATTGTAGCACGCAATGCCTAGCTGATACAATTGTCTTTGTGTGAGGTGTAATTTGGTCCAAAGGGGACACGGAAACTTACCTCACCGGGAATATCTCCATCGATTTCTTGGATATACTTCATGAGCTGTGTGGCGCTCAACCCAACAGAAAGCATCGCACCCTTAGTATCTTGCGTCCGACCACAAACCTGGCCTCGAAACTGGGCTATACTCCATGCCGTCTTTCTGCCAATTAGGCCGGCGCAATAGGCAGCCGCAATCTCGCCAGATGAGTGGCCACAGCATTGTTTTGGTCGAATACCCCATGAAGCCAGCAAGTCAACAATCGCAATCTGTATTGCTGCGCAAGCAGGCTGTGAAATGCGGCTCTCATGAATACGTGAAGTATTGGAGTCTCTCTGGATTTCCTGCAGAAGGTTAAGAGACGGGTCTTGCTTCTGCATGAAATCCGATGCGGCCTGAAGGCTGTCTTTGAAGATGGGATATATCATCAGACCCAAACCCATCTTAGGCCATTGTGCGCCCTGACCCGTGAAGACGAAACCGAGCTCCACAGATGCTCGTCGTGTCTGAACTGGGATAGGGCTGGATAACTGGCGAAGCAGGTCGTCCAATGTCGAGGCGACAACGTAGCCCCGGTTTGGGAAAATGGTGCGCTTTCTTGTCATCGTGTATGCATATCGTTGTAGAAGTTCGTGCTCATCTTTCCCGCAGCGCTTCGACATTTCCAGATATTTGACGTGGACTTTTGCCAACCGCTCAACTCCTCCTACATCGTAGGCTGTGAAGGGAATGATGATTGCGGCGTTGCTGTTGCTGTCCTCAGCCATCACTTCGGAAGCTGGCGCACCCTTATCCAACGTAGCTACAAAGCTTTCTCGTTCGCCATTTGTTTCGACAAGTGCTGCTGCGGACAGCTCCTGTTCGCAGTCCATCTCCATTGCCTTTACCTCTTGCGGCGATGGTACCCTGGGAGTAGTCCAATGCCTCGCGTTGATGTTTCGACTTTGTAAATAATGATACGCGTCTTCGATAATGGCGTGACCGTTTGTTCCTCCCGCTCCAAATGAGTTGATAGAGACACGGCGGGGGCCATGATCTGGCCAGGGGACAGCGGTGGTAGGAAAGCAGAGATTCCGTTGCGCTGCCGGGATTTTTGGGTTGACTTTGACAAAGTTTTGATTTCCAGGGATCACTGCCTTCTCAAGCATGAGGACACCCTTGACGACGCCTGCAATTCCAGCCGCTCCTTCCAAATGTCCAAGCCCAGACTTGATGGCACCGATAATGAGTGGTATATTTCTTTCGGCTGTATGAAAGGACTGACTAATTGCAGCAGCCTCAATCGGATCTCCCGCTTGGGTGCCCGTGCCATGTGCCTCAACGACCATGGTGTCTAGAGGTGATAAACCGGCATCTTTGTACACTTTACGAATGAGATCCTCTTGCGCTTTCGCACTTGGCATGGAGATACCAGGAGTTCGGCCATCTTGGTTCACGCCAGTTCCGCGTACAATGGCTCGGATAGTATCTCCATCCCGAATCGCGTTTGACAAACTTTTCAAGACGATGGATCCAACACCTTCTCCTCGTCCATAACCATTAGCCCTTTCATCGAAAGAATACGATTTTCCGTCGGGGGACAAGAAGCCGATGTATGACATGCTCACTATGTCCGCAGGCCCACCGATTAAGCCGACTCCGGCAGCGATAGACTGTTTGGAGTCAGCGTAGCTTGACTGAAGAACAAGAAGGCCAAACCATTTCACTCTGCCCGGTCCTCACGCTTTGGCACGCCAGGTGGAAGGCAACCATGCTGCTGGAACATGCCGTATCCACTGTGACACTCTCGCCTCTAAAATCGAAGAACCAAGAGATGCGGTTGCTAAGCATCGAACTAGATGCTCCGCTTGTCCTATATCGTAATTTCGACTCAAGGTCGCGAGATAGGTTCATCTCATGGTCGTGGTTGAAGCCTGATGCATAGACTGATGTATTAGAGGATACAGCGTGGCTCAGTGGCATACCGGCTTKTGCATGTCAAAAGAGGBCTTTACTTGGCGTCACGTCTCCGCGACTTACCACTTTCTAGTGCCAGATATACATTTTCCAGCATAAGTCTCTGCTGTGGATCAAGGCATGCAGCCTCAGCTTGGCTAATTGAGAAAAACGGTGCGTCGAAGCAGGCCGGATCTTCGCTTAAGAAATGGCCTCCCTTGACTGGAAACTATATCAATTTGTGTGTTAGGGCTAGTTAATCAAACCATCAGATAGTACCTACTGAGCCACCGTGTTCACCATCTGGATGGAAGTGTCCAGCCCCGACACGGTCCTCTGGAATGGTGGAGTATGCTGATCTGCCAGCGACGAGAAATCTCCATAGATTCGTCGTGTCTGAAGCTTCTTGCGGAAAACGCGTAGCCATACCAACAATAGCGACGGGGTCGCCCTCCATTGTAAGCGCGGCCATTATAGATACACTTTGTAAATACTCCTCAACGATGTTCCACGTGTCGTTGAAGAATGATTGAATTCACTGTAACCATCAAGAACGAAATCTTCACGCCGTTCTGATGTTAACCTTAAAGAAACTTAATTCCAAGTAGGAGAAATAAACTGTGGTACTTATACTTTTACGAGAACTATTTATCACCACTTACACCATCTATGTAATGTTCCATGATTCGTTTGTTCTTCGTCGTTTAAGAGGGTATAATGAGGAGGTAGTATACATTGCCCGTGAGGGCCTCGACTCCTTGGCACATGTTAAGTACGCAAGGATCACGCCCCCTTGTTTTACACTACTTTTGCCTGATACCACCGTAGCTTACTTGAGTGATCAACTTGCTTGCCTGACTCTCACACAGCGGAAAATGCGGGGATTGAGGCCAACTTTGTCTTGTTTGCGTCCGACTCTTATTCTCGTGCGGGAGCCTGATCAACTTGCTCGCCTAGCAATTCAGGATTGAAGCGAACTTTGGCTTGCTTTGCGTCCGACTCTTATTATTTTTGTGCGAGAGCCTGATCGATTTGCTTGCCTGAGCACCTTGCTTGTCCAATCAGCTTGCTCGTGGAGCAAGTTGGATATAAAGCCACGGCTTGAGTCTAACTGAAAGGAGAATTTTAATATAACTTGAGTGCATCAAGCACATACAACACGGGTAAAATACATCCATGGCTTTAACAATAAGGTAATTGCTGAAGACTACGCAAATCTAGAATAGTAGCCTATAATACGTACCTCGATCCGTTTATGCTGAATGATAGATACGACCATAAGATTCATGCTTCGGCCCTAAACAGCACCTTCAAGTCAAGGCCCGTATTCTAGCTTCACCGATTATGCTCGTCTTATGGTTGTTACAGCTGTTACTTAGCTGCGCCGTTGTTATCTGGTCTGGGCAATTCATATACCCTCCACTCACTTTCTACTTGCGTTATTGTGCTTTTTGCTTGACGATAATTGTCACATCATTCTACGCTTTAGGCGCCTCTCTGGTCCTATCCATCCTGGGCATCGATAGAGAGAGTGTATCATCATCCTCAAGTCGCCTCCTGGTGTGGCTAAACAGAAACATTATTGGTATATCTTTCGAAATATCCGCGGATAGATGGGCAGCACTCGACAACGTGGAGCCTGTAATATTTGTTGTTAATCATCAAACCGAATTGGATGCATTGCTCCTTGCGAAGCTGAATTACAGGCGGAGCTCTTATATGGCCAAAGAGTCCTTGAGCCACATTCCCATCTTTGGCTGGGCTTTGCAGCTCTTGGGTACTATCTTCATCGAACGAGAAGACGCCCAACAGGCTCTCGGCGCCCTCCAACGAAGTGTGAAACTCGTTCAAGATGCGCAGACCAATATTATAGTGTGTCCAGAGGGTACGAGGAGCTATGTGACTACTCCAGATCTACTGTCCTTTAAGAGTGGACCATTCTACCTCGCAATCCGGACAGGAGCCCCTGTATTACCGGTTGTTTCACAAATCTATAGCAAAAGCTTTTGCCCTGCGAAGAAAATCTTTCGCGCCGCTACTATCAAAGTCCGAGGTAATATCAATGGGCCTAAATGCCGTAGCTAGAATTGACGTCGCTGTTAGTGCTAGACCCCGTTCCGACAATACACCTTATGGTCTCTGACACCAAATGGTTAAAGGATGATGTACGGAGCAAAATGCTAGAGGCGCTGCGTAGCTTTGAGGAAGACATTTGAGGAAAGGTTTTCACAATATCTCACATACGATGGACGCTGTAAGCTACGACATTTCAGTTTATATGGACGGTGATCTTCAGGTTCGCTTGCTGAGAGTCAAGATGGCATGTCCTGACAACCTACCAGCACCCTTCGTCCACAATTCCTCGCCTGCTTCGTAGTATTTTCAGCGCCAGGCACAGTGCTGCGATTGCTTCTCGATACCAAAGGTGCGGATTAATCGATCGAACGTGTCCCTCGTGGGGATCGTGCATGCCAGTATGGCCGCTCACTGACGTCAGTGATCCAATAAGTGGTTTCTTCGCCGTGAGAAAGAGAATGGTATGAGCTATTTCTCATCATGTCTTTGTTGCTTTTCGCTCACATTGATGCCTACTGGATTGATGATATGGTAACGTTTCGACCATCAGGCTTCAAGATTGCGCTCGAAATCATTGTTCGGGATGGTCTGACGGCAGAACAGATTAGCACGGTTCCGTACAAATTTGGCAAACATTGTCATGGCCATTCCAAGCTTTCAACAGTCATTCTTGTGCGAAGCGGCTTATAATGTCTGTACCTATACTTCTACAAAGCTCATGCATAACGTATCCCGCTTCTAAGGAAAATCATTCTTATAAGTCTTACTGTTCTGTGGACAATCCTCTCGGTATAAGCTACGGAGCAAGCTATTGCCCAAGCAGGAGACGAGGTTACCTAAGCTGCTTCTAGTTCATAGAAAGGCTTTCCAAAGATCTACCTAATGATTTCACCAACATCAGTTTTTCGTGATAATATGTAGATACTCTCGTGCTGCAATGCCCCTTAGTAGGATGTGGCTGTTACGCTATACACAGTAGGGCCACCAACTAGTCCAAGGTGTCTTAAACAGACGCTGCTAGCTAGCTCAAGAGTTGTGTTATAGAGCGAGTGTTATAATGCGATCATCGCGTGAACAGTGGCTCTTGCTAGAGCGCTAAAATCGTCAAGCCCGTCTCACCTTAACTTGGACTACTGTATGGTCTGGTCTAATCATTCAATTCACTTTCATGACTGACAGGCTGGCCGATCTTCACTTCAAGGAAATTCGAACGAAATCGACTTTTTAGTGTTCAGCTGGCACGACACTCAAGACTGCTCTAACAAGAATGACCTTCCAGAAATCACTACGCGGATTTCCCGCCCATACCCCAACAAAGACCCAATCAAGACTTTTGAAGCGTCAGGACTTCCCACAATGGTATCTTGGTAATCATACAGCACAAAACGGTTTTCGACCGGTGTCCAACTCCTGCATTACGTCCGTCTTGTCTCTCTCTAGTATGCACAATGAGACACTCAACATCTACACACATCTCGTGCCAGGTCTTCACTTACTATTGTTAAATGCGTCGAGGTTCAGCCTATCGAAACACGAATATCCGGATGTTAGCGATGTAGTACTCACAATCATGAACATGAACAAATGGGTGACAGGGACAATGTTGATATGCTCCTCGATATATCACATCCTCCGAAACCATTCGCCACGGGTTGCCAGATTAGCTTTACAAGCCGACATGGCTGGTGCTGTGGTACTTGTCACTGGGGATACCACCTATACTGGTCCGTACGCCTTCGCGCGATCTACTCTACAATATTTATTCTCCTGATGGTTACGGTCTCGCCATTCGCAACGAATTCACGTTTTCAGTCTCCCCAATTCCGGGCGATTGGTGCTATGGCTATGTTCAGAGTGCTGCCAACCTCACATGCAGAGATGGTTCTATATGGCGACCGATTGTGCCTCAGGACTGGTATCTACTATTGGATACTGGAGTTTCTTTGCTATTGTATCGCCACTTTTTTATACTTAACTCACATTTCAGAGCACCTCAACCCAGGACGGTTCGATATCTGGTTTTCATCGCATCAGCTCTTCCATGTAGCGGTTGTGGTCGGTGCGGCCGTTCACCTCTAAGGAATTCACATTATCTTCCACTGGAACTACACATATAGTACTTCCTGTTGAGGGAGTACTCAAGCGCCTAGGTAGTCCTATAGTCATGTGTAGTCCTTCTTAAGTGGGAAGGAATTGATAGTAGCGAACTTAGTAGTAATATTAATTACCATTGTAGCTATTTTTGGGATACTTGACTTATAGTTGGTGTAGATTCACAATCCCTTCGGGGTGCGACGGTTTATCCAAGCCTTGTTCAATAACCACCGCTTAAGATTATTCTAGATACGCTTTTCTAGATACGCTTTAAGTTTCTATGATGCTTATGCCTGAGCGGTCCCCAAGCTATGTGCTATGGTGGGGATTAATAGTGAGCAATTGCGTGGTACAGTTCCTATTCTAGCCCACAATTCCAAGCTCACTTCCCTTCGTCCACCATCGACTCTATAATCTGTACCTAAAATTAGGATTCTCTCTATCAGTCAGATCTCTAAACCCCAACTCAGTCATATCCTCCCCTTCTAATCCCACACCCATCTCCTGACCCGACGAAGCAAGCGCTCGATCTCTCTTCCGATTCTCCATCCACATCAAACCTCCAATCGCACAGGTAAAAAACATGCAACTCGCATAAACCCCACAAAGGGCTTTGATAGCTGACATATAGCGAGGCGTCTCATTTGGATCAAACATAAAAGGTCCAATGATATTTCCTCCAGCGTAGGAGATGAAATTAAGTCCATTAACAGTCATACGTTTGGAATGACCGGCGAAGTTCGAAGCCACAATAGACCAGTTCAAGATGATTGACGCGCCAATGATTCCAAGGAGCCAACAACAGGCGGTCAACGCGAGTCGATGTTCTAAGGGTATGAGTGCGATGCCCACGATTCCGGCTAAAGAAGGTACTTGAACGATGAAACTCATCAGTACATTTGTGTTGCGGAATCGAGACGCGATAAAGCCTGCGACTATGGTGCAGACAAGTTGGAATGCCCCGTTTGGAAGTTGCCAGACAATAGTCTCGATCTGATTATATCCGAAACCTTTTAGGAGGGAGCTCATGAAGTTGGTGATGCTGGCGTTGATGATGCCGATGGAAATTTGCTGCAAAGCGACGCACCAGACCCGCGGCTCTAGAAATGCTTCTTTTATTTGGTAGCCCAGGAACTGGCTGTGTTTGATTCCGGTCTGGTTATCTGCGACTCGCCATACGGAGACTACCTTCTCCTCGTGTGAGAAGAGTTTGAAGTCCATGGGGCTGGATGGAAAGAGGAATAGGGAGACGACTCCAAAGCAGAGGGTGATGACTCCGATAACCTGGTTCAAGGTGAGTCAAATCTCTTTGGGGGGACCTGGAGGGGACATAGAAATTCTTACCAGAAAAATGAGTTGCCAAGGTTCGAGCGAAGTGTTTGTATTGCCCAATCCCCAGGATATTCCGGAGCCAAGCATGAGAGATATGCCATTACAACCCAACCAGATACACATTCGTAGAGGTTGTTCATCGCGTGTCCAGAACATGCTGGTGACCAGCATCCACGCCGGACCTATGCATGCTTCTAATCCACCCAGCAAAAACCGCAGGGCCATGAGACCAGCGAAATTCTTTGCGCCAACTGTAGCGCAGAGGAGAATACCCCAACTGATTATCATGATGGAAACAAATTTGCCAATAGGGAATCGCTGTAAACATGCGCTAGCCGGGTATGAGAAGACAAGATACCCAATGTTGGTCACCGACGCGACCCAAGAATAATCTCGACCAACCATACCAAGGTCAGCTTGTAGACCAAAGGCATTGGCGTAGTTGAGTGTCTGCTTGTCCAGAAAAGAGAGAAGATAGACAAAACACATCTACAAGAGTTAGGACGCAGTTCCACCAAGAACATTGAGACAACGAACGGCTGGTAGTAGAGTGAAATCGATCTTTCTTAAGACCTTCTTAGCTACTTCTGCTCTCCTCACGGGATCCATGCTTTGGGATTCGACATAATAACCAAGACCAATGTCACTGTGTACTGTATCCTTCAGTGCCTCTTTGACACTCGCGGCATCGTGATCACCGTCTGTTGTAACTGGGTGGATTCCGTTATCGGCTACAACTTTGTCCAAGGTATTGGCTACTGCATTCGTCTCGGGAGACATGGTTGAGTGGCTGATGCAATGAGATTTGGTTCAAGGTGGGAAGAAACTGACAGACTGAACTATGAGACATTTGGTTTACTTGGATGCCTCTCCATCTTTCTATTAGACAAGTCATTCCACTCCTTATCGTGCCTGTGTGGTTAGGATTCACGCTAGCAGATCTTCTCCAGAAACACCAGGGATTGTATCCTTCAGCGCGCTTAATTCCACTCGGTCCGCGATTATCGTAGTTCTCGGACCGCGGACCGCGCTCAACTTCATAACCCCGCTTCTGATGATCTACGAGGTTGGGAAGAAAGCCATTACATTTCGCGAGGTCCTCAGCTAAGAACCAAGCTGTTGATTACGATAAGAACCAATATCCAGACGAAATGTTGAAGTGCGGAGGCCATTGCCTTTCTGAATACAATCTGTGCACAGTATTAACTGTTTGTTACTCTTATGTGACTCAATTAGTGCATCTCTTGGTTTGTACACGAGCGCATATCAATTTCTTTCTGTTGTTTTCATCGGCGCGGGCCGAAGTCAGTCCTACGGGGTCTAGCTTGCAACAGATTATAGTCTAAATGAGCATCGACATCTCCATGTAAAACTCCGACGAGGCACGCTGGTAATCCTTCGACCGAAAGTGCTATCGCGACAGCGAATACGTCCTGCTCATGACAAGGACTTTTAGTACTCATCATGGCTTATTCCGAATCCCCAACACAAACCCTCAAGGTGTGCATCATCCAGAACTACTCCACGGACCAACTTTGGGGCTCTATGACCATAGAAAATATCAAGCAGCAAATTCAGCAATGTTTGCCTCGTGCAGATACATATCATTGTCGGGCTGCGGACGGAGACGCCTTACCCCAGCCATCAGACTTCGATCTCTTCGTCCTCACAGGCGGCACCGTCAGTCTACTTAACGAGAAAGATATTCCGGACTGGGCTCGCGGTGTATTAGATCTTATTAGAAAGTCTGTCAATCATCCAAAGTTAAATATCGTGGCAATCTGCTGGGGCCATCAAGCTGTGCACTATGCCCTCGGGGGAAAACTTGAGCTCCTCAAGGAGGGGCCTAGGGTACAAAGCAACCTCCCAAATTTATACGTTATCGTACTAACATAGCTATAGATTGCCGTTGAGCAAATAGAACTGTCTTCATCCGGTAAACAGTTTTTCTACAAGGATCAGTTAGTCAGTCTTGCTCTTTGGAACCTTTGACCTATTGCACTTGTTTACCACAGCGACACCAGCTACTCCACAAATACCACAAACGCGTTGTCACCGCCCCTGCGCCGACCTTTCATATCCTGGCCGATGATTGCGAAATCACCAAGAGCCACAACAACCAAATCTTGACTTTTCAGGGTCATCCGGACCTCAATCATAGGATTGTCGCCAACCTCATCGAGACAGATTCTGGGTCTTATCAGCGCGACGATTCGCCCATGGAGAGAAGTTCTTGTGGCCCGTTATTTCCGGTTGATCATCCGCATGATGGAACTGAGGTTTGGAGGAGGATCATTGAATGGATTGGAGATAGGCATTGAGTGCCGCAGTGATAGGCATGGGTGAGTCGACATGTGTGAAGAAAACGCAATAATATATTCTCTTAGAGGACTGTTAACACTATCGCAGTCGCTGTAACTCAGAGCTCAACATCCTCCGATCACTCATCTTAAACGAACCTCGTAGATTAAACATAATTCGAAATCATTCCAATGCCCTTTCCCCGCTTCACCGGCCATGAGTTTGGTAATCCGACCAGTGTCAAAATTAGCCGTATCTCAACAATACATACTCAATATTTTGCCACTGAGAGGTGGTCCTTAAAACCGACACCAATTAAATTTGAGTTGCGAAAGAGACTAAACTATATGGAGGCGAGACTCGGTCGAAAATTGGATCTAAAATACTAGTGTTTTCGTTGTTCTCCATAATTATTAATACTCTGCCCTGTGTGCGTAACTATGTACATATATGGAAACGCATGCGACTGATGTAATAACAACACCACACCACCTAGATATTCCCCTAAAAAAAATATTGTCGCGCTCTTTTTGATTTTCCTTTCAGACATATTGCTAAAGTTTTACATTCAAGCTCGAGGTGTAAAATGGCTCCGATCTCAGTCCCCCGAAACCAGCCAGCCGCCAGATTCTATCGGGGAGGACCCCAAATCTCCGCCTTCCGCTCGGTCACTGATAACGGGGCTACCCATGAGCCCGAGGACTGGGTTGCTTCCACGACCTGCTGTCGTGGTTGCGAAAGCTCTCGCACTGGCATGACAGTGCTAGCGGACGGTCGCCTGTTCGCCAATGCCGTCGCCGAAGAGCTTGACCATTGGCTTGGCCCCAAACACGTGCAAACATTTGGTTTGGATACGAAGCTTCTCGTCAAACTGCTTGATGCAGGTCAGAGACTCCCAGTGCATGCCCATCCTCATGTTGACTGGGCACGGAAGCATCTTGGTGCAACTCACGGCAAAGCTGAGGCATGGTTCATTCTCACGCCAGGGGAGATACATCTAGGGCTGAAAGAAGATGTATCCAAAGACGAGCTTTTGGACCTGGTAACTCGACAAGATGTCGGTGCTCTTTTAGACAAAATGCATCGTTTCGAAGTACAAGCACACCAAACAGTATACGTGCCTCCTGGAACCCTGCATGCTATTGGAAAAGGCATTCTGCTTATCGAGGTGCAAGAACCGGAAGACCTTTCAATTCTCTGCGAATGGAAGGACTTCGCGATCGATGGTCCTACCGAAGGCCACCTAGGCTTGGGGTTCCCAACGGCAGTCACTGCCGTCGATATGCAAGGCTATTCAAGAAATCACATGGCAACTCTGATCACGAACGAGACTGTTTTCGGATCCGTTGTTTCAGAGCCGTCGAGAGAATACTTTATATTAGAGAGGAGAAAGGTTGCTGGGTCTTGTCAATGTGAAAGGGGATTCGCGATTCTTATCGTATATGATGGGACTTTGGAACTTTTGGTTGCTGGTAGCGAACCCATGGCTATTGGTAAGGGAAGTACCGTTGTAATACCTTATAGCGATGGAGATTTTACACTTTCGGGTACCGGAGAGGCCATCATTGCAAGGCCGCCCAAAGCACAGTAATGGAGCCTTAAATAACTTGCGAGTAGCCTCTCGAATGTTTAGTTGTAAGCTCATATCACTTTAAATCGCACCTTGATGAATGTCCGGACACTTTCCATTTAAGGGTAGCAGACTGGGATGGAATGACTTACTCGAGCGTTGTACTGGGCTCACATCCAAATGGTAGACTGCATTTTTCACTGCAGTTGAAAGCTCATGTGCAATATCTTTCATTCATTTAAGTTTCTTACGTTCGGCACAGAATGCTTGTTTTGGTAGGTTCTGCCCAGTACGTCAAAGTCACATCACCACAGAAACGCGCAAGCGCGACTCAAAGTCCATTGTTCTGTTTATACGCGTCATGTATTCATTGCTTGTCATATGTATTTTCTAACCAAACATAATGAAATTCATGTGGCAAGAGTTCAAACGAGTAATTCAAACGCCGATAGATGATCTAAATGATTTTTCCATTCTCTACGCTATTCCCATGTTCATGTTCCCGAATTTCCTTTCCACCAGCTACTGCCTCTATAACAAGAAGCTTAGCGATATTCTCTCTAGATCTTTACTTCAGGATTCATAGCTTGGAATTTGGAGCGCAGCAGCTACTGGAAGTGGCCTCGCGGGGAACCAGCTGTGACTGGTTATACTCCTGTTTCGATGGAGGTACGTCCATAGATGGGTTCTTTGTGAAGAAGTTGACGGGCTTGAGTGAAACCTTGAGCGTTTCGACAGGCCTAAGCAAGTAAGTTACAGCGATCGAGTATGGTCTGTGGGCAACTTACATCACTGGGAAATCTTCAATTCTCGGGACGTGTTGAAGTCCGAACTGAACCCACACAACGATATCGTCGTCGACGACATTGTCATCACGAGCGACCCAACTCTTGATTCCGTCACCACCACGACCTGGCTATGTCAGCGAAAGTCTATTCATTATGTATCTGTGGAGACTCACTTTGATTGGTATACTTGCCGCCACAGAATAATTCATCATGCTTGTATTTTGTCAGGTAGATGCTATGATCTCCAAATTCCGCTCGCTTGAAGTGATAGCTGTCTGGGTGGGCCAGAATCTTTTGCATTGGCGGCACCTGAATCTTATAACCGAGAGGAAGATGATTGACACTATTTCTGATCTCGTCGTTTTGCATCATGAAGACGCGGGCCTTGGATGAATCGAGGTCCAAACCTCCTGGCTTGTCTACCACGGTCATCTTGGAAACATAGCCGTTACCATGAGGATTGAAGTCATTCAAGGGCATTGGGTAGCATTCCGAGTAGGCAAGACGGTTTCCAGACTCGTAGCTACCTATAGCAGGGTCGATGCGGAGAGACAGGATGTGCTGGTGGTGTTGAGCTAGGACGCCATCATGGACGATGGTGCCCCACGGCACCGAGGCACCAGCATCAATCGCAGCGGTTGACAGAATTCCGGTCGCACGAACTTCATAATGAAGCTCTCCTGCCTGGTTAAAGATGAACGCCAAAATATACCTGTCGGGAAACTCGTTAGAACGATTCATCTGGACCCTTGAAACCTTTGGTTCGGCTTTGGGTATGCGATGAGATGGGGACTTACTCATAGTTCGAGACAGTCAAAATTTGCTGGATGACCAACTCACGGTTCCGGACAACGCAGGCGCCTGGGAATGTGTTAGGCCTTCGGAAATCAATATGAGGTTATGCAGAACTTACGATCAGTCCTGTAGTTAGTGTGTTTCCAGCCGATCCCATTATCTTGCTCATGAATGCAAATGACATTTTCCTTTAGGAGCGGGTCTCCCTGCGGGTCGGTGACGAGTCCGTCCAAGTAGGTAATGGAACCAAGACAGTCGCACCCAAGCTTCAGATTATTTGAAACAAGACCAGCGCCAACATCACCAAGATCGAAAGCCTGCTTTCGATGGTACGGGCTTCGGGGGTCGGCATATGGCACAGTCATTTCGCTGAGACTGATACGGTAGAAAATCGGACGACCTTCATAGCGAATGTCCCTTAATAATAAGCCTTCCCGGTAGTTGAAGCAGACTCGGAATTGCCACTTTTGCCAGGACAGAACATTGTCGGAATTGATCGAATATGAAGTTCCCTCCGGTTGGATCACTCGTAAAGGTTTTAGATCTTTGCGCTTACTAAGGGCTTCGGGTACGTATTCGTTAGGTTCGGTGAATTTCCATGGCCCTGTTGGCTGTGTTTTGAATCCCGGACCAGTGGGTATTTGATCAATTCTGGTAACCTTCATTTGTACGACATCCACGACTGGTGAGAATGACAACGGCCGAGCATAGTGATTACTGTCTGGATTGCTCTTTTCACCAACAAACATGTAAACCTGGTATTGCCGTCTAAAGTCGTCGACACCGTCTGAACCGAAACCCCAAGCTTCGGCAATAACTTGAAGGTGATTGGGAAGCTTGAGTTTCTCGATTTCGGCGAGGACAGTTGGGTCCTTCATGACCATGTCCTCAATAGCGCCGACCTCCAGGAAGTCTACATTGCCATGGTATTTTGGACTCATGCGCTCGGTGCGGTCGATGACATTTTCGGTGAGGTTTACGTAAGTAGTGATGAAGCGATCCTGACTACGTTAGCATCGAACGGACAAAAAACCCATAAACTAAAACATACAGTGCCTTTGAAATAATAAGCTGCAAACGCTAGACGAGAGATCGACGGCAATGTGTGTCCATTCTCCTCCGCTTTGAAGTATTCGAGAACCAAGTCTTTTGGAGGTTCTTCAAGAGTAATTGCTTTGAAAACAAGTTCTTGTCCTTGGTGAAGCTTGCGGATGAGACCTGCGGCTTGCTTGACCTCAGAGGCGGAAAGGTCTTGAAGAGGATGAACAGGCATGGTGAGGTCGGATATGGTGTGGACGTTCGTGGAAATTGGTATCTCTATTGGGTCGTGAAACCCCTTCTTGTGAACTACTTCTGAGCAGTATGATAATGAGATTCCGAAGAAGAGAACGATGGGATGGTTGGATTTTTACAAGGAGCTGGTAAATAGAGGTGTTGGGTTAGCCAAACATTTATGTGTTTGTCGGTACCTACATATCGGAATATTGCTGCGTGCCGATTTGGAAGATGCCCAGTGGCCAATTTGTGAGCGTAACTTTTCCCAAGTATGATATAGAAAATGTTTACTTTTAGGCGGAGGAGTGGGACACTAGTATGATACTTCTATTGCGAACAGTAGCGGGATTGTGATTGAACAGACTATTGCGTGCGAAAGGCTGGTCAGTGTCATCGACTCCGATAATCAGGGCTCCCACCCTGCATGATCTGGAATCTGGAATCCCGCGGCCACACTGAAATCTTAACAACCACTCTCAGATTATCGTATTCGCGGGGTAACTCCACACAAAGACTCGAAACGACCAGAGCTCGAGCTCTCGTAGTGTGTCTCGTGCAGCCCTGGCGTAACTCCTGCCTAATATGGAAGGGTGTGGCGGCCCATTACAAAATTTGGCGTCCATGAACAGACTTCGAACTTCACGCTCTATGTCCGTCAAATCCGTAAAGCATACATCGACACCCCACATGTTACCCGAGCGTCCCAGCTTTGCCGTGATTCGACAAGATCTGTGAAGGTACGGATACTGGGCGGGGCGTGATTCTTGCCTCTTTTGTCGTAGTCTCTAACCAACAACTCGGCCCGATTATCCGAGTTTCTTTGGGCCAACCCTCTCTATATACTAAACCAGTCAGTCCCATTCCCAAAACGAAGACGCTCCCCCCACCGGTTCAAGGGCGCGGAATTTCTACCAATTTCTAACTGGTCGAAAATTTATACTTTTATGGTTCATAGGAAGAAGACTGTCAATAATAGCTTCATCACTTCCTTTCGCCCCGCGATGGATTGTTTTACTCTGTATGCGATCTTGGAGTAGACATAAAACCGTTTCAATATATATGAGCCCTCAAATTAATGCAGACATATTAAGTATGCGTAACAAGACACTAATTGATATCTCTAGGTCTTGTGAGCTCGTGAGGGAAAACTAATCAAACTAGAGTTTAATAACCCCCTAGTGATTAAAATGGTCTTCACAGCATGCAATGGTATTGGCGTTTGCATATTTATGCTTATATATTGCCAATGCTAATGCGACTTAAGACCCTTGGATGTGATTTTGCGATCTCATTTATGAAGACGTTGGTAATAGATAAAAAGGCTCTCGTCTCAAATTCTACCGACATTTTGAGAATGGGACCTTGAGTAATGTACATGATCATTGGATTGCCCTAATGAAGCATCGACCAAACGGAATCTGGGCGGATACTTGCAGGTGTTCCATTCAATATGTTCCTCTAAGCCCCCGAGGAGTCTCGAGGCCTTAGATGAAAAACTACTCTGTCCATTTAACGTCCGGGCCCCGGATGCTCAGAGCAAGGGACTTCGGGAGCAGCAGTCACCTCCGCCATATTTACGCCTCCTTTCTCACCTTCCCTAATGAGCTCGGACAATTTGCCATCGACTTCGATTTGATGTTCGGCTGCTTCCGGCACGATGACCGAAGCTTCAAGGAAGTAGTTAGTCTGCTTGACATACTTGGTGATAACGTAAGCCAGGCAACCGATGCCTACTGCGTAGATTACCAATTGCATGATAATCTGGTCTTTGAAGCTCATGCCTTGCGAGTCCACTGTGAAAGACACGCACATGCCCAAGCTAACCGTTCCCTTGAATGCGCCTGCGTAGCGGGCACACAATGTCGGATCGTTGGTGAGAGAAGCCATGGTCCACTGCACTGTGATTTGGAAGCAGGCGAAGATGATACCGAAGAGGATATAGAGGATGAAGCCAGCTGCGAATTGCGAATCGTTCCAATCTACCGCCGGTGGATCGACAGAGCGGTCAACATTGTTTGAAAATACCCATCCCAACAGTCCAGCGGTAGCGCTCAAGGTTATCGTTCCAATCACAACCGTTGCGATCTGCCCTCTTGTGCGCCGGGAAAAGATTCGTTTATTGTCCATGATGAAGGCCAGGCATATGGGTGCTGGGATCATGATGACCTGAAAAAGGAGGTTGTTCAATGATCGGGTTCGCAGGTTGAAGTAATAAACTATTTGTGTTGTTGTTAGCCACATAGTTCACCACCAAAGAAAAAATTACCCACCGTTGATGCTGCTGACAAGTGCTAAACACATTTCTCCTACAAACATGGCTGGAAGGAGTATGAGAATCTTGGGATCCGTAAGAACGGACCAGACTCCTGTGATTTCTGCTTTCATGGTTGGCTCTTTGAAGATGGCGATGTGGCGACCATCATCCCTTATAACGTCTTTCGGGTGAACGATGAATATCAAGTTTATTCCAATTGCACTTTTCGTCGTAAGCAATGTGCAAAAAAACCGTATGACAAGACATTTATGCATACCAACACATTATCACAATGAAGATAACATAAACTGCATCTGAAGCGCCTGAAGCCTCGGTCTCCTTCATGTTCACGCAGAATGCGATGAGTGCGCCAACAGAGCTACCGGCGGAGGTCAAGACCCACTGCCAAGTAATGTACTGGAGGAGGTGTTAGCGTTCAAGGGTCGAGTAAGATTCTTGCTTAACCAACTTTTCCCTTGTCCTTTTCTTCAGGGTAAGCAAATTGAATAAAGCCCGAAGATGTCCATAACAGGGCGGCGCATACACCCAACAATGCTCCGGCTGTCAGAGGTGTGTTAGCCCATCCCGTCACGGATTGATGCATCGACTCACCAAAAAGTGGAAAGACTTGGCCACCTTGACGGTCATAATACCAAAGAGAGCCGACATATAGGGGATAGCCAATAGCACCAAGAGTGCTATTCAAAACTGTAAGTCACAAGATCGGGGGCGTTGTTTTGGCTAGACGGAGCTCACACTGTGATTTTTGGGCCAAGGTAGTTCAAGACCGACCCAGCACACCATCCAGCAATTGTGTAGACACCGTACAAGATTCTAGGACCGTGTCAGAGAGTAGTCCTCGTTCTTTGACGCATTCATTAGATTTCACTCACGAGTTTGTCAATGCCGCGGTTTCTTGGGAGGAAGCCCTTCCGCCACCGGCACCCAGGCCTGTGAGAGCAAGATAGATACCCGGTAACCCGAAAAGAACACTATAGATGTCAACAAAGTGTATAAGCGCGATGGAATCTGATGAAACCGTCGCACCATCCCATAACAAAGTTCTGGTTGAAGGGTCGGTTCACACGGAATTTGCCCTTGAAGAATTTGTTTAAGAAAAGATCTGATTCCGCCATGGTTAATGAAAAGAAAAGTTGAGTATAAAAGTGACTTATACAGCAGAGACAATACAAGACAATACCTTCTGGGAAGATACCGACCAATGTGATGGGCAGAATGAAGCATTTATACAATTGCGCGGAACTATGTCTTATCGCAAACAGATGGGCGACCCTCCCCCGGAAATTGGGGACTTGACTCGTTGCGTGTGGGGTACTCAACTGGGGAACAGACCTCAAGACAGGAGCACAAAGTTTGCATTCGGAACTATGCATCACATCTCCTCCTCAAAGATCATGGGCGTATCTTTGAACAAATGCGGTATAGTAAGGATGCCCCCACTTCTTCGGCACTACTCGGTGAAATTGTTGGTTTGGTATGGCAAGTGCTTCTTTCGCCCGGCGCTTGATCCGAAATGGTATAAGATACGCCAGCAAGTCTACTGAATCTGGGGGAAAGCCACTGTTGCCGGGGGACGTCTATGAGGGGAAGACGGGCGACTCGGCGGTTACTCCGCTCCATAATCAACACTGATCCCGTGGCGAAGATGCTGCAATGAGATTGATCTTTACACAAGCAGGGTCATTGGCCAGAATACCGAGAGTATCCAGAACAACCCATAAACTCTATTAAGCATACGGACGCAGTGCTCTCCAGGTCAAACGTCGAAGTGATTTTTACCTTCTACTTGTGAACATTGGCTTCCATCCATTGACTGTTTAAAGGATGATCCGGAACGAGAAGGTTCAACTTGCGCTTGATGTTCTCAACTCTTCACTTGAGCAGACTGCCTTGCTGCCACCTTCTGTCCAGCCTCTCCCTCTCGATTCTACCTCCATACCATCTACCTCTGGACTACTAACCGATCAAGAGTTGAGTTTGACAGCTGATCATGATGCAACCACTTTACTCCAGATGCTCCAGCGGAAAGAGATTTCTGCACAAGCACTTCTGCTCGCTTTTCGAAAACGGGCAACTATCGCTCATCAATGCGTAAGTTACCCTCAACCAACACCGTCAATTGAGAAGTACCCTTAGCATTTTTGCTTGTCATTTTCCTGGGAATTGAAACTGAAGTTCGCAATAGACGAATTGCCTGACCGAACTGGTTGGCGAAGCTTTAGACGACGCTCGCGCGTGCGACGAATATCTTGCTCGAACCGGGAAAACATTGGGCCCGCTACATGGGTTGCCAGTTTCGTTGAAGGAACAGATCCAAATAGCAACGCGCTACACCAATGCTGGGCTCGTTGTCTGGGCGGACAATGTCAGTCAGGAAGATGCGAACATTGTGCGCACTCTACGTAGGCTTGGAGCGGTGATTTTTGCGCGGACCAACCAACCCCAATCACTGATGCATCTTGAGACGTCCAACAATATCTATGGAACCACTGTGAATCCTCGGAATCGGACCACTACGGCAGGTGGAAGCACTGGAGGGGAGGCCGCTCTCATGGCTATGTGTGGCTCACCGTTGGGCATTGGGGGAGATATTGGAGGCTCAATCAGGGTCCCAGCAGCTTTGAATGGAGTACGTTCCCGTTGTTCCTGAGGACTAAGTGGCCGAAATTTCGCTGACAGCTTCCCTCTTTTTCTTCTAGATTTATGGATTCAAGCCCACTGTAGGCCGCATAAGTGGCATCGGTGCTCTAATTCCAATGCCAGGATGCGATGCCATCGTTGGTACTCTGGGACCTTTTACAAGATCTATCCGGGACTTGAGACTCTTTTGTGAGGTGTACTCCGGCACCAAACCATGGAATGAGGATGTTTCCTTAACACCAGGCAGCATGGTGTCGAGTTCTCTGTCACTCAACTGGCCAAACAGACCTTTGCGGGTTGGTTGGTTGGCATATGATGGAATAGTAACTCCTCTGCCACCCGTTGCAAACATCATGCGCCAAGTTCGAGAAAAGCTCAGTGCCCATCCCATGATCCAAATCAAAGAGTTCAAGCCATTTGACCATGCCCGCGCATGGGAAATTGTGACAGGTAACTATTTCGAGGGCGCCGGCTCCGTTATTAGAGATCTTTGCAGACAAGGGAATGAGCCACTATTACCATTAACGGAATGGATATTGAATGAGGCGGCGGTAAATGAAAGGAAGCTGGCTACAACTGTCCACGGTCGTAGACAGGCTCGAGATCTATTTCGAAATTTATACAGCGACCACTGGAATCAAGCTGAGGTTGACGTTGTAATTTCTCCAGTCACAGCCAGTACTGCTCCCAAGCTAGGGTGTTCTAAATACTGGGGGTATACAGCGGTATGGAACCTACTCGATTATCCGGCTATTGCAATCCCCGCATCCACTCTAGTTGGTGGCTACAAGTGTGAGCTTAGTTCTGATATCTATCTCCTAAAGAACGATATAGAGCAACAGATCTACGAGAGCTACTCACCGGCAGAGTCACAAAAGATGCCGGTCGGCGTGCAGGTCATTGCAAAGAGATTTCACGAGGGTGATTTGATAAAGGCTACGCATCTTATAGACCTTGCGCTCTATGCAGGTCGTTCCGACAGTTCGGCAATCAAGCTGTAGTTCAATTATCAGTGCGCATATGATTGATTTATATAATGGTTATATTCAGTTGCGTGGAGAGTTATGTATCTAATATATCATATAGCTTAGTACTGATGCTTTCACATGTCACAAAGCTGAAAAGGGTATGGAAGGCTAGAGGTGCCGCGAAGTCGAGCGGTCAAGTTCATATGCATTTTCTGTTCAGTCAAGACCCATGTCCTATGACCCTAGGGTTGAAAGAATTATGAAGAAGCAAAAATGTTTGGTTAGTCGAAAATGGAATCAGAGAAAATAAGCTACATTTTGGGCTCCGGGGATATAGGTAATAAAAAAGAAAGATGGGCTTGATTTCACGCAGAGGAATCGGATACTCACCGCCAAGTTGTGTCGTATGCTTCTGACCAAGACATCAAGATTGATTTCCAATTCATGTTCAGGTATCTCATTGGCGCGAAGATAGGTATTTAGATCGACGTTAGTTTGCTTGGTCGACACAAAACGAAGAAGTATTTAATATTAGAGGCGATTTCAGTATATAAGCTGGGCTTGAAATAAGCAGTTTATATACCATGGCTCCCTCTTCTCATGTAAAGAGTTTGAACTCACTAGGAACCGCCTTTTGAAACAATGTTTCTGGACTGTTGAATAGACTAACTTTCGTGTGTACGATTGATAGGGCGTGACTAGTCACTGTGTACGTAGATACGGGGGCTGTAATTGCTCAAACAGTTCTTCATTTTTATTGTATATCCTATCGACAGGGGAAAGGGGTAACTATCAATGGTGGAACACGACACCGTGCGTATGATAGCTATGTGATATCTGGATATCAACCAAACTACTGCATACAGACACGGATCGTATTTACTACTAATATCCTGCAACGATGTCTTATCTCCGCCCCATATAAATTAATGAAACCTGAAAGCTGGCGGCATAATGCATGAATTCATACTAGAAATAATTTTTCTACTCTTGATATATTACAAAAATTGGAATAAACACCTTCGTTGATCTTGGACAAACGAACACCCGATCCCATCCCATCTAAACACAAATCAGCGCCAAAATAATTCCTGCCACTCTTTTCCCGTATTCGCGATTAGGTTCTTCTACACAATCACGCCCTGCCCCGCCTGCCCCGTCCCTAGATAAACGACGAACAAATTTCGCCGAGCCCACATTAATATAAAAAAACCCATAAAAATACCTTCTAGACTCTCTAACTCACCTTCGCTTTTTCCCTATACTCGCGTATTCAATCACACACTCATATGCCCCGAGGATCGCTAAGAATAATCCCCTTAACCTTCTCAATTGCCTCCTCCACTACTATCACTACCGTTATTGTTATTGTTATATTCCCTATACGATCCTTTGGGCGGTAAGGCAGAACGCGGGCTGTACGCTTGATAAGACGGGGAATGGAAACTGCTGGAGTAATGGGAGTATTGCTGTTGTTGGTGGTCTTGGGATGGAGGTGCTGCATAAGTTCTTGTATTATTTCTCGTGGAGTGTGGTGAAGTGTGTATGTGCATGTTTGTATTTGTATGAGGTGGAATCGGGTTTGTGAGTTTTTGGGCATATGAGGAAGAGTAGTTTGTCGATGGGCTTGGTTGGTAGGGTACAAGATTTGGACCCGGTGATTGCGTAGTTGTAGGTTGGTGGGGATGGGGCGAGGTGCGGTATGGGTCTTCTGGCTGCGCGTAGTGTGGCACAATGTAACGATTTCCTGGCGAGTTGTCGTGAGATGATCTGTCGGGAAGCGAGGGCACATCTTTTATGTTTCCTGGCTCCGATTGAAATTGTTTGTACCCGGGACGAGGTACTAGCGTTGTGGCTGGGGACCGTGAAGGTGGTGTCCATGGAGCGGGTTTTCTCTTGATCGGTGGCTGTGTGGGAGGAGTTGCGGGGCCGTTGAATGTATTTTCGTTTGGCGAGGTCCTCCAGAGAGTATCTGAATATGTTGGCCTGTTCGAGGTTGCGTTTTCGCTGCGAGAGTTAAATGGATATGCTATGGACGTTTCGGCGTTACTAGAACCGTATGAGCTGCTTGCCGTGAGTGTGGAATGCGCTGCGTGACAGACACATCGTTCCAAGGCTGAATTGATGTAGAACTTGGATTAGACTGGGCTGCAGCCTGGTGAATATCGACCGATGTCTCCCTTGGCTGCTTCAGCTCTGGAAATCCGTGACCTGAACGTGAGACATCCCCATAGTTCCAACTTCCCGATGTTTGGATAGTCTGCTCATCTCCACGATCAAACGAAAGCTGACGCACAAGCCGAGAAGATTCTTCAGGGCAGGAGACAGACTTATCACCGGTATTTTCGTTCTCGGCTTCCTCCTCTAGGACGCTGCTGGGGTAAATCCGACGAAACCGGACGCTGCGAACTACATTAGCAACCGGCAGATTTCCAGCATCCATAGCAATCTTGATTGCTCTTGTTATTTTCGAGACCCTGTTCACCAACATGAGTTGACAAAACTCCTTTTCACCGCTGAAGCGTCCCTTCTTGTCGCGCTCGAAAGCTGCTAGCAAAGCACTGACTCCATCCTTATTCGAATGCAAGACATCAGCACCTTTGTCCAATAGAAGACTTACAATACCATCTTTGCCGGCCCTAGCAGCTGCAATCAAAGCCGTATTTCCATCGTTGTCGACAAGATTTGGGTCTGCGCCAGCTGAGAGAAGACTCTTGACTATTTTCTCTGAACAACGGGCGGCAGCGCAGATCAATGGCGTTGAATTTTTCGATCCGCCGCCTACGTTCACCGTAGCGCCGAACTCGAGTAGTAATTCCATCGTGTCTTCCTTGCCACGTTCAGCAGCCGCAATCAATGTTGAAGTGTATGAACTCTGGCTGGGATTTGGGTCGGTACGGCACTTGGTAGGTTGGTGAAGTTTCTTCCATGCGTTTATATCTGCGCCTTTCTGTATGAGGAATCGAGCTTGCTCAACATTTCCATCTGCTGCAGCCATTCGAAGTGCCCAACCCTGGGGTGAATTGACCTCTGCGCCGCGCTTTAGCAGAAGGTCGAGTATCTCGACATCTTCATCATAGGCAGCGGCTTGTGTGAGGGCGGTCCCGTATCTATAAAGGAGTTAGTATTATGAGAAAACTTAGATCCTGTTAGTAGAACAGACTCACCTTTCATTAGTACAATTGACATCAATCCCAAACTTATCAAGCAACAATTCCACGGTGGATTTTTCTCCTTGCCAAGCAGCCTAGAAAAGGATCTGTTCGTAATGCAAACCTAGGCACTTCTCTAACATAATAGAGATGATATTCTAATTAGCATTTTCTATAGCCGCAGTTAGAGTTAGAGTTAGGCGGGCTAAATAGCGTAGGATAGTGAGGAATACTAAAAGTGTCTTAGGCGTGAACTATAATAAAATAGGCTAGAATAGATAGAGATAGATAGAAAAAGATAAAGAAAGTAATATAAGATATAGAAAAAGTAATATAAAAGTATAATAGTACTATAGAAGAAAAAGTAGTAGTAGTAGTAGAGAGTAATAAAAAAACTCTAATTAGATAAAATATAATAAGAGTAATATATTTATTTAGATATTATTATAAGACTAGTATTAAGAGAGCTACTAGAGAGCTACTAGAGAGCTCCTAAAGAAGTACTAAGCTATAAGAGGCATATACTACTAGAGGAGCTATAAGAAAGCTACTAGCCTAGAGGAGGTCACGTGCTAGCACCTTTATATAGTTATAATAGAACTTCTAAGCTTCTTTAAAGATTTATCTTATCTCTTAATATATCCTATTATTAAGCTCTATCTCTCTATCTATTATTACGTGCCTTATAGATATAGCTTAGTATAAAAGTAAGTAGTTTAAATAGTAATATATTTATTCTAATCTAGTAAAATATATAATATATTTAATTTATTAAATAGACTATCTCTTATCTATATATAATTAATAGGTTATAACTAGTTACTATACTTACGTATAAGAAGTATCTTTTAATAGGTAATTAATTAATTACTTACTTCTATCTTATATATATTAGAGAAATAGATCTTAACTTAAGATCTATTAGAGTTAGCTATACCTAATTAGGCCTAAAAGTTACTTAGTTAGGTAGTTAATTATTTCTAAGAACCTCTCCTCTTACTTAAGATCTATTTATATAATATAAGATCTATTATAGTTATAATATAAGATCTATTAGCGTAATATAAGATCTATTAGCTATATAAGATCTATTATAGTTATAATATAAA